>CAUYUJ010016775.1:177952-182952 GCA_963575745.1 Prorocentrum cordatum | reverse complement strand
GTAGTAGTAGTAGTGGTAATAGTAGTAGCAGTAGTAGTAGTAGTAGTATAGTAGTAGTAGTTCCAGTCGTATTCTTAGTATTACCATTAGCATCAGTAGTCGTAGTAATACAAACAATAGGCCGTACTAGCAGCAGTAGTAGTAAACGTACCAACTCACAGCGCCAACGACAATAAAATCCACAACTAAAGTGAGACGATCAAGAACGACAGTAGGTGCATCAGCAGACATACACGTAGCCGAAGTACTACTCGTACTAGTAGTGCGAGATGCCAGTACTAAGTGTAGTACGGTTAGCGGTGGTAAGTGTAGGAGTACATGCGCTCTGCTAGTCCCGCTGGCCGAACATGAGCAGCCCCGCACAGGGGGTATGCCGTGCGGACTGCACGAGTGCAACCAAAAGAGCTCCAAGAGGGCCCCGCGGGGCAAACATCGCCCCAATTCCGACGATAAGCGCACATGCTTAGCATGCTCGCCGTATCGATCCGAAGAGCGTCCAAAATGGCAGACACAGGCCCCAACACTGCCTCTAAGATGACCCCAGTGGGCCCCAAAACGGCGAGCAAACGCCCCATGGTGCCCAAGGGGGCCCCCGAGATCGCCAGCGGGCTCCGCAGAAAAGCTCCTCCTCGGATTCCTGATCCCGCTCGTCCCCCTTGCCCGCATCAATCCTTGCTCCTCCTTGCGTCATCATCACCTTCCTCGTCACCATCGCCCCCTCGTCCGCCAAAATCCTCCTCCTCTTCCTCCTCCTCCTCATCCTCCCTCTTATTGACCTCAAGCCCTGTTCCTCTCCCTAATCCTCACCCTCCTCAACGTCAGCAGCATCGTCATCCTCGCACTTTTTCCGCTCATCCTCCTCCTCGTCCTGCTCCTCCTCATCCTCCCCCTCGTCTTCCCAGGGTGCGGTGCCCGAGAGACGACGACGACAGCGACGACGACGACGACGGCGGCGGCGGCTTCGGCGGCGGCGGCGGCGAGAGCCCCCCGTGGCTCCCATTGCTCCCCGCGACGAGAGGGCGGCGTCCTCGCCATCGCCGAGCCGGCGGCGACGACGCGACGACCACGATGGCGTTGACGATGACCGCGACGACAACTACGACGACCAATGGCGACGACGACGACGACGACGACGGCGACGACTAACGACGACAAGAATTTTTAAGAATCTCTAAGAATCTTTAAGAATCTCTGAGAATCTCTCAGCATCTCTGAGCATCTCTGAGAATCTCTGAAAATCTTTCAGGATCTCTCAGGATCTCCCAGAATCTCTCAGAATCTCCAAGGATCTCTGAGAATCTCTGAGAATCTCTGAGAATCTCCGAGAATCTCTGAGAATCTTTGAGAATCTCTGAGAATCTCTGAGAAATTCTGAAAATCCTGAAGACACTTTCAGAATCTCTGAGAATCTCTGAGAATCTTTCAGAATCTCTAAGAATCTCTGAGAATCTCTCAGACTCTCTGAGAATCTTTGAGAATCTCTCAGACTCTCTCAGAATCTCTCAGACTCTCTGAGAATCTCTGAGAATCTCTGAGAATCTCTAAGAATCTCTCAGAATTTCTGAAAATCTTACAGAATCTTGTAGAATCTCTGAAAATCTTTGAGAAACTCGCAGAATCTCTGAGAAGATCCTTGAATCTCTGAGAATCTCTGAGAATCTCTCAGAATCTTTGAAAATCTTTCAGAATATTTCAGAATCTCTGAGAATCTCTGAGAATCTCTGACAATCTCTCAGAATCTCTGAGAATCTCTGAGAATCGACCAGGATCTTCTTGAGAATCTCTCAGAATCTCTGAGAATCTTTCAGGATCTCTGAGAATCTCTGAGACTCTGTGAGAATCTCTCAGAATCTCTGAAAATCTTTCAGAATCTCTGAGAATCTCTGAAAATCTCTGAGAACCTTTCAGAAACTTTGAGAATCTCTGAGAATCTTTCAGAAACTTTGAGGATCTCTGAGAATCTTTGAGAATCTCTAAATCTTGTAGAATCTCTCCGAACCTCTCAGAATCTTTCAGAATCGCTCAGAATCTCTGAGAATCTTTGAGAATCCCTGAGAATCTCACAGAACCTCCGAGAATCTCTGAGAATCTCTGAGAATCTTTCAGACTCTCTGAGAATCCCTGAGAATCGCTTAGAATCTCTGAGAATCTCTGAGAATCTCTCAGAATCTACGAGAATCTTTGTTAATCTTTGAGAATCTCTGAGAATCTCTGAGACTCTCTGAGAGTCTCTCAGAATCTCTGAGAATCTCTGAGAATCTCTGAGAAGCTCCCAGAATCTTTGAGAATCTCTCAGAATCTCTGAGAATCTCTGGCAATCTCTCAGAATCTCTCAGAATCTCTGAGAATCTCTGGGAAAATGAGAATCCATGAGAATCTCTCAGAATCTTTAAGAATCTCTGAAAATCTCGAAGAATCTCTGAGAATCTCTTAGAATCTCTGAGGGTCTCTGAGAACCTCTGAGAAACTTACAGAATCCCTGAGAATCTCTGAAAATCTTTGAGAATCTCAAAATCCTTGAGAATCTTTCAGACTCTCTGAAAATCTCGGAGAATCTATCAGAATCGCTGAGGATCTCTGAGAATTTCTGAGAATCTCTGAGAACCTCTCAGAATCTTTCAAAATCTCTTAGAATCTATTAGAATCTCTGATAAACTATCAGAATCTCTGAGAATCTCTCAGGATCTATCAGAATCTCTGAGAATCTCTGAGAATCTCTGAGAATCTCTCATAATCTCTGAGAATCTTTGAGAATCTCTCAGGCTCTCTCAGGATCTCTCAGACTCTCTAAGAATCTCTGAGAATCTCTGAGTCTCAGGATCTCTGAGAATCTCTGAGAATCTCTGAAAATCTTTGAGAAACTCTGAGAATCTCTCAGAATCTCTCCGAGTCTCTAAGAATCTCTGAGAATCCCTTAGAATCTATCAGCATCTCTGAGAATCTCTCAGAGTCTCTCATAATCTATCAGAATCTCTGAGAATCTCTGAATATCTGAGCATCTCTGAGAATCTCCAGAATCCAAGAGAATTTTGAGAATCTCTGAGAATTTATGAGAATCTCTGAGAATCTCACAGAATATCGGAGAATCCCGGAGAATCTCTGAGAATCTCTGAGAATCTCTGAAATCTCTCAGAATCCGTGGGAATCTCTGAGAATCTCTGAGAATCTCGCAGAATCTCTGAGAATCTTTCAGAATCTCTGAGGATCTCTGAGAATCTCTGAGAATCTCTGAGAATCTCTGAGCATCTCTGAGAATCTCTGAGAATCTCTGAGAATCTCTGAGAATCTCTGAGAATCTTTGAGAATCTCTGAGAATCTCTGAGAATCTCTGAGAATCTCTCAGAATCTCTTAGAATCTCTGAGAATCTCTCAGAATCTCTGAGAATCTCTCAGAATCTCTGAGAATCTCTGAGAATCTATCAGAATCTCTCAGAATCTCTCTGAAACTCTGAGAATCTCTGTGAATCCATCAGAATCTCTGAGAATCTCTGAGAATCTCTCTGAATCTCTGAGAATCTCTGAGAATCTCTGGGAATCTCTGAGAATCTCTGAGAATCTCTGAACATCTCTGAGAATCTCTGAGAATCTCTCAGAATCTCTGAGCATCTTTGAGAATCTCTGAGAATCTCTCAGAATCTGTGAGAATCTCTCAGAATCTTTGAGAATCTATCAGAATCGCTAAGAATATTTGAAAATCTATCAGAATCTTTAAGAATCTCTGAGAATCTTCTTGAAAATCTTTTAGAATCTTTCAGAATCTCTGAGAGTCTTTGGGAATTTCTGAGAATCCACCAGAATCTCTGAGAATCTCTGAAAATCTCTCAGAATCTTTCAGAATCTCTGAGAATCTCTGAGAATCTCTGAGAATCTTTGAGAAACTCTCAGAATCTCTGAGAATCTCTGAGAATCTGTGAGAATCTTTGAGAATCTCTCAGAATCTCTGAGAATCTTTCAGAATCTCTTAGAATCTTTCAGAAACTCTGAGAATCTCTGTGAATCCATCAGAATCTTTAAGAATCTCTGAGAATCCCTGAGAATCTTTCAGAATCTCTGAGAATCTCTGAGAATCTTTGAGATTTTATGTGAATCCCTCAGAATCTCTGAGAATCTCTGAGAATCTCTGAGAATCTCTCAGAATCTCTGAGAATCTCTGAGAATTTCTGGGAATCTCTGAGATTCTCTGAGAATCTCTGAGAATCTCTGAGAATCTCGGAGAACCTCTCAGAATCTCTGAGAATCTCTGAGAATCTCTCAGAATCTCTGAGAATCTCTGAGAATCTCTGAGAATCTCTGAGCATCTCTGAGAATCTCTGACTCTTTCAGAGGCTCGCAGTGATTCTCCGAGAGTCGCATAGGTTGGAGCTTTCAGAGGCTCCAAAGTGGTTGGGATCTCACGCGTCCCAGGGGTCATTGACGGTTGGGATCTGAACCGTCCGGTTGGGATCTTACGCGTCTGGTTGGGATCTGAACCTTTCTCGCCAGATCAAGGGCACCCTCGTGTCCTGTGCCTCGCGACCCATGCTCCCCACACTCCTGCGGCAATGTGGCCCTCGGAAAGGGGCCTGTGTCCTCTCGCGTGTCCTGTCCAATCGATCTTCGAGGCTGCGCCCTCCCCCTTTTCTCCCCCTCATTGGCTAATTCAAGCTTCGCGCGGGCCGCTTAGCTTTGACCGGAAGAGGTGCGCTCTCGACCCGCGAATCAAAAATGTGTCTTGTCCCATCGAGTCCGACTGCAGCTCCCGGGGGGGCCCGCAGCTCCTGCGATTCGGCTGCGGCGGAGCACGGCGCCGCGCCCCCCCCCCGCGAGGGAGCGCGCGGCTTCCGGCCCTCGGGCGGCAGGGCGCCCGGCCGCACGGGGGCCCCGGACGAGGGCAGCATCTCACACGCGCCGCGCCGAGGCGGGAGCGAGGAGCGAGGAGCGATAAGGAGCGAGGAGGAGCGAGGAGGAGGAGCGAGGAGGAGGAGCGAGGAGGAGGAGGAGGAGGAGGAGGAGGAGGAGGA
>CAUYUJ010016775.1:155380-177852 GCA_963575745.1 Prorocentrum cordatum | reverse complement strand
AGAGGGCCGAGCGAGGAGTGTGCGCCGCGCCGCGGCGGGAGCTTCACTCTCGGGGAGCAGGCGGAGCGGCGCTCGCCGCCTGCGAGGGCCTCGCTGCTCGCCCTCTCCCCTCCCCGGGAGATGTGTGCGCCCCGTCCCCCTCCCCCATCTCTGGTTAACTCAAGCTTCGCGCGGCCCGCTTAGCTCCGACCGGAAGAGGCGCGCTCTCGACCTGCGAATCAAAACATGTTCGCCCCGCCCCCTTTTCCGCCGCGCAGTTGCGCGAAGTCGACGCCAAAGCGTCGATGCTGAGAGCCAAGCTGTGCGTTCGTACTGCTTCTCATGTTTGAGCCTGTTTTTGTCGTTGAGGTCTGTCGCAGGCCTAGAGGTTGACACCAACACCAACATCGGCGGTGTGCCTCCACCGAGGGAAGGAGATCCCGATCTCGGTGATGGTGGTAAGGTTCTGGCTTCCTAGATGACCGACATGCTTCCACCAACGCCGACATCGAGGATCGTCTTCCCCCTGTGGAGGCCCCCCCCCGTGTTGGTATGTTGGTGCCCACTTCCATCGGGGGAGCGTAAGACCCGGGTTTGCCGGGACTCGGGTTCGCCACCGTTTTTTGACGACCGCGCCTCGGATTTTGACGAGGGGGAGTTTCGTGGGATGTCTGCAGCGGGAGGCCTCGTCAAAATGCAGGCTCGGCCTCGTCATTTTTTTGACGACCTCGTCGGGGATTTCCGAGTCCCCCGTACCCGGGTCTTACGTCCCCCTGACTGTGGAGGCACCCCCCCGTGTTGGTATGTTGGTGCCCACTCCCAGGCCGCCAAGTCTGGGCGATAGCGGTCGTGATCGGGCCGCTCCCTCCCACCCCCCCCGCACGGACCACGGCGAGCCATTTTACGGTAGGTTCGCGTAGTGTCGACCGGCGGCGACCCCGCCGCCGACGTTCAAGGTTGAACGCCGACGGCGGCCCAGAATCGGTCGATGTTGAACGATCGGACGTTGCGGAGACGGCCGATCGTTCAAGGTTGAACGATCCAGCGCGGTGTCAGGAACCAACGCTGGGGTCGACACGGCACGAACCTGCCGTACCCACATGTGCAATGATCTCCTACGGATGCCTCGCGGCTTTCGCAGACTTCCGGCGGCCCCCCGCCGTGATGGGATCGGGGGGGGCGAAGTCTCCCCCCCCCCAACCCTTCGCCCGATCGCGCCCTCTATCGCGAATGAGAGTAAAGAACAGGCTATGTGTAGGATTGGTCGTCCTCGATGGAACCACTCAAGCGGCCAGCTGGGTGGCAAAGGGGGCGCTTGTGTGCAGCGCCCCGCACTTGCCGGATACGAGTGAGGGGGCGGCAGCGCTCGGGCCAACCGAACACGGGCGCAGCCTCGAAGTGTAGCGCCCCCCCCCCGCCCGTGTGCAGCCCCCAGGATACAGTTCCGATGTGCAGCCCCAGAAGGTAGCCTCCAAGTGTAGCCCCCATGTGTAGCCCCGAGGTGTCGCTTCTGAGTGTCGCCCCCATATGGGTCGGGTATAGCCAGGACCCCAGGTAAGGGGACCTGGCTAGTAGTAGGGCCCCAGAGCCCCTAAATTGGCCAGAGCCACTAAACCAGGCCTGCCGTAGCTGGTGTTTTTTGGGGTGACGGCAGTCCCGGTTAGTGGAACGGGGCGGGGGGGGGGGGGGCGTCCCCTAGGACACATCGCTAAACCAGGTCCCACTAGACCCAGTTCTGCCAACGCCCGAAAGAGGCCCCCAAGTGCAGCCCCAGAGTGCGGCTCCCAACTGTAGCCCCCAAGTGTATCCCACATGTGAAGCCCCTAAGTGCAGTTCCCAAGTGCAGCCCCCATGTTTAGCCCCCAAGTGTAGCCTCCAAGTGTACCCCGCAGAAGCCGGGCCCTTTATCCAGGCACGGGCGCTTGGAGAGAGTAAGACCGTTCGGCCCCCTCATTTTGAACACTATGGAATAAGGATTTGTATCGAAGGTTACGTAGACCATCGCGCAGGGGTGCACCCAATCCATCCGAAAATTGCAGCTACATCACCAGGCACGCAACAACTTCGTGGAGCTATCGAGAAAGATGTGGTTCTCAACGCCTCAAGGAACGAAATTGTCTTGATACTTCGATGTGTAAGAATCCTTTGGGCATCTTGGCGGCTCAGATTATGAAGCGGAGGATGAGGAGGAAGGCGAGGAATCAAGTTGCTAATGATGCACATGATGCCATGAGGATGAGGATGAGCGAAAGATAGAAGGCGGTAGAGACAGGGAAATAGGACGGGAAAGCGGAATGGCGGCACCCCGTCGGACCTTCCAGGGCCACCGTAAAGTGGCGACAGCTGCAACGTTTGGCAGGGCCCAGGGAGGCTTAGTTCTCGTCTGGCCTGCGTGGTTGACCACCTTGCTGGAGCCCCAGAGGCACGAAAGCAGCGATACAGTCGGACCGAGGTATAAGATCGATGTCGGTTCGGGTAGGGTGCCCTCATGTTTTTCGTGTTGATTGGATGCTCTTGTGCACCTTGGGAAGGGTACCCCTGGCTGTTTTGTGTGTGTGTGTGTGGTTTGGCTGGCGGCGGGTCTCATGCTCCTGGATCGGGGGAGCGTAAGACCCGGGTTTGCCAGGACTCGGGTTCGCCATCGTTTTTTGACGACCGCGACTCGGATTTTGACGAGTAGGAGTTTCGTGGGATGTCTGCAGCGGGAGGCCTCGTCAAAATGCAGGCTCGGCCTCGTCATTTTTTTGACGACCTCGTCGGGGATTTCCGAGTCCCCTGTACCCGGGTCTTACGCCCCCCTGACTGGAGGACGCTCTTTTCTCCCAGGGGCCGGCGGTAGCTGCACGCTGGGCAGACCACCCGGGGAGGCAAGCCATTGGGTTGGGCCCGCGTGGCTCCACCACTCTGCCAGCTCCCCCCCGGGGGGCCCGCGTGGCTCCACCTGAACGAAGGATTGCAAAAAAACCCAGGATTGCAAAAAGGATTGCAAAAAAACCCTTCGGGTTTGCAAAAAAAACCTTCGGTTTTTTTTGCAATCCTTCGGGTTTTTTTGCAATCCCTCGGGTTTTTTTGCACTCCTTCGGTTTTTTTGCAATCTGCCGCCGTCATGTACATGACGACGGCTGCACGCCCCGTGGACGTCCCGTGGTCGCAGGCTTGGGCTTCTTGTGGAAGGCCTCCTGTGGTCGAGCTCAGGATTGCAAAAAAAAAACGAAGGATTTTTTTGGTTTTTTTTTGGTTTTTTTTTGCAATCCTTCGGCTTTTTTTTTTTTTGCAATCCTTGGTTTTTTTTTGCAATCCAATGTACCGCTCTTTCCCTGTTTGGGGTCTCTCCTGGGAGGCCCTCGTCGCCACCGCTGGATCCGCCTCGAAGTCCTGGTCAGAACGCACCCCGGGGGAGCAGCGGTATCGGTACCCTTTTGGTTTCCCCGCAGATGTTTCTGGGCCCCTTCTCTTTGCTCTCTGATGCGTTTGCGCTCTGCTCCTGCGCTGCACCCGCCCTAGCCCTCGTTCTCCCTCCTGCTGGCAGGTCGGAAACCAGACGATCACCGGCATCATGGACACGGGCTCTTTCGAGTTGGTGATCTTCTCGACGAAGTGCGTCACTTGCGGCAAGGCTGCGATGGCCTCAGCAGCAGGGCCGGCGGCGTCACCTGCGGCCACACTGCAGGGCCGCTTTCCCGTTCATGTCCCACTCCGCCCCTCCCTCCTCTCCCGCTCACCGCTTGCCATTTCCCCGCCTGTCACCCCTCTCATCCTTTCCTTACCCTGGCCTCCCCGACAGCATTCCCTTATGCGGTCATCTCTTTCTCCAATGTTATTATATTGTTTTGTTGCTTGTTCTCTCGCTCTCTCTCTATCTTCCTCTCTCGCTCTCTTCAAGTATGTGTATGTACACTTGCGCACGTACATGTATCAGTACTTGCATCTGGATTTGCACATGCATATGCTGCAGTATTTGTGTATGCACATGTGTATGTGTATGTGTGTGTGTTTGAATTTGTATAGGTATATACAAAGGTGTACGCATATGTGTGTGCATACTTGTATGCATATGTATTTGTTCAGGTACATGTGTAGGTATCCTTGTGTTTACGGTTATTCACATACATTTGTGTATGTGCATACGGGCGGGCCTTGCGGAGGACGAGCTCAAATGCACAGGCCCAGACCTCTACCATGGCGGCGCCCCGCCTCTGGCCAGAGCGCTACCACCGCAGCCCCGCGACGACACATACGACGATTGTGCCGACCAATGGCCCAACATGGACGACGAGGATAGGTTCAATCTCGGAGACAATTTGGACCAGATCGACGACGACGACGCCGCCGCCGCCGACGACGACGACGACGACGGCGCCGATACTGGTGCAGCGGCTTCCAGCGCACAGGCCGGCCGCGCGGAAACCTGTCCAAGCGCTGGATCTTCCAGGGCCCCCCTCTGGGGACCTGGACCCCCCTGGTGATGACCTCTTTGCCGCCTGGGGCGGCGCCCTCTCGTCCCACGGCGACGACCCTCCCCGCTGGGGCGGCAACACGGACAGTGACGACGACCATCCGATGGGTCCGGCGAGGCCGCGCCACAGCAGCGCCAGCGCCCACGACACCGCCGCGTCTCTCCAGGTCATCCCAACGGTCTCCCCCTCTCCAGGGTCTCCCTCCCTCCCTCCCTCCCTCCTCCTCCTCCTCCTCCTCCTCCCTCCTCCTCCTCCTCCTCCCTCCTCCCCTCCTCCTCCTCCCCCTCCTCCTCCCTCCTCCTCTCCTCCTCCTCCTCCTCCTCCTCCTCCTCCTCCTCCTCCTCCTCGTCCTCCTCCTCCTCCTTCTCTTCTCCTCCTCCTCCTCCTCCTCCTCCTCCTCCTCCTCCCTCCTCCTCCCTCCTCCCTCCTCCTCCTCCTCCATGGAGGGAGGGAGGGAGGGCGGGCGGCCACGCCTGCCCCTGCCACTATGGCCGCTCGGCCCGCCGAGGGGGCGAGGCCTGCTGCGGTGGCGAGGCCTGCCGTCGACCGGTGGAGAGCGCCTCGTGCAGGCAGCCCTCGCGGCCGCGGCCGCGGCGGCCCCGCGGCCGCGCGCCACCGCCCGCGAGATGGGGCCGCCCTCGGGCAGTCGCTGCCACAGTCTGCCGCCGCCGCGTCGCCGCCCGGACGGCGCCTCGAGGTTCTCTCCCCGGCCGCCCGGGCACGCCACCCGTCAGGGCCAGCGCGCCGCGGCAGCCTCCGCCGCCGTGCCGACGGCCTCCGCCTCGGCCGCCGCCGGCCCCCACGTGCCAGGCGCGGCCAGAAGGCCGCCCCGTCTCGCTTCCAGGTTGCCGTCTGCTGCTGCTCGCGGCTGATGCGGTGTGATCCCGATGCCGTTCCTGGCCCTGCCTCCCCAAACAGGGAAGCAGGGCAGGTGTTGAAAGGTGGCGCCACTAGCCGAAAAGGGGGGGCTGCCCCAGGAGGAGAGGGAGAAACGCGGAGGGGGACGACACGGGAGGGGCCAGGGGAGGAAAGCACGCACGACGAGGCGAGAGAGAGAGGAGGGAGAGGTCCCAGCCATTCACCGAACCCCCCGAGCGCCCCCACCAATGGGTACGGAACGCAGAACAGAGAAAGTCGGGGAATGAAATGGGAGGGGTCGTTAGGGGGTCGGTCAAAGGCTGGGGCCTATAGATCAGCGGTCGCTATGGGCACAAAAGAGGTGGTGAGCAAGAGGGAGCCCTTGAGGATCAAGAGGACAGGGTCGAGGTATTGCGATGGCCAGCGACATCGAGCCTGCTGGAGGCGGTGCAATCAGTACGGTGGGGCGGCAATGTCACCAGGTCAGGAGGGGGGAAGACCTCAGGATGTGATGGCAAAGAAGAAGTGGGGATCCTGGTGACTCTAATGGGCCGACTGGTAGGCTGCAGTTGGCATGCTCTTAGAGTGGAGGCTGAGGGCCGCATTGGCCAGCTTTTTTGGAGGTCCCAGCAGTAAGGTCGCTCTTTGGGAGTGTGGGGAGGGCCAATCGACCCAACATTCTGGCAATCCAAGGCGGCGGTAAAGCAGACTGAACTCAATGGGTGCAGGTGAGAACGTGACTTCAGCGGTGAGAAAGAGAAAAGATGAATGCGGGCAGTGGGTCTAGCAAGGCAGGCACAGCCTCAGAAGCTGCAAGGGTGTAGGTAGGAAGGCAGAGAGCATACAACAGCGAGTCGATGGCCGCGGCTGCTGAGATGAGGCGGGGGTGCCCCGATGGCCACTGGCGCGTGGCTAGCTGTGGCCGCGGCCGCCCTGGCCCTTGCCAGGACGGCCCGCGGTGAGTCCGAGCTCCCACCATCCCCGGCAGATCCCGCCCAAGTCCCCGCCCATCCCGACCGCGCGGGTGTGTG
This sequence comes from Prorocentrum cordatum, assembly GCA_963575745.1. NCBI lineage: Eukaryota > Dinophyceae > Prorocentrales > Prorocentraceae > Prorocentrum > Prorocentrum cordatum. The sequence continues at coordinate 171,527 of CAUYUJ010016775.1, read as the reverse complement.
TGTGCGTGTAAGTTAGCAGGAAAATCGGGCCGGACGAAAGGGGGGGATTGCTATCCCCCCCTTTGCTATCCCCCCCTTTCGCCCAGCCCGAGAAGAGGCGCGAGGACCAGGAAGGTGGTGAAGGTTGAGGGAGGAAGGTGGATTCAGGTCCCGAAGTGGACGTAGGCGGCGCAGGTGAGGCGGTCGCCATATCCAGGGTGTTGCTGCAATGTGTCCGTCCGCTGCCGCAGGTGAGGGAGGTGGGGGTGTAGATGCGCTGGGAGATGACGGGATCGCACGGTCAGCCGCTGCGAGGTCGGTCCGGCCCTGAAGCGTGGCCTCGGTGCAGTGGCGTCCAGGCGGGGTGATCCTGCTTCGCTCGGAGAGGGTCGAGCGTGGGAGTCGTGGACAGAGTCAGGGTGTGAGTGGGATAGGTCGGTTGGAGGGTACGGTAGGTTCGCGTCGTGTCGACCGGCGGCGACCCCGACGCCGGCGTTCAACCTTGAATGCCGGCGGAGGCCCAGAATCGGTCGATGTTGAACGATCGGGCGTTGCGGCAGCGGCCGATCGTTCAAGGTTGAACGATCCCTGCGGTGTCAAAAACCAACGCTGGGGTCGGCACGACACGAACCTGCCGTAGGTCGGTTGGAGGGTAAGTCGGAGAGGTTGGAAGGGCATGGTGGCTTTGCTGTGACGGCGTCGGGCGCGTAAGCACCTCGTTCGGCCGCCCGGGCCTTCGCGGGTGATGGCGAGGATGGCTATCGCCAGCGGTTAGGGGCGCAGTTGGTAGATGGACTCGTTGGGGCAGTCGATGAGCTTGGGCACGGATTCCTTGGCCGCGGTGGTCTCTTTCTGGATGCCGAGGGCTTGGTTGTAGCTGACGTGTTGTTCCCCTACCATCGTGGCGAGGATGTCGAGCTTCTCCTGGGTGTCGTTGCGTTGGGAGCGGTACTCGGTGATGATATCTGGTATCAGGGCTTGTTTGGTACTTCGCATGTTATTGGTCTGACTGATGGTGCCGCGTGCCCATAGGTCGTTGTTGTTGTTGTAGGACACGCTGAGGATTGTGACCTCGTCGCCCTCGTTCACCGTGATTGCGCCGTGTGCGATGGAGACCTTCAGCTTCGCGTGGTACGGGTGGCGCATGGTTGCTCCCATCATGTGTGATCGTAGTGATGGGGGGGCATCCAGTGGGCTTCAGCGGTTCGATTTGTATGGCAGGTGTTTGGTTGTCGTTTGCTGCTGGCGTGCTGTCGCTGGGCGTCGGGTCGGAGCTGCTGGGTTCGGTAGTAGGTCTGCGTTGCTCCCCTGAATCATGCTCCTGCTGCACGGTCTTGCCCTCGTAGTCGATCATATCAGTAGGCTGTTTGTTCTCTGACGGTCCGCATGGTAGGTGGGGCTTGGCATCTCACTGGCTTCGCTGCTGGGATGGCCGGCTATGAGGGAGTGTGCTCTTGGTTGGGAGTCGTTTGTGAGGGCGTGGTTGCTGGCGTTGTGCTAGTGGTTGCGTCGCCACTGCTCGTGGGTGTTTCGTTGTCCGATAGGTGGGCTGTATTGTTGATTGCGGTCTGCGTTGTGGCTTCTTTCTCGTGCATTGTCTCTCCCTGTGGGGTTGACTCTCGCGTCGGTAATACCGTGATGTGTACCGTGTACCTCGAGCTCGAAGGTGCTGTGGTCGTCGCATGGTGCGAGCATTGGTTTTGGGCTGCGCAGCTGCTTGATGCGATGGATGATGCGGCTTACGCGAGGAAGGCGCGGGCCCCCCTCTCGCATGCTTGCGACCACGGGCATGTTGTTGCCCAAGACGAGGAATGACCTGGGGTCCTGGTTGACCTTGAGGTGAGAGAAGAAAGTGACGCCTGCGAGGTCGCTGTACCATAGATGTGCTCGGTCAATCCAGTCGTGCGCTTTTGGTCTCTGTTGGTATTGGCTCCTCAGTTTGTCGAGTGTTCGCGGATGGTTTGCCTCATAGTTTTGTCGGCCTGCTCTCGTTTGACTGGGAACTCTGGTATTGGAGGGTGGTCGTTGAGGGAGGGAGGGGATATCGGCCTGAGGTTGTGATAGAAACAGCCGTCCTTGTTGATGCTGGAGGCCTCGACACTCTGGTCAGTAAGCTGTCGAGTGCAGCATGGGTCGTAGTTGACGTCGCCTGGGAACTCCCACTGGGTGCTGCCTCTCTGCCGGTTGTGGTAGTAGGCGAGGCTTCTGTTTGCGTCAGCGTGGGCAGTCCAAACTGGTGGCAGCATCGCGTTGCGGGATGGGTCGGGTCGCAGCGCGTCCCCTTGGTTGTAGACTGGCGGGGCGCATGGGTTGCGGAAGTATCGATTGGTCTTTGTCGTCGTTGTGGTGGTTTGTAATGGGGCTCCGCGTGGGGGTGGCCCAGGCGGCGGCGGCGGCGGCTGGTTCGGTGTCGGAGTCGCGTTCTGGTTGTATATGAGCGGGAAGACAACCGGCCTAGGTAATGGGATGGTTTGTTGGACCTGTGGTGTAGGTCTTCTCTGCGTGAGTTTTAGTCGGTATTGTTTGGTTTGTGCGCGCTGGCCGTTGTACCTGTTGTGGTCTAGCTTCTGGAAAAGACGTCTGCCAATCGGGGAAGTAGCTCTTGGTCCAGTTGATGGGCTGAAAGCCTGCGTTGGGTAGTTTCTTGCAGTGTTGAAGCAGATGATGCTCGCTGTGGCTGTCCTCGTCCTCGATGTGGTACTGTCTTGCTATGGGTGCGTCTTGCTCAGGTAGCTTGTCGATGTCGGAGACCTTTCTATTCATAGTGCCGCCAAGCAGGTTGTCGGTAGGTTGCTCGTATTCTGGTGGTTCTTAGTCAGGTCGTTGTCTTATTTCAGGTAGTGCATCTCCATCTGGGGTAAACTCGACCTGCTGGACGATGATATCCCGCTTGTTTGCCTCCGCGTGGGCGTTGGTGGTTCCGTCGGTTTTTGTTGTGCATGTCTCCGAGGTAGTGGTGACCTCCTGCAGCGCCTGAGCTTGGTATTCGATGAGGGCTTTGTCGATGATGGCGGGCCATGTTTGGAAGTCACTGGTGGGTGAGCTCAGCTGTAGGATCGTCACGTGGTTGATCTGCTTTGTAGGTAGTGGTGGCGTTCGGTATGTGCCCGTCCATGCTGATAGGAGTGCGAGTTCTCTTGGTGGCATAGGTATACTGGTATTCGCTGTCCTCTGAGGTCCGTCTCGTCGCAGTGCAATCCACCGATCGTTTGTGGAGTAATGTGTTGGCGATCGACAGGGAGGATGTAGTTGTCCGTATATGGATGTAGTGCATTTCCTCCGCGGGTTTCCACGATGTTTCTTGCACACGCGGCTAGTATTCCAATCTCGGAGGTAGAGTGCACTGTGCCGCAGATGTCGATGATCGCTACGATGTATGCCTTCGGGCTATATCTCTCGATGTTGCTATGGATGACTTTGCGCTCTATCTCTTCGAAGTTGTGGCGGTTTCCCATGCCCTTATTTATGTGTAGTGTCTGGAGGTTCGTGTGGGGATCTTCGTCCTCGTTCTTCCACGGTGGTGCTTGTAGTAGGGGTGGTTCTGTGCTTGCCAGCTTTTGGATGTCGTGCCACTCCAGGTTGTTTACGGGTATCTTCTTGGGGTCGCGGTCGTTCGCGGCGTCTTCTTCTGTGCGATATTTTGTGGCGGTGCGGTAGTGCGGGCAGTTATCAGGTCGGTCCATCAAATGGTTTGTATCGGTCAACATCTCGTTGTTGGAATGTACCATGAAGCTGTCCAGCACGGTGACCCAGCTCGCCTTGACCTTGTCCTTCCAGCACTCCCCAGTTGCGGCGAGGTAGACGACAGTGATGTGGTGCCAATAGGTGGTTCGGACGAAGCCGCCCTTCACTGCCGCGGTGACGTAGATGTAACCCGGGTAGAGGTAGACGTACGTGTAGTAATGCGCCAGGGCTTGAGAGGTGTTGACTCCTTGAGATTGGCGTCTGGCTTCCTCCCTGGAGGACGAGGAGGAGGAAGAGGAGGAGGAGGAGGAGGAGGAGGAGAAGAAAAAGGAAGAGGAGGAGGAGGAGGAAAAGGAGGAGGAGGAGGAGGTGGAGGAGGATGAGAAGGAGGAGAGGGAGGGAGGGAGGGAGGGAGGAGGAAGGGAGGGAGGAGGGAGGAGGGAGGGAGGGAGGAGGGAGGAGGGCTGGGCCTACCCTGCCCCAGGAGAGCTGGTCCTCGCCGCTCGCCCCTGCACGTGGGCGCCCGCGCCCCCCCCCCCTCCCCCCCGCGAGAGAGAGAGGGCGCTCGGCGCAGAGGTTTCGCTGCGCGCCGGCTGCCTGCCGCGTCCCCTGGGCGTCTCGGTCGGTGCGCTCCTGCGCGCCCCTTAAGTCGGGCCTGACCCCCCTACAGGAGGGATTTTCGACGAAACACAACCTACAGGGGGATTTTCGACGAAAAACACAACATACTCCAAAAATGCCCCCCAAAAGGCCAAAACAGATTCCAAAAGACAGTCCCCATACCATGTTTGGACTCTGTTTGGTTTATGCTTCGAGGGGATTTGTTTGTTTTTCGTCGAACATCCCCCCTGCAGGGGGACAGGCCCGACCTGACGCTCCCCCCCCGGTGGGGCCTCTCGCACGCCCAGGGCGCCGCGGGCGCTCCCGGCTCCTCCCCGCGCCGCCCCCGCTGGCGCGGAGGGGCGCGGGCGAGCGGGGCGCTGCTATACACCCACCCCCCGTCGGCGGGACAGGCTATGCCCAGCCCTCTCTCTCGCTCTCTCTCTCTCTCTCTCTCGCTCTCTCTCTCTCTCTCTCTGTTCGTTCTCTCTCTCTCTCTCTCTCTCTCTTTTCGTTTCTCTCTCTCTCTCTCTCTCTCTCTCTATCTTTCCCTCCCTCCCTCCTCCCCTGCCCTCCCCTCCCCCTTTCCCCCTCCCCCCCCCCCGCACCCTCCCCTCCCCCCTCTCTCTCCCTTGCTTCTCTTCCCCTCCCCTCCCCTCCCTCCCCTCCCCTCGCTCTCTCTTTCTGTTTGTTTGTTTAGTGTTCTCTCTCTCTCTCTCTCTTTCTCTCCCTCCCCCTTTCTCTCGCTTCCGTGAACTACATGTTTTTTTCTGCTTGTTATTGCCCTTTTCTATCTGTTTAGCGGAAAGTGTGTATGCGTACGTCCCCCCGTTCGCCTTTTCCCTCCCCGACCCTCCCTCTGTCCGCCCAGCCACCTCTCTCTCCCTCGCCCTCCCGAGATCACTGATCATTTCTCTTCCCCCTCCCGCCTGCTGCCCTCCCTCCACCCTCTTAATCTCGGCGCGCCCTGTCTCCCGCTCCCCCTTCTGCTCGCTTTGAGGCGAGCATGCCCCGCAACAGGAGGAAAATTCAAGAATCGTCGGAAAACAGTCTGGGGACGACGTTTCGACGATTGCTTTTGAATTTGTATCAGTATGTTCTGACTGTTTTCGTTTTCTTCCTTCCAGAATCCGCCTGTAGGAGGACAGGCCCGACGGAATGCTAGCTTACTCATCTCTTCCCTCCAGCCCTCGTCCTTTCCCTGCTCCGCACTCTCCCTCCAGTGTCCCCCTTTTCCTCTTCCCTATCCATCCGTTCAATACCTCTCCTCCGTTCGTCCCTTCAGAGCCGCGATAGAGCCACCGAAATCGGCGGCGAGCGAGGGGGGGAGTGAGAAGGAAGGAGCAAGCCTTCTCAGAAGGCGGCGGGGCTTCTCAGAAGCCTTCTGGCCTTCTGAGAAGTTGGTTGCGTCTTGGGGCAAGGCTTCGAACATTTCTCAGAAGGCCCGAGGCCTTCCGAGCTTTCTCAAAAGGCCGGCCCCTTCTCACTTCCCCTTCCCCCAGGCTCGCTGCCGACAAGCACCTGGTTAACCCTGTCCTTTTCCTCCGCCTCGTCCTCGTCGTCGTCTTCCTCCTTCCTTGTCGCTTCGGAGGTGTCGACATGCCAGTGCCTTGCCTGAGCACCTGAGGAGTGCGTGTGGCAGATGGCAGTTTGCACATTCTTGAGTTCCGAAGCTGACCACTCGCAAAATCCCAGGTAAGGTGGCTCCTTGTGATGACCGATGTGGATTCCAAGGGCTTCGTATTTCTTCTCTTTCCCTCCAGGCAGTGCTCCAGCTCTCCCCTCTCTTCCCCCTCCCACCTCGACCCTTCCTGCGCCAGCCCTCCTGTCGAGAAGGAGGTGCCACTACGGCGCGTCCTCGTCGCCCTCCTGGTGTTGGTGCATGGACGCATCGACGGCCCCGTTGCATGTTGGAACAGTGTCGAGCTGTTTTTTTGTTTTGTCCTCGGGCTCGAGGGGCGCTACCGTGGATCGCACTCGCTCCGGTCCCGTCACTGCTTCCCTCGGTCTCTGCCCTTCTCTCTAGCCCAATTCCCCCCTCCCCCCATCCATCGCTCCCATGCCATGTTCCATTCTGCCTCCCTCCCCTTGGTCCCTCCTCCAGGAGGGAGGAGGAACATGAGGTGGATGAGGATGGGGAGGAAGATGAGGAAGAGGAGGAGGAGAAGGATGAGCAGGAGGGGGAGGAGGAGGAGGAGAAGGAGCAGGAGGAGGACAATGAGCAGGAGGAGGAGAATGAGGAGGAGGAGGAGGAGGAGGAGGAGGAGCATGAGGAACAAGTCGAGGACAAAGAGGATGGGGTGGGGAATTGGATCGAATGGGATGAGGGGGAAGCATTGAGGCCACCTCCCAACATCTGATCTGAAGGGTTTCGCCCTTTGCCACTGCGCCCCCCCCCCTCCGATGCGCAGGCTGCGTATGGCTGCGTGGCTGGGTCGAGTGGTCTGGCTCGTTGATTGGCTGATTGGTTGGCAGGCTGGCTTCTCGGCTGGCTGGTTGGCTGTCTGGATGGACGGTTGGCCGGGTGCTTGGCATCGCTCGGACGTGTGCATCTTTCCTTCGGCGAGGACAATCGAGGAGCATCCTTGATCATTTGGCGAAACAACCACGCACGAAACCGAAAAAACACACGGAATGGACGTCCGAGCGATGGCGAGAGTGGTTGGTCGATGGGCTGGTGCGCAGGTCCGCCGGCTGGTCGAGAGGCTGGGCGGCGCGGATCTGTCGTTTCTCTACGAGGGATCGTGGCGGGTCCATTGTTTTGGCTAGGCATCGTGGCCTCGGACGCGTGTTTTTTTTCTTTTGTGTGTGTGCGCGAGATCTTGGGTGGTCCTCCTGTTCCTCCCGCTCCTTCCACTCTACAGTAGTTTCTGTTGCTCATCGTCTCGCCCCCGCGCGGGCCCTTTTTATGAACCCGAGTCTTTCATCATCGTTATCGCCCCTCGCATTTCCCCTCCTCCGCCTCCGCCTTCCCGTGATCTTCCTTTCCCTCCCGATTCTTCCGCTTTAGTTCCTGCTGGTGTTGTTCGTCCTCATCTTTTTCCTCCCGCTCATCCTCCTGCTCACCCGCCACCTCATTCTCCTGTGCAGGCAGCTCCCCTTTTTCCGATTGCCCATAACACGAAGTGTTCTTTCTGTGTGAGTCGCAGGTCCGCTATTGCACCCGCTCCGCGGATAGAGAAGCATTACCGCCATCAGGAGGAAGGGATAGGATGTCAGATGAGGCGCGAGCGCACCTAGCTGGCCCCTCCCCGCTCCCCTCCCCCCTTCCCTTCTCCCCTCTCCCCCTTCACAATTACTCAGTATGAATACTACTTTCCCTCTTCCCCTGATGACGGTTTGAAAGTATTAGCCCCCCCCCCCGCGTACTGTTTTTTTACACAGGTTTCCACGGAGTTGGGTTTTCGCCTGCATTTGTTTCCAAAATGCTGCTCTCGCTGAGGCGCCGGCCTCATTTTCGGGCCCCGCTCGTTCCGAATCGTGCTCCCGCTGCAGCGCTGGTCTCATTTCCGTGCTTCCGCTCGTTCCGAATCGTGCTCCCGCTGCAGCGCTGGCCTCATTTCCGCGCTTCCGTTCGTTCCGACTCGTGCTCCCGCTGCAGCGCTGGCGTCGTTTCCCGTGCCATGCCACGGCATGCTATGCAATGTTAGGTTGATACTACGCTTTGCGGTGCTCTTCTACGCCATGCCATGCCGTGCTCTACAATGCATCGCGTGCCCTTTCGGGATCATTGCCCTGCTCGACATCCGACTGTGCGAGGAGAGAGGGGATCTACGCCATGGTAAGGGATGGGAGGGAGGGGTAGGGTGTCAGATATGACGCGAGCGCACCTAGCTTGCCTCTCCCCCTCCCCTCTCGCCCCCCCTCCCCGCCCCTCCCTGTCGGCCCGACGGACGCCCCGTGGCGCGCCCGGGCCGGTGCCGCCGCTGTAGGGCCCGTGCGGCCTGCCGAGGCCAAGTACGACCCCAACGTGAGCAGCACTCACAGGCCCTCCGCCCGGAGCAGTGTGCCGGCGAGGACGACGACGCCGGCGACGAAGGACAGGACTGAAAAGGTGTGGTCCTCACTGGAATCGAGAGTTGACAAGCAAGGATGCGTCAGCCCCTCCCCTTCTGCACCCTACCTTTTGCTTTCGCTGCCCTGCAATCCCGGCCCCACCCTTCAACGGGGCAGGTCCGAGATGCTCATGACGACAATGACGTACGGGAGCGGCGATACGTACTCGACGGAGGCCTGTTCCTGCTGCCTTTTTGTCGTCGTCGTCGTCCTCATTCTATTTTGCTGCTGGGCCCAGGTGGTGTGAACGCTCTTATGTGTACCCTCAGGTAGCTTCGTTGTCGTCGCTGCGTGTCGCTGCTGGGCGCGGCCAGACAACAAAGAGCAGCCCCTTCGCGAGCACATGATTGTCGCTTGTCTAGCTGAGTTGCCCCCTAAGTGCGCGCCATGCAGCACCATGCAAGCAGTGAGAGGCAGTGCACAGTAGCGCAGATCAAAACAAAGCATGGCAACACATTGCAACGCAATGCCAAGCAGTGCAAGTACTGCAAGGCATATAGCACAATGCAAGTCGCGCAAACACGTGCAGTCCAGTTCAAAGCAGTTCAACTCAAAGCGAGTAAGTGGAATACAACGCAATGCAATTCAATGCAAAGCCATACAAGCATTGCACTGTAAAGCGATACAAATGTGTGCAGTGTGCGGCTACGCAATGCACTGCCAAGCAATGCAATGTACTGCAATGCAGTGCGAAGCAGTACAAGACAGTACAAACGGTGCAGTGCAATCCAGAGCAGAGCAAGTCAATGCAAAGCAGTGTAATGATGGTAGAGCAGTTGCACACGGCGCTAACACCATTGCAAGTCAACGCAATTCAGTGCACAGCGCCGCGCAGCAATGCCGCGAGACGGCACCGAGACGGCAACGGGATGGGAACGGGGCGGCAGCGGAGAGGCATCCGGGGCGGCCACGGGCGGCCACGAGCCGAGAGTCCGCAGTGCGGCCCGACGTCTGCAGAAGCCAGGCGATCACCCGCCAGCGCAAACTTCTCGCGTCGGCGGCTAGGCAGAGGGTGACTGCGCTGGCGATGAGAGGCTTAGACGGGGATGCCGTTGGAGCGAGTGGTGCCACCATGCAGGAGGAGTAGCGAGGAGAGGACGCGGCCGAAGGAAAGCAGGGACGGGGCGGGCGCCTCAGGGGTCAGATCGTTCCCCGAGCGTGTGGCGCGGCCAGCCCCGCCGCAGAACCCGCGGCGGCTGCTGCGTCAGCGGGCCGGGGGCGGCGGGGGCCCCGAGCGAGTCCCGGGTGAAGGGCGCGTAGCGAAGAGTGTCGAAGCCGGAGGGCCGTCCAACGCCAGCGCAAGCACAGTTTGGGGAAGGCCGGGGAGGCGGCAGGATGCCCGACGTGCCCCGCGGCCGCGGCGCAGCGCCGTGGGTTTTTCCGCTTCGCGGGAGAGCCTGGCACCCGCGCGAGGGGCGGGGCGTTCCGGGCGGGGCGCCGGCGCGCTTGCCACGCCGGGGCGCTGCGGGCGCGCTGCTCCTGCGCAGGCCGAGGACGGGCAAGAGTGGCCTGTCGCCAGGGTGGCCTTCTGGTGCGGGCCCACTTGGGCCAGGGAGGATAAAGGCCACCCCGACCCGATCATCTGGCGTTTACCGGAAGCGGCCCTGGGCGTCTACTAGGGAGCCCTGCCCTGCTCGGTGCCTTCTGCGGGTGCGCTTGCCAGACGGTTTCGCGCGTCGGGGCGATTCTTCTGAGGGTGGATTTCCTGCCCTGTGCGCAGGGTTGTGGGGGACGATCAATGGAGAGGAAGCATGCTGCCACATGATTTCCAGATGTCTGAAACATGTGTTAAACATGCTTTAAGCATGTAAAACACATGTTTGAAACATGGTTAGAGCATTTTGTTCAGACGTGTTAGGCACATTGTTAAGTCAAGGATAGGACTCTTAGGGTGTCCACTGTCGTGGCATCTACAAGTGTAGGGCAAAGGGTGAAATCTGAAATGCCGTCTCGATTGATTCTCGAGGCTTGAAGCTGCAAGAGGCGAATCACAGATCTTCGAGGTGCAAAAAAGCCCATTTGGATTTCACCCTGAGCCCTCCACCCAAAGAAAAGGCCTAGGTCCTGCTCGTCCCTCCGCTGCCATTGTCGTGGCATCCGCAAACATGGGGACCCTGCATCGCCGAAGAAACGGTGCGACACAGCAGTGGCCTATGCGCGCTCGGGTCTGGCCCCCGTCCGCGCCCTCCTCCTTGGAGCCCCACGCGCGCCAAGGGTCGCTCTTGCGGACAGGGTCGCTCTTGCGTTGTGGAAGTCTGTTAATGGAGAGGAAGCGTGCTGCCAAATAATTTTCAGATGTCTAACACATGTTTCAAACATGTTTTACACATATGGAAAAAAGCATGCTTGAACCATGTTTAGAACATGTTTCACACATGTTTAGCACATGTTTAATTCTAGACGCTTCGCGTAACCCCACCAGCCTCCCTGTTCCTTTGCCTCCTCGTTGCCGCGCCTGTTGCTTCCCCACCAGCCGGGCTGACTGGGCCGGTCACCAGCAGACGCTGAAATGCGTCTCAATGGTCCCTGGCATGTGCACGTGCCGCTGCGAGTGTTGTCCGCTGGAATCCGCGGCAATCTCGCGCCAATTAATGACGTACCGCGCCCCGGACGTTGTGTTCGCTCCCTGTCTCTCGCCTCGGAGCCGCGGACCAAAAAAGTAACCCCACCAGCCCCGGGCTTGCTCACGTCGTCATGGTCTGGAGCCTGGCGCCCCACCGGCGACTCACTCCACTGGCCTCCCACTTGCCCCCACTCAGATTGACGGACTTGGTTATCCTGGGTCACGTCTCATATTGTGGCTGGCACCGAATTCCATGAGATTTTGTCTGTGCACGTGCTCGAGTTTTTTTCAGGTTGCCCCTGCCGTCAGCTCCCCTTCAGCTTCGCGGCTGCTTTGTGAGCGGGTCGGTGGCCTGTGCCTTTTGTGGCTAAATAGCCTCGTTCTTGCCCGGACTTTGCTTTTGCCGCCTGACCCCTGTCTCGCGGCCGCGACGAAAAAAAAAATCACCCCACTAGCCCATCCAGAAACGATGCCCAGAGGAAGTGCCTCGATCAGGGAAGTGGGCAGCACATAGAGGAAGGGTCCCCCAGCGGAGGCCTCTTGGAGCGTCGTGGGGGCCGCTTGGCGGTCCCGGACGCCTCTTAGAGCGTCTTGGGTGCCTCGGAAAGCTTCTTGGGGCCTCTTGGGGGTCTCTTGGGGGCCTGGTGGAGGCCTCTGGGGCGCCTGTTGGGGCCTCCTGGGGCCTCCTGGGCGCCTCTCGGGGCCCTCTTGAAGCGCTCTTGGGAGCCTTGGGAGCGCTCTTGGAGCCCTCTTGGGCCATCTTGGAGTCATCTTGAAACCTCGGGTGGCCATCGGAAGCGAAAAGGCGAGAAAGCACAAAACATTGATTTCCCTTCGGTTTGGGAAGGGTGTTGGCCTTTTCGAGGCCTCCTGGGGGAGCTCTTTGGCCACTGAGCCGTCTTGAAGCGGTCTTTGGGCCTCTTGGAGCATCGTGGGAGCCATCTTGAGGCATATTGGAATAGCTTGAGCCATCTTGGAGGTCATCTTGGAATCTCCCAGGCGCTCGTGGAGTCATCTGAAGCAGTGCCCCCCCCCCCCCCCCCCCCCTCAGGAGGCCCAAAGGTGGCCAACATCTGAGTAAAACCAATGATTTTGGCATTGGCATTCTCGCCGAGGTCTCCTTGGAGCGTCTTGGGTGCCTCTGGGGGGTCTCTTGGGGCCTCGTGGGGGTCTCTTGGGAACCTCTTGGGGGCATCCTGGGGGCCTGTTGGGGGCTTCTTGGGGCCACATGGGGCCATCTTGGGGCCATCTCGGAGCCTCTTGGGGCCTCCTGGGCGCCTCTTGGGGCCATCTTGGAGGAGATCGATCACAGGAGGGGTGGGCTCAATTAGCCCCCCCCCCCCCCTTTCAGGAGGCCAGAATGGGGCCAACACCCAAGTAAAACCAATACATGTGGCTTCCTCGCCGAGGCCGTTTTGGACGCTCCAACGCATCGCGGAACCCCCCGTCCAGGTCCAGGGGAGGGGGTAGGGCAAGTTAGGTGCGCTCGCGTCATATCTGACATCCTACCCCTCCCTCCCATCCCTTACCATTTCGCAGATCCCCTCTCTACTCGCACAGTCGGATGTCGAGCAGGGCAATGATCCCGAAAGGGTACGCGATGCATTGTAGAGCACGGCGTGGCATGGCGTAGAAGAGCACCGCAAAGCGTAGCATCAACCTCGCATTGCATTGCATGCCGTGGCATGGCACGGGAAATGACGCCAGCGTTGCAGCGGGAACACGAGCCGAAACGAGCGGAAGCGCGGACATGAGGCCAGCGCTGCAGCGGGAACACGATTTGGAACGAGCGGAAGCACGGAAATGAGGCCACCGCTGCAGCGGGAGCACGATTCGGAACGAGCGGGGCCCGAACATGAGGCCGGCGCCTCAGCGAGAGCAGCATTTTGAACAAAAAACAAGCGAAAGCCCAACTCCGGGGAAACCTGTGTGCAAAAAACAGTGCGCGGGGGGGGTCGGACACTTTCAGGCCGTCATCAGGGGAAGAGGGAGGGTAATATTGAGTAATTGTGGAGGGGTCAAGACGCCCTCCCCGCCCCCAAGCCGTCTCGATCACTCCCACCCGCCCTCCCGACACATACGTAGCACCCGGGCTTGGCCCGAGCCGCAGCATATTCAGCAGTCGTCTTTGGATGGGCAGCTACTGGGGGCGAATCCGCCGCCGCCGCCGCCACCTCCGCCGCCGCCGCCGCCTGCCGCCGCCGCCGCCGCCGCCGCCGCCGCCGTCCGCCGCCGCCGCGCCGCCGCCGCCGCCGCCCGCCGCCGCCGCCGCCGCCGCCGCCCCCGCTGCCGAATCGCCGCCGCCGCAGCCGCTGCCGCCGCAGCCGCTGCCGTCACCGCTGCCGCCGCCGCCGCCGCCGCCGCCGCCCCTGCCGCCGCCAACGCCGCCAACGCCACCGCCGCACCCGCCGCAGCCGCTGCCCCCGCTGCCCCCGCCGCAGCCGCTGCCCCCGCCGCCAAGTGTACTCTGTATTGGTTTTTGACAGGGATGGTGGGGGAAGGCCGCATCGGGTTCGCTGCGCATGCTCTGAATTTGGAGGCAGACTGTGTTTTGTATGGTTTTTTTTTACAAGGGATGGTGGGGGGGTGCCCTCATTGACTCGGGTTGGTCCCAGTCGCCTGGGACAGGGGGTGTCTACTAATAGGGAGCAGTGATAAACCCTTCCCCGAAGGGGAAGAAGGAGGTTGGAAGAGGAAACTCCCAAAACCACCTACGCCCAGAGGGCTGGTGGGATAGATCAGAAAAGTATGGGGAATCCTGGGCTTTGTGGGTATTGATTTGTGTGTCCCTGGGCCCCTTCAATCTGGCCTTCTTTTTTTTTTCTTGATTTTTTCCACGCGTGGGCCCCCGACGTCCGCCCCGAGCCCTTCCTGTTGACGCACCCGAGGCCCGGCGAGGGCCCCCGGGAGGCCGAACGCGGCCCCTAACAGAGACCGCCCGCTCCCAGGTTTGTCGGAGCGTCGGAGCTCTGGGCAGGTCGGGCCCGCGCGGAGCGCGCCGCAGACAGGCGGGGCGCAGTGCTCGGGTGGACCCGAAAGGGGGTCCAGCGACAAAGTGGTCGAAGGGCGGCGGAAGTATAGCGATGCCGCCTCCGCTGGCGGAAGGCCAGCGGAAGGCCGGCAGAAGGCGGGGGAAGTACGGCATGCGCCCCAAAGGTTCGGGGGCATCCACCGCGGGGGTGACGGCCAGGGACCTCAGGGTCGTGCGGATGTCATGGCCGGGGCCATGACGCCAGCCCGGATGTCGTGGGCCTCGTTTCTTTTTCTTCTTCTTCTTCTTCTTCTTCTTATTTTTCTTCTTCTTCTTCTTCTTCTTTTTCTTCTTCTTCTTCTTCTTATTATTATTATTCTTCTTCTTCTTTTTCTTATTATTATTCTTCTTTCCCTGCGCGCCCTGGCCCCTCCCCCTCGTCGGCGCACACGCATCCGGCCAGGATTTGCGCGCGCCCCTCCTGGACGCCCCCCCGTCGTGGGCGCCCCCGAGGGCACGACGCCACGTCTGCGGGCCGGGGCGCCCTCCTGGATCCTGCCGCGTCGCGAGACCTCCTGCTCCCCCGCCCTGCCTCGGGCCGCGGCCTCCTCCGAGGGGACGGACGTCGTGTCCATCGGCGGGCTGGAGGAGCGCAACCAGACCTTCTGGGAGGTGATGGAGGACGCGGGCGGGGGGGGGGAAGAGCGCGGGGAGCTTCGAGGAAGAAGAAGAAGAAGAAGAAGAAGAAGAAGAAGAAGAAGAAGAAAAACGCCACGAGCATGCACTTTTGGCGCTCCGCGCGGATTTCCTGGATCCGCGCTGGGCCCCCCCCGGGCAGCGCCTCCGGCGGGCAGCGCCTCCGGCGCCGCCCCTGGCGCGCTCCGCGCGCCAGTGAGAGGGGGGCTCCAGCGCAGATCCCAGAAGTCCGCGCGGAGCGCCGCAAGTTCATGCTTATGGCGCCCTCTCTTCGGGCCTCGGGTCGGGTGGCCCAGCGCCAGTTCTGGCCAGCAGGCAGGGGGCTTGGCATCCCTCGGACGTGAGCATGTTTCCTTCGGCGAGGACCATCGAGGAGCATCCTTGATCTTTTGGGGGGAAAAAACCACGCACGAAATCGAAAAAAAAACACAGGGAAGGGACGTCCGAGCGCTGGCCAGGGGGGGCGAGGTATTCGAGGTGCCCCGGGCCCGCCTGCCTCTTGCTCGGTCTCCGGGGTGGCCGCTCTCGGCCCCCCGCGGGGCGGAAGAGCGGGCCCCGCGGGGCGGAAGATCTCATCTATGGGACGGACCCCCCGGGGAGGGGTCCGAAGACGGAGGTGGAGCGGACTCGCCTTGGTCCCCCCCTCTTGCCAGTCGTCCCGGGGCCCAGGAGCTTTTTTTTTTGGCTAGGCGCAGGCAAGTGTTCTTGCATGGCGCTCGCCCCCCCCCCCCCCCCCTCCTCCCTCCGTCGCCCCTCTTCCAGCGAATAGTACTGGCGTGTGAGTGCCTTTCGACTTGCGTGATTTTCCCCGTGGGTCTTGCGCAGGAAGGTGGCGCCCACCTTCCATTAAGCCATGTTCGGGCCCAAAACGCAAACGAGGTGTGGAAGGTCATGGGGGAGTATCGTATGCGATGGCGAAGATGGTGGGCCGCGCGGCGGGGTGCAGCAGGTTGCGCGGGCGGTGGGGAAGTGGCGAGCGCGCGGAGGAGGTTTGGCGACCATGGGGAAGCAGCACAGCGCATGGAACAGTTGGGTGGACGTGGGGAAGGTTTACCTAACATGAAGGAGATTGGACGGATGTGAGGAAGTTGGGAAGGCCATGGGGAAGTTGGGAATGACATGTGGAAGTTGGGACGGACATGAGTAAGTTGGGACGGGCGGGGGGGCTATTTTGCTAGGTCTTGAGGCCTTTTTGGGGGCGTGTCGGTGGCAAGAAAACAGCCATCTTGGAGCCATCTTGGAGAGCATCGTTCAAAGGAGGGGGGGCTGGATTTCGGCCTCCGTCCGGGAGCTGTCAAATCGCCAGTTCGAGCCCTCTTGGGGCTCTTTTGGGAATCTTGGGGTCCTCGTGGGGCCTTTTGGGGTGCCTTGGGGGTCTCTTCGGGCCATGCTGGAGCATTTGTGGGGCCCTCCCGGGAGGCCCGGAGACCCTCTTGGGGCCATCTTGGAGGCAATCGATCAACGGAGGGAGAGGTCCGTGAGTCCCCCCCCTCTGGGACCATAAAATCGCCTTTTCGGGCCATCTTGGGGACTCTTGGGCTCTCTTGGGGCCATCTTGGAGGCTTCTTGGGCTCCCTTGGGGTCCTCTTGGGCCATCC
>CAUYUJ010016775.1:137880-150380 GCA_963575745.1 Prorocentrum cordatum | reverse complement strand
CGGGCTCCTCCGCCTCCTCCTCCTCCGCCTCGTCCTCCTCCTCCTCCTCCTCCTCCTCCTCCTCGGACCTGCCTCTTCGGAGGCAGGCCAATCCATAGTCCATAGTCCTCCTCCTCCTCCTCCCCCGCCCTCCTCCTCCCTCTTCTTTTTCCTCCTCCTCCTCCTCCTCCCTCCTCCTCCTCCTCCTCCTCCTCCTCCTCCCCTCCTCCTCCTCCTCCTCCCGCCTCCTCACCCCCGCCCTCCTCTCTCCCCGCCCTCCTTCTCCTCCCCCGCCCTCCTCCTCCTCCTTCTCCTCCTCCTCCTCCTCCTCCTCCCTCCTCCTTCCTCCCTCCTCCTCCTCCTCCCTCTCCTCCTTCCTCCTCCTCCCTCCTCCTCCTCTCCTCCTCCTCCTCCTCCTCCTCCTCCTCCTCCTCCTCCTCCCCTTCTCCTCCTCCTCCTCCTCCTCCTCCTCCTCCTCCTCCTCCTCCTCCTCCTCCCCCTCCTCCTCCCCCTTCTCCCCCTCGTCTCCGTCGTCGTCGTCGTCGGCGTCGTCGTGGTCGTGGTGCGTGTTGCTCTGCTCGGGATTCTGTTTCCCTTATGCAGTGACCACCCACTTGGCTTGCCAGGCATTGCATGCCGCCTGGCTGTCCGTCCGTCCGTCTGTCTGTCTGTCTTCCCGGCTCTCTGAGCCGCGGCGCTTTGAGCTTCTTAGCTCGGTGGACGCGTCGGCCACCGCCGCCCTCTCCCTTGTCGGTGGCCCTGACGAGGTTGGGGGAGAGGGTGCCGAAACGCGCCCAGAGTCCAGCAAGGCATGAGGGTGCAAACCCGACTTGTCTGGCTGATGCTCTGGGGGGGCCTGTGCTCAGGGGAGGCTGCAGCACCGCTCAACGATGTGCTGTTTAACCGAACCTGCAGGGTGGGCCCTTTCCCAAATCCGTGCTTCGGTGCGGATCGTAAGCGCGCCTCGTCTCCGTCGTCGTCGTCGTCGGCGTCGTCGTGGTCGTGGTGCGTGTTGCTCTGCTCGGGATTCTGTTTCCCTTATGCAGTGACCACCACCACCACCTCCTCCTCCTCCTCCTCCTCCTCCCTCCTCCTCCTCCTCCTCCTCCTCCTCCTCCTCCTCCTCCTCCTCCTCCTCCTCCTCCTCCTCCTCCTCCCCCGTCTCCTCCTCCTCCTCCTCCTCCTCCTCCTCCTGCTCCTGCTCCTGCTCCTGCTCCTCCTCCGACCACCTGCTCAGAAGCACCAGCCACCACCGACCAACAGGGACCATAAGCACAAGCCACCGACCTCCATCACTGACCTCCCATGAGGCGACACCGTCCGCAGGCGCACGCCGGAGCCTCGTCTTCCCGCCTCTTCTGGTTGCCCGGGGGTCGCGTGCTGTTTCGCGCACGACTTCTATGTGTGCCGGTTGTTCGTGCTATTTCTTGGCGGTTCGCCCACGGGGGGTGATGCAGAGTTGGCGGGCTTTCCCAGGAGGCTCGGAAGGCCTCTGGCCTTCTGATCAGTCCTCCAAGCCTTCCCGAAGCAAGAGGCGGCTTCTCTGAAGGCCTCGGGCTTCTGAGAAGCCCCGCCGCCTTCTGGGAAGGCCCGCCCCAGGGGGCCAGGGGACGGGGGTCAAAAGACCGAGCCCTCGACCTGATTCGGAGCGCGTCCTGACCAAGAATTGAAGGCGGATTCAGCCGTGGTTCCGGGGAGACCCCCAGAGGCCCAGAGCAGGAGGCGAAACGCACCCGGAAACCGAACTCCTCGAACCTCGGTGCTCGATCCTCTAAGCTCCCTTTTGCGGTCCCACCATGCGCTCGCCGCCTAGTGTCACCCACCTTCCGGAGCAGCGGCGGCTCCTGCGCCCTGCCCCCCCCCCCCAAGAGGGCACGGGCATGCTTTTTCCAGCGCCTGGCACCTAAAGGGAGCCGCTCCCGCCCCTGGCCCTTCTCCCGACAGGCACGGGAGGGGATGGCGCGCAGGGCTTGCGGGGCGAGTCCAGGACGAGGAGGAGTTCGGGCGAGGACAGATCGAGAAGCCACGAGATCTGGCGGCTCTGGAGGATCTCCTGGGCGGCGCCGCGGCCTGCTCGGAGCGCTCAGGAGCGCGGTGAGGCTCTGGAGCGGATGTGCCCTCGTCCTGGTCCCGTCCTAGAGGGCTGGGGTCGGTGGGTGCACGGGCGCTGGAGCTGGCGGAGGGTCTGATGAGGTGGTCCGGCCAGCAAAGGGTGGGGGCTCTTTTTGTCCGAGGTGCTGGGTTCGAGGAGGTTTATGCCTCTTGCGGCCTCTGGGGGCCGCATGCGGATCCGAAATAACGAATGCTCCAGATGGGCCCCGTGAGTCACCGCCCAGCAAAACACCCCAACCCGAAGGCCCTGAGTCGCCCTCAATTTCCAGGGGTGGGGGGGGGGGTCGGGGAAGGTTGACTAAACACATATGCAGCCTGTACCCCTGCAACCAGACTTTCTGGCGAAATTCCGGTCTTCGGGTTGGGTTGGGGTGGTTAGGTAGGTAGGCAGTCAGGGGTCCGGGGGTGACCGATTCTGAGCGGATTTGGCTTCACACCCCCTCCTAGCTGATTTTCTGGAGTCCCAACCAAATCAGACGCCCTGGCCGCCTAAAACTGTCAGGCTGAGCACCCCTGAAGCGTTCAACCCTGTGGACAAGAGGACCGTAGGCCTCCAAGATGGGTTCCGAGTGCATGGGGTCGACGGATCGCTCCACATATCCACTGCATCGACGATGCGGCTCGATGTGGAGCCAGAGTTTCTCCACGCCGACGGCGCCGATGCATTGCCGATGCGGCGCTTCGCCGACCCCATCTGCTCGGACCCCATCCAAGAGGTACCAAAGGACGGAGCCTTACGGTGAGGAGCTCTGGTCCAGCGTTTCGCGCCGCCTTCTGGCCCACCACGCTTCGGCGCGGCACGCTGAGCACGCCTGGGTCCCCGAGCGTCAGCGCTCCGAAAACCTTTCCCGGCCTCCAGCCCCGCGGAGCCCAGCGAGACGCCTGCCCGCTCGCAGGGGCCGCCCTCCGCGACGCGCCGAGCCGACACCCACGACCGCAGCACATCGCTCACGCGCAGCAGCGGCGACGCGATGCGGAGCCTCCTCCTCCTCCTCCTCCTCCTCCTCCTCCTCCTCCTCCTGTTCTCCTCCTCCTCCTCCTCCTCCTCCTCCTCCTCCTCCTCCTCGTGTTGTGCGTCCCGGGCACGAGAGGCGCTGGCACGGCATATGGAGCTGGGCGGACTGCTCGGCCAGCTCCGTCCGTGTACCAGCGGGTGCCACCCGCCGGAGAGCTGCCCCCCGACGGGGTGTCCCCGTGCGAGGGCGCAACCAGGATCGCGCTTCGCGCAGCGCGCAGTGCAAGGACAGTGCGATCACTCGACTCATAAATGCCCGGGAGTGGCTGCAGCGCCTCGCTGGGGAGTGGACGATGGGACAGATATTTCCTGCTCGTCGTCGTCGAGACTGCAAGGCAGCGGCCGACGACCCAGACGAGAACGGATGACTAGCTGTTTGATCGTATTTGCCCGATGTCGTGCGATCATCGTTGTGTCGCATTCGGCGACCTTGTTTTCCTCTCACGAGGAAGAATGGCCATGGTTTTTTTTTCCTGGGGACGGCGCAGCGGTTGTCCAGCTGGATCTGTCAGGGGGGGCTAGCCGGAGCCCCCCCCCATCAAGGTGCAGTCCATTGCTTGGAGGAGGGGGGCGCGATGCACTAAGTAGGGCCACCACGAGGGTGCGCAGATCGTCGCGTGTCGCGCTTCGCGGTCCGGGCGATTCCAGAGGGAGGCGCGAGCCCCTCATCCCGTTCCACGGGGGGTGGCGCGAATGCGCGAAGATAATCGCACCTCGCGCTTCGCGGAGCGCGAAGCGCGAAGATAGTTGCCCGAGGGTACAGCATTCCCGCTGGAATGCGCGGCGGTGGGTGATAATTCTAGACGTTCAATCTCCTTACAACGTTTCCCAGACAGTGGTTCCGCTTACGTCTGAGGGTTCTTACTTGGGTTGCCTCAGGAATTTGGACGGGTCAGCCAGAGTTTCCCACGGTGGTCCCCGTTGGTGTCCAGTTGTGGGTGCCTCGTGGGCTCCCCGTGTGCTGGCTGGGTCTGCCGAGGTTTCGCCTGATGCCCGCTCGTGGGCGCCTCGTCGAGCGGAGGAGGAGGAGGAGGAGGAGGAGGAGGAGGAGGAGGAGGAGGAGGAGGAGGAGGAGGAGGAGGAGGGAGGAGGAGGAGGAGGAGGAGCCACAGCTCACGCCCACTTTTCTCTTGCACCGCAGCGGCCACGGCTCGCGCCGCCAGTCTTGCACCGCACAGCTCACCTTGCACAGGCTGCACCAGCACAGCTTGCACCACGCAGACTGCACCGCACAGCCTGCGCACGGGCTGCAGCCCCTCCCTCGGGGCGCCCACCTGGGGGCGCGCACAAGGCACCCACCGGGCGGCACTCCTCGGCGGACCCTCCCCGCGCTTGGGGCGCCCGCGAGGCCGCCCGCGGGGCCACACTGGGCCCCCGCGCGCCGGCACCGGGCGGGGCCCCGGCCGACGCCGGGTGACTCATTGCGCGCAGGAGGCGCCCACGGGCCGGCGTTGGTGGACCTGTCGAACCGATGAGAGGCCCCAAGTGTAAGCATCGTTTGGGGAGCGGGGTCACAGCAGTCTGAATTGCTTCGCGCGCGAACTGCTTCTTCATCACCAGCAGCATCAGCATCAGCATCAGCATCAGCAGCATCAGCATCACTACCAGCATCAGCAGCATCGTAATTCTAGACTCTTCGCGTATCCCCACCAGCCCGTCCAGAAATGAGTGCCAGGGGAGTGGAGGTTATGAAGGAAGCGGGGGAGCATGCACAAGAACAAAGGGCGGAGTGAGCCGCCATATACAGAAGAGGGGGAGGATGAGGGAGGAGCCGTCGACGTCGGAGTAGGAGGAGGAAGAGGAGGAGCAGGAGGAGGAGCAGGAGCAGGAGGGGGAGGAGGAGGACTGCGAGGACGAGGAGGACGAGAAGGAGGAAAAGGAGGAGGGGAAGGAGGAGGAGGAGGAGGAGGAGGAGGAGGAGGAGGGGGGGAGGAGGAGGAGGAGAAGGAGGAGGAGAAAAAGGAACCAGTAGTAGGAAAGCAGGCAGGAGCAGGATCACGGGGGGGGAGAGGAGTAGGAGGAGGAGGAGGAGGAGGAGGAGGCGGAGGAGGAGGAGGAGGAGGAGGAGGAGGAGGAGAGGAGGAGGAGGAGGAGGAGGAGGAGGGGAGGAGGAGGAGGGGAGGAGGAGGAGGAGGAGGAGGAGGAGGAGGAGGAGGAGGAGGAGGAGGAGGAGGAGGAGGAGGAGGAGGAGGAGGAGGAGGAGGAGGGGAGGAGGGAGGAGGAGGAGGAGGAGGAGGAGGCGGAGGAGGGGGAGGGGGAGGGGGAGGGGAGGGGGAGGAGGAGGAGGAGGAGGCGGAGGAGGAGGAGGAGGGGGGGGGAGGGGGAGGAGGGAGGAGGGAGAAAAAGAGGAGGAGGAGGGGGACAATGGCGAGCTTGGGGGCCTCTTGGGCCGTCTGTTGGGCCTCTTGGCGGTCCCGGGGGCCTCTTGCGTATACCGGGGAGCCTCTTGTGGCCTCTTGGGGGTCCCTTGGGAGCCTCTTGGAGGCCTCTTGCGGGCCTCTTGGGGCCTCTTGGGGCCCTCTTGGGGCGCTCTTGGGGCGCTCTTGGGAGCCTTCGGGGCGCTCTTGGGGCCTTGTTGGAGGAGATCTATCAAAGAAGGGGGGTCGTGTATTAGCGCTGCCCCTCTAGAGTGCCTCGAATCGCCTCTTGGGCCCTTCTTGAAGCCAAAATCCTTCCAAAACCTAAGGGAAATCAATGGTTTGTGCTTTTTCGCTTTTTCGCTCTTGGAGCCGTCTTGGGCCATCTTGGGAGCCTCTTGGGGCCTCTTGGGGGTCTCTTGGGAGCTTCTTGAAGGCCTCTTGCGGACCTCTTGGAGCCTCTTGGGGCCCTCTTGGGGCGCTCTTGGGAGCCTTCGGGGCGCTCCTGGGGCCTTGTTGGAGGAGATCTATCAAAGAAGGGGGGGTCGTATATTAACGCTGCCCCTCTAGAGTGCCTCGAATCGCCTCTTGGGCCCTTCTTGATGCCAAAATCCTTCCAAAACCTACGGAAAGTCAATGGTTTGTGCTTTTTCGTTTTTTCGCTCTTGGAGCCGTCTTGGGCCATCTTGGGAGCCTCTTGGGGCCTCTTGGGGGTCGCTTGGGAGCGTCTTGAAGGCCTCTTGCGGACCTCTTGGAGCCTCTTGGGGCCCTCTTGGGGCGCTCTTGGGGCGCTCTTGGGAGCCTTCGGGGCGCTCTTGGGGCCATGTTGGAAAAGATCTATCGAAGAAGGGGGGGTCGTATATTCGCCTTGCCCTTCTAGAGTGCCTCGAATCGCCTCTTGGGCCCCCCCAAGAGGCCCGAATCCTTCCAAAACCTAGGGAAAGTCAATGGTTTGTGCTTTTTCGCTCTTGGAGCCGTCTTGGGCCATCGTGGACGTCTCAACGACCCGCGGAACCCCTCGTCCAGGTCGGTGGGGAGGGGTAAGGGGAGGGATAAACCCCTCCCCGAAGGGAAAGAAGGGGGTTGGCAGAGGAAACGCTCTAGACCACCTACGCCCTAAAGGGCTGGTGGGACTCCATCGTGATTATCATCGCCAGCGTCATCATTGCCATCACCATCACCATCATCATCATCATCATCATCCTCCTCCTCCTCCTCATCATCATCATCAGCATCAGCATCAGCATCAGCATCATCAGCATCAGCATCAGCATCAGCATCAGCATCAGCATAAGCATCATCATCATCATCATCATCATCATCATCATCATCATCATCATCATCATCATCATCATCATCATCATCGTCATCAGCATCATCATCATCATCAGCAACCTCATCATCATCATCATCATCAGCAGCAGCATCACCATCAGCAGCATCAGCATCATCATCATCACCACCATCATCACAAGCATTATCAGCAGCATCATCAGCATCATCATCATTCACATCAACATCAACATCAACATCAACATCACCATCGTCGTCGGATGTCGTCGTCACCACAATCACCCTCCCGCCCGAGTCATGGATCTGCATGCGTGGGCCTCGCTCGTCACTGCGCCGCTAGAGATTCGCGAGCAAATGCTGGCGGGTAACTGACCCGCGGCCTGCGTGAGTGTTGTCCAGAAGTTCCGGGTGGGCGGGTGTGATCTGTGCTCGAGCATGGGAGGTAGTCACTCGCGGCACAGGGTAATGCACCACGCACACGTTGCGCCGCACAGCTTGCCCATCGAGAATGCGAGGGCCTACATTTCGGGGTCCGCGCTGGCTAACTGATGTTGTTTATGCTGTATGCGATTCCCACAGTTCCTCCTTGTACTCGCAGTGGTGATTCGTAATGCTACGCGGGACCGTCACTGCAAACATGGCTTGACCTTCCCTGACGTAGCTCCATGTTTCGAGCATGTATAGTAGGATTTCGTTGTTTGTCTATTGCATGTTGCAGCGTAAATACCCAGACCATGCGATTCGGAGCCCATACACCGTCAATATCATGTTCCCGTGCCGCCATCTTAGCCACGCAACTTACGTGGCAGAGGCGGATGCAGCGCTACGGGCAGTGGCGCGCCCATCTCACCAGGAGCGGGCCACCATCGGCTTGCCGCCCTCGTCTCTCATCCCTCCTGCCGTCTCTCTGCAGCTACTGCTCCTCCGCCGCCTCCTCTGCGAGCAAGCTTGCAGGCCATCATCGGGCTCGGTCCCCCGGAGACGCCGACGGCGGACGCCTGGGGCGAGGCTCTCCCACGGACGCTGTCATAGCACGCTGCCTGCAGAGCTACCTTGAGCGCGTCGTCCTCCTGCGATGCCTCAGCTGCCGCTCCCCCCCCTCGCGTGGCCGTCCAGCCCCCCATGGCTTCGGGTCCTTCTTGTGTTGCCTATCCCTGCCCCATCGCACTCCTGCTCCCAATCTGCATTTTTTCCCAACCATCCTGTGGTGTTGGGTCCTCGTTTTGAAGAGACGGTGCCCGCGTCCTCTCCTCTCCTCCTCTTCCCCCTCCTCCCTCCTCCCCCTCCTTGCCTCTGCTCTCGGCACACCTCTCACGCGTTTCGTAGCCCCATAGGGAGCTCCACCGAAGGCCCCAGTGGGGGTGTTCGCATGCGGTTCCCCCACCCAGGGCAGCGTTTCGTGGCCCCATAGGGAGCTCCACCGAAGGCCCCAGTGGGGGTGTTCGCATGCGGTTCCCCCACCCAGGGCAGCGTTTCGTAGCCCCATAGGGAGCTCCACCGAAGGCCCCAGTGGGGGTGTTCGCATGCGGTTCCCCCACCCAGGGCAGCGTTTCGTGGCCCCATAGGGAGCTCCACCGAAGGCCCCAGTGGGGGTGTTCGCATGCGGTTCCCCCACCCAGGGCAGCGTTTCGTAGCCCCATAGGGAGCTCCACCGAAGGCCCCAGTGGGGGTGTTCGCATGCGGTTCCCCCACCCAGGGCAGCGTTTCGTGGCCCCATAGGGAGCTCCACCGAAGGCCCCAGTGGGGGTGTCCACATGCGGTTCCCCCACCCAGGGCAGCGTTTCGTAGCCCCATAGGGAGCTCCACCGAAGGCCCCAGTGGGGGTGTTCGCATGCGGTTCCCCCACCCAGGGCAGCGTTTCGTAGCCCCATAGGGAGCTCCACCGAAGGCCCCAGTGGGGGTGTTCGCATGCGGTTCCCCCACCCAGGGCAGCGTTTCGTAGCCCCATAGGGAGCTCCACCGAAGGCCCCAGTGGGGGTGTCCACATGCGGTTCCCCCACCCAGGGCAGCGTTTCGTGGCCCCATAGGGAGCTCCACCGAAGGCCCCAGTGGGGGTGTCCACATGCGGTTCCCCCACCCAGGGCAGCGTTTCGGGCGTTTCGTTAGCACCGTAGGGAGCTATACCGGAGGCCCCAGTGGGGGTGTCCACATGCGGTCCCCACCCAGGGCAGCGTTTCGTAGACCCATAGGGAGCTCCACCGTAGCCCCAGTGGGTGTCCACATGCGGTTCCCCCACCCAGTGGCAGCGTTTCGTGGCCCCATAGGGAGCTCCACCGAAGGCCCCAGTGGGGGTGTCCACATGCGGTTCCCCCACCCAGGGCAGCGCTTCGTAGCCCCATAGGGAGCTCCACCGAAGGCCCCAGTGGGGGTGTCCACATGCGGTTCCCCCACCCAGGGCAGCGTTTCGTAGCCCCATAGGGAGCTCCACCGAAGGCCCCAGTTGGGGTGCCCGCATGCGGTTCCCCCACCCAGGGCAGCGTTTCGTGGCCCCATAGGGAGCTCCACCGAAGGCCCCAGTGGTGGTGCCCGCATGCGGTTCCCCCACCCAGGGCAGCGTTTCGTAGCCCCATAGGGAGCTCCACCGAAGGCCCAAGTGGGGGTATTCGCATGCGTCTCCCCTACCCAGAGGTAGCGCCACCGAAAACGATATTCATATTTGCAATATTCACAACTGCATATGGTTGGGTCCTTCGCCAGGCTAATTTTAGATGGTTGTTGCTTGTTTTGTTTGTTCCCTTTCTCTTTCGCTTATACAATAATATATATATATACACATATATATATATATGTATAGAGAGAGACATACATACACACATACATGCATACATGCATACATACACATATCCCGGGAGGGGAGGCTCGCGGTCCCCAAAACAGTTGCCTCGACTCTCCATGGGCGGGCCGGGGAGCCCCAGCCTGCTCTGAAGACCCTGTTGGTGACGGGCCCTGGCCGGCCCCAGAACGGGCCAGGCGGGCTCCAGGAAGCACCGTAATTCAAGCAGTGGCGAAGCGTCTTGGCTCGCCTATAGCCCTACCAAACAATGTTCGAATAACCTTGTTCTTAGAACATTTCTGGCGGAGTCCGTCTTGTTTTACTAGATATGTTCTAAGAACCTGGTTTTTGTTCTTGGAACATAAATGGGTTCTGAGAACATTGCGTGGCAGGACTATAGGGATGCCGGGACGGTCGGTCCCTGCTCAAAGAACGGCCCGACAGGGCCCCAGAGTGGTGCAACGACGGCCCAAGAAGCCTCCAGGACGCTGCGAGAAAGTTCCAAGCCCGTTCACAAGAGGGCCACAACAAGCAGAAACAAGGATTTCTTCCATGTGTTGTAACGTTTTTAGCTGCTTCGCCTTTTCGGCCTCCCGACGTGCCGAGGCGGCCCAAGAGGCCCCCTAGACTCGCCCGGACGGCCCAGGACGCCCCCAAGATTCGCCGCCCCAAGACGGGCCCGACACGGCTCCAAGACGGCCCAAGAAGGCCCCAAAACGGCCTCTAGAGTGGCGCCAGAGGAGGAGCGCGGACCAGAAATCCTAAACTTCCGCTTCGATACGTTCCTAGAAGGCCCCAAGAGGCCCGCAAGAGGCCCCACGAGGGCTCAAAGACCCCCCCAAGACGGCCCAACACGGCCCCGAGACGGCTCAAGAGGCACCCAAGACGGCTCATGGAAGGGGTCTCGGGATCGGTATCGCTCGACACCGCTCACTGTCAATCTCACACGCACAATGAAATATGAAGCCTGCAATTGTGCAAAGCGCATCTCGGCGGGACCCTTCTGGCAAGGGCTGGAGGAGGAGAAAGGTCCAGAGGAGAAGAAGGAGAAGGAGGAGGAAGAGGAGGACGAGGGAGGAGGAGGAGGAGGAGGAGGAGGAGGGGTCACAGGCGGATGACCTGGAGGGCTCTCCCCTTCCCTCCGCTCCCGACTCCAGGACAGCCAGAGTGGCGCCCAAGACGGCCCGAGTAGGTCCCGAAACAGTCCTGCAAAGGGGTCTCGGTATCGGTATCGGTCGACAGGGCTCGTCGTGAGACTCGCACGCACAACGAAAGATGAAGCGAGCAATGGTGCACAGCGCGTTCCAGCGGGACCCTTCCGGGAAACGCTGGAGGAGGAGGAGGAGGAATTCCTGGAGGAGGAAGAGGATCAGGCGGACGAGGAGGATTTGGAGGAGGAAGAGGAGGATTTGGAGGTTTCCTCCCTGGCCTCCGCTCCAGACCCCAAGACGGCCCAAGAGGAGCTCACCACGGCCAAAAAAGGTCCCAAGACGTCCCTGGGAAGGGGCCTCCGCATCGGTAGCGGTCGACAAGGCTCAGCGTCAGCTTCCTACGAGAAGGTGAAGCCAGCAAGGGTGCACAGCGCGTTCAGGCAGGGCCTTGCCGGAGCACGCTGGAGGAGAAAGGAAGTCAGGAAGTCAGGAAGTCAGGAAGTCAGGAAGAGGAGGAGGAGGAGGAGGAGGAGGAGAAGGAAAAAGGAAGAGGAGGAGGAGGAGGAGGAGGAGGAGGAAAAAGGAGGAGTAGGAGGAGGAGGAGGAGCAGGAGGATCCGCTCCTGCTCCTGCTCCTGCTCCGTTCCGCTCCGGAGCCGCTCCTGCTCCAGGGTTCCGCGGGTGCACAGAGCAGCGGGCCTGGCTGGGCGGCGTCGTCCTTTGCTTTCCTTCCTCGTCCTCCGTCCCCGCCGTCGCTCTCGTGTCGTCGTTCGTTCGCTGCCTCGGCCAGCCTCATCTCCGCCCCTCTCCTCCCTCATCCCCGCTCCCGCTCCTGGCCCTGCCCCTGCTCCTCTTCTTTCTCCTCCTCCTCCTCCTGCTCCTCCTCCTGCTCCTCCTCCTTTCTGCCTCTTCCTCCTCCTCTTTCTGCAGGAGGAAGAAGAGGAGAAGGATGAGGAGGAGGAGGAGGAGGAGGAGGAGGAGGAGGGGAAGCAGGACGAGCAGGACATGGAGATGAAGAGCGGAGGTGACGAGGAGGATGCCGAGGAGAAGGGAACCAGTAGTAGGAAAGCAGCGGCAGGAGCAGGATCACGGGGGGGGGGGAGGAGGAGGAGGAGGAGGAGGAGGAGGAGGAGGAGGAGGAGGAGGAGGAGGAGGAGGAGGAGGAGGAGGAGGAAGAAGACGAGGAGCAGGAGGAGCAGGAGGAGGAGGAGGCGGAGGGGGGGAAGGAAGGCCAGGAGACCCCCTGCAGCTAATAACTATGATGTTCCAGCCAATCTGCCTGCTCCTCTCCAATCTGAGTTCGCAGTTGCTATCGGCAAGTCTGCGCTAGGAACTAAGCGCGCGAAGCGCGCGTTGTTTTACTAGAGGTACATATGTAGACAGGTTCACATTTTTGAGGATGGGCGTATGCAGCGCCGAAAAGGCTCGGCCATCGCTGCGGGTTCGGGAGTATCGCTTGGGTGTGTCGTTTTTGGCACCCGCTTGAAATCTCCTCGTCATCGTGCGCATGCATTGCGCACCCTCGACAGCTACCGACCAGCTTCGGCACCTCCATCGGAGCGCCACCGCCCCTGAGCGCGACCCGACGGTCCTTGCCCCATCCGCTCCTGCGCCCTCAGCTCCCGTGCTGCTCGCCTACCGCCTACCTCGGACACCTCAGGATCCTTCGCTGCGAGCTGCTGGGGCCCAACGCGCCGTCCCCCTCCCGTGCTGCTCGCCCACCTCTGGAGCCTCAAAGACCTCTCGCGGTGAGCCAGTGGGTCCCCCCGTGGCCGTGACGAGAGCTTCAGCTGCTGACCCGAGGCCAGGGCGTTCGGATGG
>CAUYUJ010016775.1:100380-125380 GCA_963575745.1 Prorocentrum cordatum | reverse complement strand
GGAGGAGGAGGAGGAGGAGTTCACGGCGTGGCAGAGCGGGGCTGGACGGGACGGGACAGGGCAGGGCAGACAGGCGCCGCGCGCCTCTTGCCCCTCACGGCCCTCCCCGCGTGAGCGGCGCCAGCGCACGGGGGCGTCCTCACCGACAGGGGCGCCCAGGCTGCCCGCGCCGCAAGGGTCGCGCGTGGGCGCCCTCGCTGCCAGCAGAGCGTGCCGCGGTGGCGGCCCGCGCGAGCCGCCGCGTGAGGTGCTCGTGACAACTCCTCCTCCTCCTCCTCCTCCTCCTCCTCCTCCTCTTCGTCCTCTTCGTCCTCCTCCTCCTCCTCCTCCTCCTCCTCCTCCTCCTCCTCCTCCTCCTCCTCCTCCCGTAGGACCCGTCATTTGTTCGTGGCCCATGTGGTGACGGCCCCCGCCGTCCACGGCGGAAGGGCCAAGAGGGGCCTCGCTCGTCTTGTCCTTTCGCTCTCTGCGCACCTCCTCCCTCCGCCCCCGCAGCCACTTTGGCTCAGCTCCCCGAGCCCGCCGCGGCGCCGGCGGCGACGGCTGGGAGCAGCGGCACCCTCGGCCTCGGCGCACCAATGTCCACCTGGAGCGGCACCGAGTACGCCGGGCCCGAGAAGAACGAGTGGTTCGAGGGTGAGGGCAGGTTCAAGTTCCCGAACGGCGTGGTCTACGAGGGGGAGTTCCGCAAGGGCGAGTTCCACGGCGAGGGTGCGCTGGTGTATCCGAATGGGGGCCGCTACCAGGCCCGCTGGGAGCGAGGCTACGCCGTCGAGGGGAAGTACCTCTTCGCGGACGAGCTCCTGTACGAGGACAAGAACTGGCAGTACGTCTCCCAGGGCGACCGGCGCTTCTACACCGAGGTGAAGCAGGGCCTCCACCCCGCGGGGAAGACCCTGCTCACCAACGAGGCCACCCCGCCATCCATCCCGAAGGGCACTTACGACTACGGGAGCGGCTACTTCGACCCCAAGACCGAGCAGATCATGTCCTACGACGGGAAGGATCAGCCACGCCCAGAGGGAGGCAGGGGGAGGGGGAGGGCGTCTTAGAGGCACCCCTGGTTCTTAGAAGGCGCAGGCCTTGTCTATAGACATAGGGCCGGGGCCGCCTTCCAAGGGGCCTTCCCCCCTCCCCCTATCCCTTTGTGCGCGACGCCAAAAGGAGGTGTTGAGCTACGTGACCGAGCTGGAGGAACGCTGGATCAAGGATCGGCACGAGCGAATTGGGCGGGGGCAGAGTGGGCACGAAGACCAGCAGCAGTTCCCGATCATCTTGAGCAGGACTCGCTGTCGGTGCCGCCGCAGACGTTGTCCATTTGGGACAGAAGATCGTCGCCTTGCCAACAGCGGCCGCCGTCGGTTCTGGACAAAGTTTGCCTCGGCGGCGAGCTCTGGCAGGGAGGAGGAGGAGGAGGAGGAGGAGGAGGCAGGCCTACTCAGAAGGCTGCGGGGCTTCGCAAAGGCCCTCCCGCCTTCTGGGAAGTCTTCTAAGTTTTCCCCGAAAGCTACAGACGGCTTTCCAGGAGGCGCGAGGGCTTCTGCGAAGCCGCACCGCTTCCTGAGAAAGCCTGGCCCCTCTCACTTCCCCCCTGGGCTTTACGTCGATCGTCTGTTTGACATCATACCCATGCCTCCTAAGGTCCGACGTTGCGAGCAAAAATGCAACATCGAGAAAAATCACGGCCACAACCCTGGAACCATCTCTCTGCGTCATTGGCCGAGCCGAGTCGATCAGTGAGGGTCTTGGGGCTCGAAACCGGGCGACACAGCCTGTTGAGAAACAATATGCAATGCCTCGGCATCGCTTGGACGTGCGCATGTTTTCTCGGGGAGCACCTTGGACCATCGTGCGAAATACAAACGCACGAGGCCGCAAAACGCACGGGGAATGGACGTCCGAGCGATGGCGAGACGCCCAGGTCTGAGGGTGTTCCGTACCCGTCTCGGACGTCCAACAAGGAGCATTGCCGGAAGGGCTTCGAGGACGACCAGCTCCCCGGCAAACGCTCCCAGCTGCCTTCCGAGGCCGCGGCCGCGGCCGCGGCAGCGCAGGGCGCCGGCGTGAGCCAGCCGTAGGCTGGCCTCTGGGGCCTCCTCCGCTCCCTGCGAGGCCTCGCCCGGGCTCGCCTCGCTTCTGAGGCATCTCCTGGGGGGTCAACTTCTGACTTGACCCTGGTCCGCAATCCGGCTTGCAATCCAGCTGAATCCCGCGCAATCGGGCTCCATCCCGCTTACAGTCCGCCCCCAATGTCACCAGCCACCAAACCACCCCAACCCAACCCGAAGGCCCGAATTCGCCCTCGATTTCCGGTGTGGGGGGTGCGGGGAACATCGAGAAAATTCATGTGGAACCCGTGCCCCCCCAACCCGAAATTTGGGTCTTCGGGTTAGGTTGGGGTGACTGGTAGGTAGTCGCAGTGGGGCTTCATCCTCCTCAGTCCTTCCGACGAAGACCTCCCAGCAGCTAGTTGTAAGTCGGGCCTGTCCCTCTATAGGGAGAAAGTTCAAAGATAGTAAAAAAATAGTCTGGGTATAATTTTCAGACATTTGTTGAGCATGTTTAGGGTATTTTTCATGTATTTTAAACTTTTCGTTCAAAGTCGGCCTGTTGGGGGACAGGCTCGACTTAAAGCTAGTTGCCTCCTATAGTCTCGCGCCCTGCCTTGCCTCGCCTGGTCTCGCCCCGCCTGTGCTCCGAGGCTGGGACGCTGTTTCCCCAGGGCAGCCCACGCATCGAGCACAAGTCGCCGCGGAGGCTTCCTCGACGAATCGACGATGGTATAGACATGGGCTCCCAGGCCCCCTCGAGTCGTGAAACAATCATGACGGGAGGTTTTTTGCCATTCTCGGGCTCTCCCGGGCCTGACGACTCAGGATGAAGAACCGGTCCCCAGGAAGGGGTCCTGATCTCTGGGGGTCACCTCAAAAAAATATATCACGACGTCGGGGCTCTGGGTTCTCGGAGCTCCCCGCGGATTTTTTTTTCGTGCATCGGCGCCGGCTCCCCGTGGATCGGCGCCTCTTGGCGCCGCCCCCGGGCGCGCCTCGCGCGCCCGTGAATAGGGAGGTGCGGCGCCGATCCGAGAAATCCGCCAGACCTCCGAGAACAAGGGCTCCCTCGAGGGCGCGAAGTTATTCGCGCTTCGCGCTTCGCGGTCCTCGTTCCTTCTCCTTCTCCTCCTCGTCCTCCTTTTCTCCCTTTGGGGGGGCGGCGCGAGGGCGCGAAGTTATTCGCGCTTCGCGGAGCGCGAAGCGCGAAGTTGGGAGCCCTTGTTGCTTGTTCCTCCAATCCAGATGGTACGGTTGGTTCGCGCGGCGTTGGCGCGCCAGCGACGCCGGCGAAGGCGTGTAAGGTTGAACTCTGCGACGCGGAGGCAGCGACGAACACGGTAGCGCCATCGGACAAGATCGAATTGAATTCTGAACGATCAAGGCCGCGATCAATTCAAGGTTGAACGATCGACGCGGTGTCAAAAACCTTTGCGCGCGCCGACCCCGCACGAACCTACCGTAGTTCTACATATTCGGCCTTTGTTGAGGGCCGTCGACCAGCCCTGGGGCCGTCAAAAGCCGAATCAAGATGAAAAAAGCCCTGCCCTGCCCGGAGATCCCTGAGATCCGTCGTGGCGCAAACATTGCAACATCGCGAAACATCACGACCGGGGCCGTTGACCTCATCTTTCTGCATCAGCTTCCGAGCTGGATCGATGTGTGAGGGCCCGGGTGCCCGAAATTGAGCGAACGCGCCCCCGCTAAGAAAAAAAATGCAACACCAGGATCGCAAGGTGGGGAGGGGGTCGGGATTTCTGGGGCCCAGTATCAAGGGAGGAAAAAACACACAGATCCGACAATTGACGCTTACTGCACGGCCCTGGGCCTTTATTGACCAGCCCCGTCCTGTTCGATTCTTTTCCTTGGGCGCGTCAACTCAACGGCTTCGCTTGTCGGGTGATTATTACCGTCGCTGGCCTAGAGGTTGACGCCAACACCAATTTCGGCGGTGTGCCTCCACCGAGGGAAGAAGATCCCGATCTCGGTGACATGGTGGTACTATTCTGGCTTCCAAGGTGGTCGAAATATTACCACCAACACCGAAATCCAGCATCATCTTCCCCCTGTGGAGGCATACCCCTGTGTTGGTGTTGGTGCCCATTTCCAGGCCTCCAATACCGTTGTGGAGGAGGATCAATGGAGAGGAAACGTGTTGCCAAATAATTTCTGGATGTCTAAAACATGTGTTAAACATGGTCTACGCATGCAAAACACATGCTTAAAACACGTGTAGAACATGTTCCGACATGTTGATGAACACGTTTTAAGGTCAATGATCGGACTATTAGGGTGTCCACTGCCGTTGCATCCACAACAATACAGGCCTCGGAACAAATTAGCGAACACTCATACCACATTCAGCTGTCAACGCCTCCCTCTTCCCCCAATGTTCAAAGTTGGCGGTGGGTCTGACGACGTGCACTTTGACCGCAGTCTCCCCCGCGCGTGCCATCATTGAGTTTTGGGGGGAGGGGGAGTGTTCAGTAATTGTTTCCCTCTACCGTACCGGGGTGGATTTTCTGCCCTCGGTGCCGTGTTGGACAGGCCGAGGCAGCTCGTACGCCTGGGCCCGCACAGGCAGCCACCGCCCGGGGAGCCCCGTCTCCCCGAGCCCCCCCCGGCAGGCGCAGGGCACGGGTCCGTCTGGGCCCCAGGGGGCGGTGGATCCATCCCCTCCCCCCCCCCCATGCTTTCCTCCTCCCCCCTCCCCCCACCTCCCTCCTGCCCTCCTCCCCTCCTCCCCTCCTCCCCTCCTCCCTCCTCCCTCCTCCCTCCTCCTCCCTCCTCCCTCCGCCCTTCTCCCTCCTCCTCCTCCCTTCTCCCTCCTCCTCCTCCTCCTCCTCCCTGCTTTTCTCCTCCTCTTCCTCCTCCTCCTCCTCCTACTCCTCCTCATCGGTTCCTCGCGCGTAGCTGCGTGGCGGGTCGTTCATGGAGGTCTGGCGAAGCACAGCGTGCGCGGGAGCGGGGAAAGGGAGGGGAGGAGAGAAAGGCCCACCACCCCGAGGTCACCCGCCAGGGACCCCCCCCGAGCCACCTGGCTTCGCGGCGGGTTCCGCCGGTGCCCCGTGCCAACCTCGGGCGGCGCCGGCCTCTCCCGCGCTCCCGCGTGCCCAGATCCACGGAGCCGCCCTCCACGTCTCGGCGGCGAGCGAGGGGGGCAAGTGAGAAGGAGAAGGCCTGTTCCAGAAGGCGGCGGGACTTCTCGGAGGCCCTCGCGCCATCCGAGAGGGCTTTTTTGTTATTCGGGGAAGGCTCAGGGAACTCCCCAGAATAGGCTGGGGGGCCTTCCAAGACTCATGGGAAGGCCCGCCCCTTCTCGCTTCCCCCCAGGCTCGCTGCCGACAAAAACCTACACTGACCCTGTCCTTTTCCTCCGCCTCGTCCTCGTCGTCGTCCTCCTTCCTTCTCGTCGCCCCCTCGCTCGTCGCCGATCCTGGAGTTCAGGAGGGTCCCCCCCCCCAGCGGTGGATGTGGACAACTTCCTCACCTCGCGCCCTTCGCCTCCTTATTAGTGCTGCCCCCGTCGCCGCTACAGCGCGGCGGGGCCGAGCTGCCTTGCTCTTAGGCGCGCGGTGTCTTTGTTTCACGGTGCGCGCATTGCTGGCTGAGTCTCACATTCCTCTGGCTCCGCCCCCCTCTGGCTCCGCCACCACCCCCACCATAAGTTGGAGGGGGGAAGGAGGTGGAGGATGAGGAAGAGGAGGAGGAGGAGGAGGAGGAGGAGGAGGAGGAGGGAGGAGGAGGAGGAGGGAGGAGGAGGAGGAGGAGGAGGAGGAGGAGGAAGGAGGAGGAGGAGGAGGAGGAGGAGGAGGAGGGGGGGGAGGCGTTCGGCGGCGCGCCGAGGGGGGAGGCGAGAGGGCAGGCCCTCCAAGAGGGCGGCAGGGCCACTCGGAAGCCTCCGGGCTTCTGAGAGGCCCCTCCTCCTCCTCCTCCTCCTCCTCCTCCTCCTCCTCCTCCTCCTCCTCCTCCTCCTCCTCCTCCTCCTCCTCCTCCTCCTCCCCCGCGCCATCTTCTCCCTCCACGTGCCGGCGGCCTGCTCTCCCAGCAGATCGGGCCCCAGACCCCCTCGCGCCGTGGAAAAATGATCACGACGGGCCCAGAGATCCAACGCATTAAAAAATATCAAGACGGAGGTTGTTGGCAAAGTTCGGCCCCCAGGGGCCCTCGCCGGGCCTCGGGACCATCAAAACACGACTCGGGATGAAAAAAACGTCTCGGGGAAGGGGTCGAGACTTCTGGAGACCCCGTATCGAAAAAATCACAACATCGGATCTCAGGGGGAGATTTTTCCTCATTTTCGGGCTCGGGGGGCCCTTCCCGGGCCCCGGGGCCGTCAAAGAACGACGCAGGATGTCAAGCCGGTCCCGGGGAAGGGCTCCAGACCTCTGGGGGTCGATGTGGTGAAAAACTCACGACGTCGGGGGTCTGGGGCTCGGGCGGGACTTGGCCGAGGGTGCTGCTGACGGCCGCTTGGCGGCTGCCAGTGCGGAGTCATGCCTAATGCCATTGCCAGAGGGACCGCCTCGTGCTGAACCTCGTCGTCGTCATCCTCCTCGTCCTCGTCTCCTCAGCCTGCTCTCCGCCGCCCTCTCCTCGCCGCCCTTCCCGTCCCCGTTCCGCCCCCCTCTTCAGTAAGGGATCGACTGCAGAGTTGATTATTCCCCAAAAATTTGACTATTCTCAAAAATGCGTCGAACTTTGATGAACCTACGAGAATCATACGCATTCGTCTTTACATTCGGCGTGAAAATAAATCCTGGGGTGACTCACTTCTGTAACCGATCCCCTAGTACTCGATCTCCCCTCGTCATCTTCGCCATCCCTTTCACGCCCTCCGCTCCCGCGAGGAGAAGGTGGAGGAGGAGGAGGAGGAGAAGAAGGAGGAGGAGGAGGAGGAGGAGGAGAAGGAAGAAAAGGAGGAGGAGAAAGAAAAAGAGGAGGAGGAGAAGGATGAGGAGGAGGAGAAAGCAGGAGGAGGAGGAGGAGCAGGAGGAGGAGGAGGAGGAGGAGGAGGGAGGAGGGAGAGAGGAGGAGGAGGAAGCAAAGGAGGAGGAGGAGGGAGGAAGAGAAGAAAAGGAGGAGGAGTAGAAGGAGATGGGGGGGGGGGAGGAGGCGGAGGAGGAGAGAGGGAGGAGGAGGAGGAGAGGAGGAGGAGGAGGAGGAGGAGGAGGAGGAGGAGGAAGGAGGAGGGAGGAGCGAGGAGCGAGGAGCGAGGAGCGAGGAGCGAGGAGCGAGAAGCGAGGAGCGAGGAGCGAGGAGCGAGGAGCGAGGAGGAGGAGGAGGAGGAGGAGGAGGAGGAGGAGGAGGAGGAGGAGGAGGAGGAGCACCTCCCCCCATGCACCGCCCCCCTCTCCTGCCCACGTGCGGCTCCAGTGCGCGCAGGCGGCACGCTCCGCGGAGGCCTCCTGCGTGCGACTCGTGCGGTGCCGGGAGGCCTCTTCGGGGCCTCCCGGCACCGCCGGGAGGCCCCGAGCAGTCGAAGGGGAAAGGGGTACCCATACCGCGCTCCTCGCCTCGTTTTCCCCCTGTTGGAGCCTCCTGACAGGCCCTCGTCGCCACCGCCGGATTCGCCTCGAAGCGCTGGTCAGAATGCGCCCCGGGAGAGGTCTGGGGAGTGGCGGTATCGGCACCTTTTGGTTTCCCCGAACAGGTGACGCCCCCCCCCCCCCGCCCACCTCCCTCGAGAGATTCGACGTTCCGAAAGAATATTGGAGCGGGCGGTTTTTGGCCGCTTTCGGCCTCCAGGGGCCCTCGCCGGGCCTCGGGAGCGTCACAGGAGGACGCAGGACGAAAAACCAGCCCTGGGGAAGTGGTCCGGGCCTCCGGGGCCCACGCATGGAAAAAATTGGGAGCAGCCGAGGGATGGAGTTGGGCGAGCAAGGACACGTGCACATGTACACCATCCGCGGCCCCGCGTGCACGAGAGACCGCGTTCAAGTGCAGGCCAGCCGAAACTGACCGCGTGCGTGTACGTGTGTTGTTGGTCTCTGGATGGAGGTGGACGGGGGGAGAGGGGGCGAGTTGGAACGTCAGGTCAACTCCTGGAAGGTCTTTGACGGAACGATGAGAAGGGCTGTGTTGAGCCCGAGTGAGGGGGCCACTCGGCGGGAGCAGGCCCGATGACTCAGAACAGGATCGATCCAGATCAAGCGGCACTGGGCCGGATGGAGCGGGATGAAGCTGGATTGAGCCGGACCCGGCGGGTGTGGCGACGACGGAGGACGTGCGGTGCGATGACGAGGATCCCGATGGCAGGGGGAGGCGGAGACCCAGACGTCCGGCTGCTCCACTGCTGTCGATGCGTGGGCCCCGGAGGTCCACACCATTGGCCCATTGGGGCCGGCTCTCCGCCCCGAGCCGTCTTGGTGACGCCCCCGAGGCCCGTCCGCTCCAATGCTGTCTTGCAGCGTCGGGGCTCTCTCTCTCTCTCTTTCTCTCTCTAGTCTCTCTCTCTCTCTCTCCCTCTCTCTCTCTCTATGTATATAGGTCTCCGCCTCCCCCTGCCATCCTCTCGGGCCGAACGAAAGGGGGGCATTGGGAAAGGGGGGGGTGCGAAATCTGCTGCACGCAGCCGGTTTCGGCCCCGCCGAGGGGCCCATTCCTCGATACATATGGGCGCCTCCCGGCGCTGGGAGGCGCCAGGAAAATCAACTACTTGAGCTGATTCTCAAACCCCCCCTTTGCTATCCGCCCCTTTCGCCCGGCCCGATCCTCGCCCGCGCACGACCTCCCGCGCCGCCCCCTTTCGCGCGCCCACGCGCCGCCGCCCCAGCCCCCCGACGTCGTGATCGTTGCCCGCAGCGTCGACCACCAGAGGTCTGGACCCCGTCCCCCGGACCGGCTTTTCCTCCCGAGTTGTTTTGTTGACGGTCTCGAGGCCCGGGAATCGGGGGTGGACAGACCTCCCACCCTGACACGTCGATTAAGGAATTGGCCGTTTTCGGTTCGCGAGAGGGCGTCGCGGCCGTCGTTTTTGCGGGTCCAGGACCGTCGGTTTCGGTCCCAGGCCCTTTTCACTAAGGGGAGGTCTACTAAAGGGAGGTCTGTCCACCGCCGAGGGAAGGGCCCCTCGGAGCCCGAACGCGAGGGAAGCACCTCCCTTCGTGATGTCTTCACGGCGCGAGGGGGCCTGGGGCTGCCCGCGATGCGGGGCCTGAAGGGGGGCCGGGCCCTCGGCGGCGCCGCGGCCCCGGCGGAGGCCGGCTGCCGCCCAGCGACGTGGCAGACAACGCCCACGAGACCATCGAGGCGGCCGTGGAGCCCCGCCGGTTGCGTCCGCGCGCGCGCGCGCGTCGCCGCCTCTGCCACGGGCTGCGCCCGCTCGCCCTTGAGATCCTGGCGTTGCAGCAGCGTCGTCGTCGGTCGTCAGTCGTCGGTCGTCGGTCGTCGGTCGTCGGTGTCGTCGTCGTCGTCGTCGTCGTCGTCGTCGTCGTCGTCGTCGTCGTCGTCGTCGGTCGTCGATCGTCGTCGTCGTCGGTCGTCGATCGTCGGTCGTCGGTCGTCCGTCGTCGTCGTCGTCGTCGTCGTCGTCGTCGTCGTCGTCGTCGTCGTCGTCGTCCGTCGTCCGTCGTCGTCGTCGTCGTCGTGTTCGTCGTCCGTCGTCGTCGTCGTCTGTCGTCGTCGTCGTCGTCTTCGTCGTCGGTCGTCGGTCGTCGGTCGTCGTTGTCGTCGTCGTCGTCGTCCGTCGTCGTCGTCGTCCGTCGTCCGTCGTCCGTCGTCTGTCGTCGATCATCGATCGTTTGTCCCTTCACTTTTTCCCGAGGTGGGTGTTTTTTCGCCAGGTTTCGGGCCCACGTACCCTCACAGATCGTTGCGGCTCGAAGAATGACTCAGAAAGAAGATTTGGTCCAGGGCTCGGGTCGTGTTTGTTTTGCCATGTTTCAAGAGCATGTTTTTGCAGACTCCGGCAAGTCTGCTTGCATGGGCTGGGGGGGGGCTTGCACCTGCTGTGAGCCGCAAGCGACCTGCACCTGCGGGAGCCACGCGAGCCGAAAGGCACCTGCACACGCCAGCGTTCGATTCGTCCGAAGAGGGAGCGAGGCGGGAGGCAGGGCCGGGAGGGGGGGGCGAACGCCATGCGAGTACTACCTGCCCGAAGGATTTAAACATTTAAACACACAGGCTCCACGCGGTTGTCGGCTCTCCGGGGCCGCCACGGGCAGGCCGAGGCCACCGAGGCTTCCGCGGGCGCGCTCGCCGCTCGCCGCCCCCCGAGGGCGGGGGCGGCGGCTGGGCCTCCAGCTCGCCCTCGGGGGGGGGGGGCGCTTCTCTGGGGATCGCCCCTCCTTACGCCCCCTGAGATCCTTCAGCTCAGCGATCTGGCCCCTGAGCGTCTCCATGGCGACTGGGGGGGAGGCGAGGATGACTGAGCTGATGGATGCCGGTCTGCCAGGACGTCGAACTCCATCAGTTCAGTAATCCTCGCCTCTCTGGTCGCCATGGAGACGCTCAAGGGCCAGATCGCTGAACTGAAGGATCCCAGGGGGCGTACTCCTCCCCAGACCCCCTCGCGCTGTGACAAAAATCACGAGGGGGAGGTGTTTGACTACAGGGCAGTTTTTTATACATCGGATTTTCTTAAAGCATTGGATCTTAATAATGGTTAATGTATGAATAAATCTTATGCGTGAACTCATCGTTGTCTTCAATACTAAATCCCTGCATGTTTAATACATGATCCGCACGCGGAGCATGTATTAAAAAAACGGCACTGTATCTTCGGCCTCCGGGGGCCCTTCTCGGGCCTCGGGGCCTTCACAGAACCGACCCGGGAGGAAACCCCGGTCCCGGAGAGGAGCTCCAGACCTCCGTGGGTCGACGCTGTGAAACAATCACGACGTCGCGGGTCTGGATCTTCGTCCCCGCTCCCTCGCCCTCCCAGACATTTGGCTCCTCCAATTCCTTCGAGGCGTGGTCCCAGGAGGTCCGGACCACTTCCCTATGTAGGGCCGCGTTTCGTCCCGACTCGGCGTTTGACGCTCCCGAGGCCCGGCGAGCACTCGGAGGCGTCAAACGGCCAAAAGCCGCCCGCTCCAATTTTCTTTCGGAGCGTCGGATCTCTAGGTCCACCGCCTCCCCCCTCCTCCCGGCCTCCTTTGCTCTTTCTTTCTCTCTCTCTCTCTCTCTCTCTCTCTCCCTTTCTCTCTTGCTTATTTGTTTGTTTCTCTCTCTCTCTCTCTCTCTTTCTCTCTCTCTCTCTTTCTCTCTCTCTCTCTTTCTCCCTCTCCCTCTATTGTGCGCCCTCTGCCCCTTCTCCCCGTTTTTCCTTTTTTTCCTTCCCCTCGTCCGCCACTCCTCGTCATCCGCGGCCTCCTGCTCTCTTCCTGACTTTGCCTCCTTCTCCTCCTGGGGGCTTCTCCTCCCCTCCATGGACTCCTCGTCCTCCTCGTCGTCGTCCTGCCTCTGCCCCTCTCCCCGCCCTTCCTCCCCCCTCTTCCGCCCCTCCTTGTCCTCCGCGCCCTCCCGCTTTCCTCCTCCTGCCCTTTGCCTCCTTCTCCTCCCGGGGGCTCCTCCTCCCCTGCACATGGACTCCTCGTCCCCGCCGTCCTAATTATGCTCCTCGCGCGCCTGCCCCCCGCCCTTTCTCTCTCTCTCTCTCTCTCTCTCTCTTTTGACGCGACCGCTTCGCTGGGCGAGGTCCCGCGTGAGTCCGCTCGTCCTCCCCCTCCTCCTGCTCCTGCTCCTCCTCCTCCTCCTCCTCCTCCTCCTCCTCCTCCTTCCTCCGCCTCCTCCTCCTCCTTCTCCTCCAAGGCCCCCCCCCTCCTCCTTCT
The DNA here is from genome assembly GCA_963575745.1 of Prorocentrum cordatum. Classification (NCBI taxonomy): domain Eukaryota; class Dinophyceae; order Prorocentrales; family Prorocentraceae; genus Prorocentrum; species Prorocentrum cordatum. Next base: position 113,556 of record CAUYUJ010016775.1, on the reverse strand, counting down.
CCTCCTCCTCCTCCTCTCCTCCTTCTCCTCCTCTCCTCCTCCTCCTCCTCCTCCTCCTCCTCCTCCTCCTCCTCCTCCTCTCTTCCAGGGCCCTGGCGCTGCGGCCGCGGCCCTCTGCAAAACACGCTGGCCGCCCAGCCCAGGCATGGGGGTGGGCGGGAGCCAGGACGCGTCCGGTGCAGCGCGCGGCCAGCCCCCCGTAGCTCATCCCCCGGCTCCTCCCACCCACGGACTGCGTGGGAGGCCCCAGCTTCTGCCTCCTATACTCCTCCTTGGATGCTTCCTCCTCCTCCTCCTCCTCCTCCTCCTCCTCCTCCTCCTCCTCCTCCTCCTCCTCCTCCTCCCCCCCGCCCCCTGCCTCCTCCCCTCCTCCCCTTCATTCTCCACCCAAGAGGAAGAGGCAGGCTGGAACACCAGGAAGGGCGGGTGGACGATGCAGGATGTCAGGTGGACCAAGGGAAGAAAGAGGACGACCAGCTTCTCCGGTCAAGATGCTCGTGCCGGAATGTCTGTGGATATGGTGACCTTCCGACCTGCGCGATTGCCGCACGTGCGAGCCGTTTGCGGCCTGCTTCAGGTCGAGGCCCCCCCCCACGTCCATGCAAGAAGTAACCTTGCTGGAGTCAATCCCCGAACCCAGACATTCGGCGTCCGGGTTTTTGCAGGACAGCGTCCCCGGAAGTCCCGACCCGTTCCCCATGGCCTGCTTGTCGTCCCGAGCCGTGTTCGGCCCCGATGCACGGGAAGGGCCCCCCGAGCCCGAAAGTTGCGAAAATCGCGGGTGGACAGACCTACCACCCTGACACGTCGATTAAGGAATTGGCCGTTTTCGGTTCGCGAGAGGGCGTCGCGGCCGTCGTTTTTGCGGGTCCAGGTCCGCCGGTTTCGGTCCCAGGCCGTGTTCATTGAGGGGAGGTCTGCTAAAGGGAGGCTTGCCCACCGCCGAGAATAACCTCCCGTCGGGCTTGCTGCGCAGCGCGAGGGGGGGTCTGGGAACGTACCCTCGCCCGACTGCGTCCTCGGCCTGGCCGCGTCTCCTGCCTCGTGGCCTCCGGGCGGCGGACGCGCCCCGCGGGCGCCGGAGGCCGCCGCGCGAGGGGGCCCCCCCCCGCGCGATCTCAAAGACGGAAAAAACGCCAGAGACAAAGGCCCAATCAGTGGATGGTTCGAAATGGGATCGATAAAGAAATCGATATCTATCTATTTATATATATATATATAGGATCGATAAAGAAATCGATATCTATCTATCTATCTATCTATCTATCTATCTATCTATCTATCTATCTATCTATCTATATATATGTATATATAGAGAGAGGGAGAGATCGACGGGGAACCCGGGAACCCAGAACCCACCGAACTCGTCGCGGAACCAATGACCAGGAACCCGGGGACCCAGAACCGGGAACCCGGGAACCCAGCCGGCCACCCAAATCGGCGGAACATTTCGCCAAAAATTCTAATTTCCGCTAGGACCCCTTCAGTGCAAGCACTGATTGGGGAAAAAACGCCATAACATGCGCTCATTGCGCGTTCGACTGCAGCACTCGTGTGAAATATCGTTGGCGTTCCCGGCCTCGGGGGATCTCTACACACGGTCTGCCCCGTCCAGTCTTCTGGGCCCATGACCGTAGCTTGAGTTCGCCTATGGCAGGTTGGCTCTGGCGACGTTCCCAGTGTGCCTGCGTTGGACGTCCTCTACCTCGTCCTCCTACTCGCCCTCCTTTTCCCCTCCTTCCTTCGCCTCCTCCTCCCCGGGACCTTTGTGCCAGATTTTTGGTCGAGCTGCCGGGTCTGACCCTAAACCCTAAAACGGAGCTGGCTGATACGAATTGGGGACATTTCCGTATCAGCATTCTCCTCTTCTTTCTCGTGTTGTTTGTTCTCATGTTCCTCCTTTCCTACTCTCGTTCAGGCGAACAACCGCCCGAATTTCTGGCCCGAGTTTCGGCCACGCTCGCAGGACCTCATTTCTGCTATTGGCGACCGTGGTCTCTGGTGGATGCCATCGGTTGTTAACCTTTCATTGCCATTGTTGCGTGACAAAAAAAACATAAACTTTTGGCGCTCCGCTCGGGTTTCATGCATCCGCGCTGGGCCCCCCCGGCGGCGCCTCCAGCGCCGCCCCTGGCGCGCTCCGCGCGCCAGGGAGTGGGACCCAGTGCCGATCCAAGAAACCCGCGCGCAGCGCCACAAGTTTATGTTTATGCTGTTTTTCTCTTCGAGGATCGACTACAGGATTCCTCGTCGAATCCATGGCAAAGTCGTGGAAGTCTGGCAGGCCTACGAGAAGTCGATGCATTCCATCCTAGATGTGTCGTGGATTTTTCTGCCGCGGCGAATGAATTCTCCAGCCGATCCCCTACTCGAAGTGCGCTGCCTCGCCAGGAGCTGAGCAAGAAGCCCGCGCTGCTCGACAACTTCCAGGCCGCCCGGGGTGCGCGCGGGGGCTCGGCGACGCGCGCAGAGGTTGGGGGCTCACAGCAGCGGGGGATGGGCCCAGGGGGGCACGGGGGGGGGGGGGGGGCGCATCCCCAGACCTCCGACGTCGTGATTTTTTCACGACGTCGACCCCAAGAGGTTTGGACCCCTGCCCCGGGACTGGTTGTTCATCCTGAGTCGTTTTTTGACGGTCCCGAGGCCCGGGAAGGGCCCCCAGAGGCCGAAAATAGCCAAAAACCTCCCGTCGTGATTTTTTCACGACGCGAGGAGGTCTGGGTCGACCCCCAATCGCCCATTGATCGCTGAGAGGGGCAACGTTTCGAGCTTCGAGGTTTTCGGGTGTTCTCGTCGGTTCTACCCGCGGCTTTCCAGCCCCAGGATGCCATCCAGCGGCTGCGCCTCGCCGAGGGCGTTCCGGGGGGGGCTGGATCGTCGCGAACGGCCGGCGGGGGCCCGAGCTGTGGCCCGATTACCAAGGGGGGCGGGGGTGGGCATGGGGGGGGATGCGCATCCCCCTAGGACAGGGCCTATAGATACCTTATAGTGTATATACGCGCGGCTCCCAGTACAGGTGCATCACAAGAGGAATTGGTTTGCCAACGGTCGATGGTGCTTGATCTACCGATTGGCCCGCGACGCCCTGGGGCATCCCACGGAGTTCGGCGTCGACGGAGGATGTGCCCCTGGATTCCCCAGTCTGCTTGCGCTGTTTTTTTATTTGTTTTGCTAGGGAAGTGTATGAGGGTCCCGAGAATTCGCCACGCTCCGGTTTATTGTTACCCATCTGCCTCCCGCCACCGCCTGCGAAGGTCTCCTGGGGATTCGCCACGTCCCGGCCCGCTGCCGGCCGCTGCCGCGGGTGGGGCTGCCCGGTGGGTGCACACGTGCTCTCTGAAACGCGACCGCAGAGACGCTTCCGTGTCACGTATCTTGCACATTCACATCGGCGTCACCCCTAACAATCTTATACCAGATCTGCTTCGCCCCCCCAGGGGCGGCGCGCGCACCGAGGAATCTTGTAGTATATGCGTCGTGGCGGACGCTGTCTGGCCACGCCGCTCGGGAAACGAAAACTTACAAGATGGGTGTGCTATATGTTCGGGTCGGACGCGCGCCTCCAAGGAGGACATGAAGTATCAGCATGTCCCTGCTCGCCCCACCACAACGCCATGCGGCAGAGTCGTGCCGCGTCGACGCGGTCGCGGCCCCAGCGCGGGGCGTTCCAGGTGGAACGCCGCCAATGGCCCGTGACCGATATCGGACGACCTGCGCCATCGGGAAGCCGCGGTCGCTCAAGGCTCAAGAGATCCAAGCGGCGTCAGAGGCCTGCGTCCGGGTCGTCGCCGCGCGAGTTTGCCGCAGCTTCCGGTTTGGGGCCACGCTGGCAGGCGTGTCCGATAGTAGCACATGCCCGACCGTGTGCGGCTACTGTAGGGTAGCCCTCGCTGCTTGCTCGAGCGAGCCTCGCGGGCGGCCCCAGGCCGCACCGCCAGGGCTCCGAGAGCGCCCCGCCCTCCAGCGGGGGCGCCGAGCCGCCGCCATCGCGTGCGGGGGCGGCCGCGGCGGTGGGCGGCGCCTGGCATGCCGCGTTGGGGCCCCCGCTACGACGCCCAGCCGGTTGCGTTCGGCGAGGACGGCGAGGACGACGACGACGATGCCGACGCCGACGACGACGACGATGACGACGACGAGGACAACCAACGATGACGATGACGACGACGACGACGACGACTCATACATGCTCGCGTCGTGGAAAAATCTCGTCGCAAGGTTTTTGGCCGCGTTCGGTCTCTCGGGAACCCCCCTGGGCCGCGGGACCGTCAAAAAAGCGTCTCGGGATGAGACTCGGGCTCCAGGGGATGCCGTACATATTTCAAGCAGTGGCGAAGCGTCTTGGCTCGCCAAGAGGCCCGCCAAAGAATGTTCAAAGAACCTTTGCGGTTTGCACGAGATGTTCTTGGGCCATCTTTGGCCGAGACAGTCTTGTTCTAACATACCGGTCCCATGTTTTGAGAACATGGATCATGGTTTGTCTGGTTCAAACTTCAAACGGCATTCCCTTTCTGGTTTCGGGGGGTGCTCTCCCCCCGCGCCCACGTGCCGGATCCATCGGTCCGTACGTAGTCTGTAGTCCATGTTAGCATGTCCCGAAGGACTGCGAGCACGATGAGGTCGCGATTCCGCGGTCGCGCGCAGGCATCGCTCAGAGGGGGGACATCCATGATGATGATGATGATGATGATGATGATGATGATGATGATGATGATGATGATGATGATGATGATGATGATGATGGTGATGGTGATGGTGATGGTGATGGTGATGGTGATGGTGATGGTGATGGTGATGGTGATGGTGATGGTGGTGGTGGTGGTGGTGATGATGATGGTGGTGGTGGTGGTGATGATGATGACGATGATGCTGCTGCTGCTGCTGCTGATGATGATGATGATGATGATGATGATGATGATGATGATGATGATGATGATGATGATGATGATGCTGGTGATGGTGATGATGGTAATGGCGACGGGGACCGGATTTTCATCCTGCTGAGTTTTTGACGCTCCCGAGGGCCAGCGAGGGCCTCTGGCCGAGAATAGCGAGAAAAGCCTCCCGTCGTGATTTTTCACAGCGCGAGGAGGTCTGCGGCCGGATGTCTGGGCCTGCTTCTGGGCTTTCCCAGGCTTCCAGGGCCGGTGGCGCAGCCTGTTGTCCGCGGCCGCCGGCCCGGGCTCCTGGAGACCGCTGGTGCCCGAGGCCGTCCCCACCCCGCTGGTCGCCGAGCCGCTTGCGCAGGGCGGCCAGGGCGGCGAGGGTGGCGAGGACGATCATGGGCAACGATCGCCTACTGATCGCTGAGAGGCACAAAGCTTCAAGGTTCGAGGTTTTCGGGTGTTCTAGTCTCTAGTCGGTTCTCGGCGGCTTTCCAGCCCCAAAGGGTGCTTTTCAGCGGCTGCGTCTCGCCGAGGGCGTTCCAGGGGTGCCCGGATCGTCCCGAACGGCCGCCGGGGGCCCGAGTTATGGCCCGAAGACCAGTGGAGACGGGGGATGGGTACATGGGGGGATGCATCGGCCCCCAAATCGCCCATTGACCGCCGATGGGGACCCGAGAGCCCCATTCCACCCAGGAAGGTGCAGATTCGCTATCGGCGGCCTATCGCCGATCAATCGGCGATGTATCGCCGATGACAGGTCGATGTTTCTCCCCCCCCATGTCAGTCCCCGTCTATCGTTGCCCCTCAGCAGGAGGAGGAGGCAGGCCTCCAGGGTGGTCCTTGGGGTGGGAAGAGGACAGAGCTTGATGCTCGAGATTCCAGGGGCGAGGCTTTGGAGAGTTTGATGCTCGAGATTCAAGGGACGAGGTCTTGGGACGTGTCTCCTTTGTGTACTCTCTCTCTCTCTCTGTCCAGAGGCCTCCGGTCAATTCTGGACCTCTGGGGGGCCTCTCACGACCTCCAGGGCCTTGTGGAGATCTGGGAGGAGGAGGAGGAGGACCAGTGCAAAGACAAGACTCACCAGCGATGTTGCAACAAACCCTCCCTCCATGTTTCCTCTGCGCAGGTCCCTGCGAGGACTCATTTTCACTGAGGGAGGTGATTCTTTGGAAGGCAACCGCCGGAAAATCTTGAGCCGTGTCAGAACGCCATACCTGGAATTTCAACACCGCGAATCAACGTTACTGTTGCGTCCTGACGATCCAGACTCGTGCCAGGACGCCATTCCTGGGATTTGAACTTACACCGCGAATGAATCAGATTGTTGCGCCCTGCCAGTCCTACATCTTTCCAAAATCCAATTTCTGTGACCCAGTCATAATAATCCTTGAGGCTGTTGTGAACTCTTGAGAATGTGCGCGGCACTAGCGCGAGAGCCACATTTTGATAAGGAGCCGCTCTCCATCAGTGAAACTGCTGCAATCGTTTAAGACGAATGTGCGCGGCGCTAGGGCAAGAGCCACATTCTGAAAAGGCAGCCCTCCATCCGTCAAATGTGTGCAAACTTCTAAGACGAATGTGCGCTGCGCGGAGGCGAGGGCCATGTTTTGAAAATGGCCCGCCCTCCATCCGTCAAGTTGTTGCAAGTTTCATGAAGGGTCCGGTGCGGTTCGGTTCGGTCAGGTTCCGAAGCGCGTCCGGTTCGGTTCGGCTCGGTTCGGTGTCGGAATTCTCGAGTTCGGTTCGGTTCGGTTCGTCGTTGTGAGGGGTGCCGTCTGGTTCGGCCCGGTTCGCCATGCGTTTCGCTCTGGTTCCGCCCGGTTCGCCACGGAGAAATGGGGTTCGCCGCGGAGCAGTCCCGGAGGCGATTCTGCAAGTCAAGGAGGCGTCTTTGCAAGTCCCCGACGCCATTTTCCTCCCCGACGCCATTTTACAAGTCCCAGGGGCGATGTTGCAAGTCCCGGAATCAATTTTGCAAGTCCAGGACGCGTTCTTGTGCCGGAATCGATTTTGCACATCCCGGACGCGTGCAAGTCTTGGAAGTTGTTACAAATCCCGGGCGCATTTTGCAAGTCCTGGAGGCCATTTTGCAAGTCCATGCAGGAGGCCTTTCTGCAAGTCCCGGATGCCATTTTGCAACTCCCGGAAGCCATTTTACAAGTCCTAGAACCATTTTGCAAGTCCAGGAGGCGTTTTTGCAAATCCCGGGGCCTGATTTTGCAAGTCCCCGGAAGCCTTTTTGCAAGTCCCCGGAGGCCCCAAGGGGCCCCAGGGGGCCTCTGGGGACTTGCAGAACCGCGGGGGGCTTCTGGGGACTTGCAACATCGGGGCCCCGTGGAGCCTCGATCGGGGGACTTGCGGAATCGGGGCCCTGGGGGGCCTCGGGGCCGAACGGCTTTTATATTTGCCAAATCAGGTCCCTGGAGACCTCCGGTTCATGGCGGTTCCATTCGGCCCGGTTCGGTTCGAAATCGATTCCGGTTCGGTTCGGTTCAAAATTGGGTCTCGTTCGGTTCCGGTTCGGTTCGGTGCAGGAGGAGGAGGAAAACGAAGACGAAGACGAAGGTCGACAAGGATGGCGAGGATGGGGACGAAGACGACGAGAATGGCCAAGACCCAGACATGCTCGCGCCGTGCAAGAACTACGACGGAAGGTTTCTGGCCGTTTTCGGCCTTGGGGGGGCCCTCGCCGGGCCCAGGGACCGTACGGCTCGAGATCAAAAGCAGGCCCTAGCGAAGGGGTCGGGACTTCTGGGGCCCCGCATCAGCAAAAACATGACGTCGCATGCCTATGGACGAGGACGGCGAGGACAGCGAGGGCGACAGGCTTTGGCTTCGCGGTGTCGTGGGGCGCCGCTCTGGGCAGCCCGCGGGGGGCGCCCAGCCCCTCGCGCGCGGGGAGGACTGGCAAGAAGCGCGAGCGTGGACTGAGGCGAGTGGACTGCCAGCGGGCCCCGCTTCCATGCGGCAAGATTTATGTCGGGCGTGTCCCCCTACAGGGGGATTTTCGACGAAAAATAAAGAATACCCCCAAAATGCACCAAAAATGTTAAACAAATATTCAAAAAATGGTCCCCAGACTATTTTTGGATTATTGTTTGATTATTTTCGGGTTATTTTTTTCCGTTGAAAATGCCCCTGTAGGGGGACAGGCCGGAAAAAAGGCAAGATCGGCGTTTGCGCAGTCTCCAAATCGGGCGGCACCGGCTTCATTGTTCCCCGTTGGGGGGGGGGCGGCGTTCTCCCCCCCCCCCGCGCCCGCGTGCCAGCAGATCCACGGGTCCTGCAGTCCATGCTGGCGCGGGCCCGAAGGACGGCGAGGACGCGGCGGAGATCCCGCAGACGCACGCAGGTGGCGCTCGAAGGGTTGGGCGAGCAGCGAGGACAGGAGGCAGAGCTCGCCCGCGCTTGTTTTTTGGGGGGGGGCGCCCGGGAGTCTGCCCTGCGGGCCCAAAGGGGGCCGTCGGAGGCCAGAGCGCTCTCGGGGAGGAGCAGGCAGCTCGCGGGCAGGGGCTCGCCGCCGAGCTTTCGCGGGGAGGGGCCCGGGGGCAGATCTGTCATGGCGCCGACATCGCAGAGCGGACGTCGCTCGGAAGACCGCGTGATGGGCCCGGAGTGTCCTGGAGAATTCCGTGCCGGACTTCGGAGTGGTTTTCGTGCGCCTTTTTGTTTGGCCAGGGGTGAGGAAGACGCACGTGAATTCCACGCGTTTCGTTCGCCGGCTCGGGGTGGTGCACCGACAGACGTCCACGAACAGATTCGCAGCAGCACGCGTGCAAGGCCGGTGCAGTGACAGATGTGGAGCGCAAGCGCGCACAGGTGCCTCGGGAAGCGGGCGCAGCACAGCCGTGGGCCTGGTGCTGGCGTGCGTGGCGGCAGGGGCCGCCGCGGCCGCCGCAGGGCTTCGCGCTGGCTGGCAGGGGCCGCCAGGGTCCCCAGGGGCTCCGCCAGAGCACCGGGGCGCGCTCCAGCAGAGTATCGAGGCCCTGGATGCGTCCAGCGCTCGCCGTAGAATGGAATCGCCGGACGCCGGCTCCGACTCGTTCGAGTGGCACCCTGTAGAGTGGACCGTCGCCGTGCGCAAGGCGCGCAGAGAAGTCCTGGAGTCCCAGAAGTTTCGGTTGCTGAAGCACGCCGACGCCAGGATAAGCCTGAGGGATAGGAACGGCCTCCACCTCGACGTAGCGGGAAACCGCTCCGAGATGAAGGGCGGGGTGACGGCCCAGGGCGTGCTCGTAGCGAGCCCCGTCGCGGAGACAGGGAAGTTCACCGTCCAGTACAACGACGACAAGACAGTTTCGCTGAAACAGTCCAACAACATGTGCCTCACCTCGAGCACCGCTGGCCTTGTCCTAGTGGACTGCGGCGCGAATGGCGGTGCTGGATCCGCCTTCACCCCGACCGTCCTAGAGTCGGAGGGCGTCGTGGCCTTCAAGACGAGAGCAGGGGCGTACCTGACTGTGTACGAGGCGTGGGTCCAGAACTACAAGACAGCCCTGGTGATGGTGAACGAGACGGTTGCGCGGCAGAGCCCGTCGCAGTGCGCAGAGATCCGCCGGAGCTCCGCCGGGCCAGGCGGCCTCGTCACGCTGGAGACGCGCGGGGGAGCCTACCTCACCGCCGCAGGCGGCGAGACCCTCGGCGCCGACGCCGCCGAGGCTGGGCCCGCGGAGATGTTCCGGGAGGTCAAGAGCGACGACGGCGGCGTCTCGCTGCGCGCCCCCCTCTCCGCCGAGGGCGCCACGAATCCCCCAGCGGCGGCGCCGCCGGGCAGGCTGCGTGGGGACGCCCGGTCGCGGCTCTTCGGCCGCTTGGAGGGCCTGAGGTCAAGCAGTGGCGAAGCGTCCTTGCTCGCCTATAGCCCTACCAAACAATGTTCTAAGAACCTCTTGTGGTTTCCACGAAATGTTCTTAGAACATTTCTGGTTGGGATTGTCTTGTTTTATCACATCGGATCTATGTTCTAAGAGCATTGTTTTTGTTCTTAGAACATTTTTGGGTTCTGAGAGCATGCTGTGGTATGACTATAGGAATGCCGGGACGGTCGGTCCCTGCACAATGAGGGCATCAAGCCACGTCCCCAGTGCTGCAGACATCTTTGACCTGCGGGTGAACTCGGACAGTACAGTCTCCCTGACCAGCGACGGTCTTTACGTGTGCGCGGCCGAGAGGGTGGTCACGGTAGCAACCTGCGAGACCCGGAAGGCGTCCGCCGGTTGGCCCATGCAGGGGGTGAACAATTCGATGACCATCCAGAATGTCTGCGCGCACGAGGAGTGGTATGGTTTCAAGACGAAGGTGGATGCGTACCGGAAGTTCGTGGGCGAGTTGGTACACAGTGACGATCCAGGCCAGATTGTTGTTTTGGTGGACAACTCGGATATGGCGTTCGGGGGCTGTCGCTACCACGAGCTGCTCGATAGGTACGATCTCATCCGCAATCTCACTGGCGCAATTGTCATCGCTGGCGCCGACACGTCGCCATTCCCCACCACTGACTGGCCGTACGACTCGTTGGAGGACCGCCGCGAGGTGATCATGCAGTCTTTCGGCATGAATCTCGACTCATACTGCAACGTCACCGGCTGCCCCGAATATTCTTATAGGTACGCGAACAGTGGCTTCCTAATGGGCCCCCCCCTTGTGTTATACGATCTTTTGGGCTGCATGCTGGACAAAGGGCAGGGCCACTTTGGCGGCGACCCTGGCTACGAATACGACGACCAGCACGGGCTCCAGGCTTGCATGTTCGAGGGGGGGTACCATGAAATTGTCGCGCTGGACTACTCTGGAACCCTGACCATGGAGTTGATCCGTGTGGAGGACTCGGCGTTATACCAGGACAGCGGGAGGGTGTACAACAGGGTGGCGCGGGACATGTCGCAGTGTTTTGTGCACGGCAACGGGGAGACCCTGGAGTCCTGGTGGCCGAGGCTATTCCCGGGAGCGCACATGACGGAGATCTACGGCAAGACTTCTCCGGAAGCGCACATGACGGAGATCTACGGCAAGAGTTCTGCGGTGTGAATGCTCACCCCCTGACCTCTCAGAACGGGGCACTCCTTGGGACAACACCCTCCCTCCCCTGAGATCCGGCGTTGCAGAACGAAACAACATCGCGAAAAAACCTAGACTGGAGCCCCATATCCAATTCTTCTGCGTCTTTTGTACGAGCGGGCTCGATCTGCGGGTGGGGGGGGGGGGGCCGGGGCCCCACACAGGGCGAAGACGCCCGCCGCGAGCAAGAATTCAGCGCCCCGATCCGCGGGTCCTCCAGACTTCGAGCAGGGGATTGACTACAGAATTGATTTACCCCAAGCTTGATTCCCCAGTCGAACCTACGGAGCTTTCTACATATTTGTTTTGAGGCTCGACGAGAAAACCAATTTCAGGGTAACTCAATCCTGTAGTCGATCCCCTACTCGGAGACGGTGGGCGTCGCGCCATGGGGGGCGATGGTCGGAGGGAGCAGCGAGGGCCGCAGGCGAACGGGACCCTCGAGAGCCCCAGAGGGAACCTCGGGGGTGGACAGACCTCCTACCCCGACACGTCGATTAAGGAATTGGCCGTTTTCGGTTCGCGAGAGGGCGTCGCGGCCGTCGTTTTTGCGGGTCCAGGTCCGTCGGATTTGGTCCCAGGCCGTTTTCACTAAGGGGAGGTCTACTAAAGGAAGTTTGTCCACCGCCGGGAACCTTGAGGACCCGAGAAGCGCACCTTTCTCTCCCCACCCCCCCAGCACTGCACGCCCAAGAGTTGCCCCTGCCTGCAGCGCGGCGCGCTGCGCCCCTGGCACGGCGCTGCCCGGCGGCGGCGCGCCACGGCACGGTGCGGAATCGCACACACACACACACACGCACACACACACACACACGCACGCACGCACGCACGCACGCACGCACGCACGCACGCACGCACGCATTCACACACACACACCACACACACGCGCGCACGCACGCACACACACACAGAACACACACACCACACACACACACACACGCACACGCACACGCACACACGCACACGCACACACACACACAGTCACGCACGCACGCACGCACGCACGCACGCACGCACGCACGAACGCACGCACGCACGCACGCACGCACACACACACAGACACACACACACAAACACACACACACACACAAACACACACACACACACAGAACACACACCACACACACACACACGCGCGCGCACACGCACACGCACACGCACACGCACACGCACACGCACACGCACACGCACACGCACACGCGCACGCGCACGCGCACACGCACACGCACACGCACACGCACGCACACACAAACGCACACGCACAAGCACACACACACACACACTGCGCCTCTGTGCTGGGTGGCCGGGCGACCTGCTGGTTCCATTTTGTGCCGGGGCCTCGTAAGCGCGGGGGTCTGTTACGCCGTGACGTTTCGAGTAGGGGATCGATTGCATATTTGATTTGTCGCCGCTCCGCTTGCTCAGAAGCGCGGCCTCGCGTCCTGGGGAGAGCGCCGCGGGCACCAGGGCAAGCTCCGCCTCGGGCGCGGTGGGTTTGCCGTGGGTCTGCCGCGGTGCGGGCTGCGTCTACCTGGGGCGCGGAACATAGGGCTTGCCGTGGGTTCGCCGTGGAGTCGGAGTCGTCCTCATTTACCCCAACATTGATTTACCCCAGAGTTGATCTATTCATCGCACTTGCAATCACGCTCTGTCTTGGTCATGGTCGCCGTCTTCTTCCCATCGATCGTGGTCGCATCCCGCCTGCCTTTCGCTGTTCGGCGGCGCGCTCGGTGGGGAAGCGACGGGCGGCGGGCCTTCTCATCAGGCTCAGAAGGCCTCGGGCCTCCTGAGAAATTGTCGGAACCTCCCCCCGAAGACACGGAACACTTCTCAGGAGGCGGGAGGGCTTCCGAGAGGCCCCGCCGCCGCCTCCCGAAAAGGCCTGCTCCGTCGCACTTTTCCCCCTCCCCCCCTTGGGCCCCCGTAGCGGAACGTAACGAAAAACCTCCCGCCGTGACTTTTTCATGGCCCCTGGGGGTCTGGGGGTCGATGTCTGTTTGTGTGTCTGTGTCTGTGTGTGTTTGTTTTTTTTGTGTGTGTGTGTGTGTGTGTGTTTGAGTGCGTGTTTGTTTGTGTGTGTTGTGTGTGTGTTTGTTTGTGTGTTGTGTGTTAGGTGTTGTGCATTTGTTGTTATGTGTTGTGTGATGTGTGTTCATTGTCAAGAAGGGGGGCGAGCGTTTACCAGAAACTACAGGCCGATTTGCATCATCCCCATTCTCTACAACTTGTTCGGCAG
>CAUYUJ010016775.1:90380-92880 GCA_963575745.1 Prorocentrum cordatum | reverse complement strand
CCCTGACCCTCCCGTCGGGATGTGGAAGAATCACGACGGGAGGTTTCTTGCTAGTTTCGGCCTCCGGGGGCCCTCGCTGGGCTTCGGAACCCACAGAAAAATCATTCAGAATGAAAATCTTGTCCTCGGGGAAGGGGTCCAGGCTCCTGGGGTCACGTCATGGAACAAAAACCATGACGTCGTCGGTTTGGGGTCGTCCTCTGAAACCCGGCGCTGCCACAGCAAAAATAAAACATCGCGGAAACCCGCGCCCTCAGCCGTGGGCCCTATCTTTTCCGCCCTTTCCATTCTCAGTAGTGCTACTACTACTACTACTACTACTACTACTACTACTACTACTACTACTACTACTACTACTACTACTACTACTACTACTACTACTACTACTACTACTACTACTACTACTACTACCACTACCACTACCACTACCACTACCCACTACTACTACCACTACCACTACCACTACCACTACCACTACCACTACTACTACTACTACTACTACTACTACTACTACTACTACTACTACTACTACTACTACTACTACTACTACTACTACTACTACTACTACTACTACTGCCACTACTACTACTACTACTACTACTACTACTACTACTACTACTACTACTTCTACTACTATTACTACTACTACTACTACTACTACTACTACTACTACTACTAGTACTACTACTACTATGACTACTGCTACTATTACTACTACTACTATTATTACTACTACTACTACTACTACCACAATTATTATTACTACGACTAGCAAACATAAATATGGCACTCATCACTATTATAGCACCTCTTCGACTTCTACGACAGCTACGACTACGACCGCTACTGTTACTATTTCTACTACTTCTACTACGACTACGACTACTACTACTACTACTACTACTACTACTACTACTACTACTAGTACTACTACTTCTACTATTACTACTACTAGTGCTACTGCTACTACTACTACCGTTACTACTACTACTGCTGCTACTACTATTATTATTGTGACTACTACTTCTACCACTTCTACTAGTGAGACGGCGACTACTATGATTATCACTACTACTACTAATACTACTACTACTACTACTACTACTACTACTACTACTACTACGACTACTGCTACTACTACTACTACTACGACTACTACTACTACTACTACTGCTACTACTACTACTACTACTCCTACTACTACCCAAACCACCACCGGTACGACTACGACTACGACTACTACAACTACTACTCATACTGCTACTACTACTATTACTACTACTACTACTACTATTATTACTACTACTACTATTACTACGACTGCTACTACTACAATAACGACTACTACTACGACCACCATTGGTTTCATAATTCCGGCGGCGACTTTTATTGTTCTTATTTCTATTACAAGTGTTAGTGTTTCTACCACTCGTACTACCGCTAGCATTACTATTTTTACGACAACGATTCTTATCATTACTACTGCTACCACTATTACTGGTACCCCTGCTTTTACAACCCCTACTACTACTACTACTACTACTACTACTACTACTACTACTACCACGAGGACTACTAGTTCTACGACCACTACTTCTACTACTACTTCGACGACTACTACTACTACTAGAACTGCGAGTAGTAGTAGTAGTAGTAGTAGTAGGAGTACTATTAATAGTGCTATTACCACTACTACTTACTACTACCACGTACTATTAATTCTACTTCTACAACTACTGCCACCACTCGTAGTAGTAGTAGTAGTAGTACTACTACTACTTCTACTACCACGAGTAGTGCTACTACTACTCGTACGACTGCGACTGATACTTCTATTTTTATGACTCCTACCACTCCTGTTAGTAGTACGCGTGTTACCATTATCACTACTGTTGTCATTACTTCTTCGGTTACCGCTACTACGGGTACGGCTGCCTCTACTGGTACTTCTTCTGTTATTGCTACTACTATGACAACTATTAGTACTACTGCTACTACTACTACTACGACTATTACTACTACTATTACTCACACTGCTCTTTTTTAGTAGCACTACTAATACTACTGCTACTCAGATCCGGATCACTAATACGATTCCCCACACTATTACTTATCCGACATCAGATAATAGTGCGATGTTGATTGCCACTGCTACTACTACTGCTACGACTACTACTACTACTACTACTACTACTACTACTACTACTACTACTACTACTACTACGATCCCGACTGATACTTCATCGTTCGTTATATGTGTCACTCGTTAATGGGTTATTATGTAATACTAAAGTTTCATTTTTTTGCACCATTATTACGACGACTACCCCTACCACTCCGACTACTATGCTTACATCTGTACTACTACCATTGCTACGACGACTACTGCGACGACTACTATCACAACGTCTATTCGTATTTCGACCACCATTACTTCTCCTACGACGTTCTCCTGCTACTACTACTACTACCACTACTGCCACCATTACTATTATTAAAA
>CAUYUJ010016775.1:45000-85280 GCA_963575745.1 Prorocentrum cordatum | reverse complement strand
CCCCCCCCCCCCTTCCCCCCCTCGCCCCTCTTCAAGCGAATCCTTGCGTGCAAGGGCCATTCGGCTTCCGTGTTTTTTTTCGCACGTGCAAGACGTTTGCGGTTTGCTTCAGGTCCAGGCCCCCCCTTTCCCATGCAAGCAGCCCTGCCGGAGTCTAAGAGCACACCGGCTCGAAGCCCTGCCCCATGAGGCCGGCTCTGATCATCCCGAGTCCTTCTGCGACGGCCCCCGGGGGACTCGGAGGGCCGAGAGCTGCCAAAGCCCCCCCTCCCCGTCGTGATGCCCTGCCCCGCGCCTCCGAAGACGGCTGCCGCTGGGGAGTGCCCCGGGCTCTGCGCGCCCGAGGGCCGACGGCGCAGCGCGGGCCCTTCGCGCTGCGGGCTGAGCGCGCGGCTCGCGTCCCGTCTCCCCACGGGGGGAGGGAGCAGGGAGAAGGCCGTGTCAGAAGGCGGTGGGGCCTCTCAGAAGGAAGCTCCCCGGCCTTCTTCGGAGAGGTGATCTTTCATGTCTTCGGGGAGGTCTCCGAGCACTTCTCAGAATGCACGGGGCGTTTTGAGCCTTCTGAGAAGGCTCGCCCCTCTCACTGCCCCCCCGGGCTCTCCGCCGAAGTTTGTGCCGAGGCCCTCGCGGAGAACTGCCCCTCCGCGGCAGCGCCCCGGGCGCGCTCGGGATGTGCGAGCGCGCTGTGGGCGGATGGCAAGGCCTGGGAGTCGGCCGGGGCCCGAGGTGGCCCAGCAGCGAGCAGCACGTAGGGGTAAGTCGGGCGTGTCCCTCTACCGGGGGAATATTCAGAAATAGTAAAAAAAATACTCCGGGGACGATTTTTTGAGTATGTTCGAGCATTGTTGTAATATGTTCTGACTGTTTTGAATTTTTCGTCCAAAATTCGCCTGTAGGGGGACAGGGCCGACCTAACAGTAGGGGATGGGGGCGGGCCAGGTTGGACGAGGGCTCCCCCGAGGGTGCGAGGTGATTCGCGCTTCGCGGGCTGAGCGACGTCAGAGCGAGGCGCGAAGCTATGCGCGCATCGCGCTTCGCGCGTCGCGCTTCGCGAGCCCCTCGTCTTGTCCCGAGGGGGCGGTGCAAAAGCGCGAAGTTTTTCGCGCTTCGCGCAGCGCGCAGCGCGAAGCTAGGAGCCCTTGGTTCAAGGTGTTGGGTTCGAGAAGGGCTTGGGCCCTTTTCTGTCCCCTGATCCGTTTTCGGGCCCCGCGAGACTGTCAGAACCGGATCTGGGGTGAAACGTTGCGCCAGATGGACCCCAGGAGGGGTCTGGGGACCGATTTCGAGCGGATTTGTCTTCCTCCCCTCTCCTGGCCGATGTCCTAGGGTCCAAACCAGTTTAGACCCCCTGGCGGCCTCCAAACAAGACCGAGGAGGCGGGCCAGTGAATGTCGTGCTTGGCGATGCGATGCTGGTCCGCTTGGGCCTCGTCTCTGACTCGCCTGCACACGGTGCGCGCGCGCGCCTGCCTTAAGCCACCTTGAGACACAGCCGGCGGGGATGACTTTGGCCTGACAAGGCCCTCGTCGCCTGCCGGGATGGACAGGTCGGCCTCGGCGGTGATGCCGACCGCCCTCCTCCTCCTCCTCCTTCTCCTCCTCCTCCTCCTCCTCCTCCTCCTCCTCCTCCCGACGCTGCCGCGCACCCACCAGTGCGTTGCAGGAGCCCAGACGGTTCATTGGCGCAGCCTTTCCGTCGCTCGCCTGCCTTCGGCTCCGCAGTATTTGGTGGTCCAGTGGCCTCGGGCAGTGCCAACGGGGTTCACCACTAGGGTTCTGCTGTTCCAACCTACTTTAGCCTCCTTGGTCACCAGAAAGAGTTTCGAGCACCAAGAAAGTACCGAAACGTGAGGGTGTTCACGTGTCGGGCCCTGGGAGGCGATATTCGTTCGACATTGTTTCCATACCTTTCTGGGTGCCCGACATGATTTCTGCGATGCGACCCTCGAGTAAGATGGCAGCATTATATCACCGGGCGGGTCTCTAGCTTCTCCCTGGAAGTCTGGGTTCCAGGATCGAAGCTGGCTCGCGCAGGCGTTTTTTGATCGTTTTTGGACTCGTTTTTTTGTTGAGGGGGGGTGATTTGAAGCGTTCTGCTGGGGGGCCGTCCTCCTCGAGGAAGTGACGCGTGCTTCCTCGAGGAGGCGGAGGCCCCCTTTTGTGGTGCCCCCGCCCCTTTTGGCACGTTGATGGACAACATCCTGTCTCTTTTTTGCGATGCTTGTTATCGCCCCCCCCGCGCCCCAAACTTCATATTGACAGGCTGTGGCGCGATTTGTCGATCTGACGACTGGCCAGAATCCTGCACCCCGCGGGCGCAGCCAATCAACATTGAATCGGGGGCAGGGGGCGCGTGGAAGTTTGCGCTGTCGCCCCGGTTGCGCGGCTGGTGCAGGATTTTGTCCATCGATCGTGCCCCAGGACCAGTGCTGCTTGCCAGTGTGCTGCACTATCCCCCAAATCCCCTTCCCACCATCGTCTTTCGCTAGGGGAACGAACAATGGCATTAACATAAAAACCCGGATGTCCGCGCGGATTTCTCGGATCCGCACTGGACCCCCCTCCCTGGCGCGCGGAGCGCGTCAAGGGCGGCGCCGGAGGCGCCGCAAGGGGTGTCCAGCGCGGATCCGAGAAATCCGCGCGGACCTCCGAGTTTTTATGTTTATATCATTCTCGGATCCGCACTGGACCACCCTCCCTGGCGCGCGGAACGCGTCAGGGGCGGCGCCGGAGGCGCCGCCAGGGGTGTCCAGCGCGGATCCGAGAAATCCGCGCGGACCTCAGAGTTTTTATGTTTATATCATTGTTCGTTCCTATAGTCTCGTCCTTTCCATCGTCTCCAGATTTGCTTGTTGGAGGGAGACCTTCTCCCACAGAGAGAGGGGGAGGGGGCGGGGCAAAAAACACATTGTCACCTTATTCATGTTTTTTGGATTATATGTGTTTGGAGTGTTCCTCCTTGCCAGGCACGCCGTCTGTTTCTGTCCTGTCTTTGCATGCCTCGTTGCTTCCATGTGAGAGGGCAGATGTGGAGGAGGAGGAGGAGGAGGAGGAGGAGGAGGCGAAGTCGGCTGAGGCTGAGGCGGCAGTAGCGGGGGTGTAGGAGGCGGATGAGGAACACGGTGCAGCGGCATTTGCTCTGCGCGCCAAGATCACCACCTTCTCCGTCTGCATGGGCGCGAAGCCTGGTGAAGATGGGTGCCACCAGACGTCTGTTTGTTCACGGTCGCGATCGAAGTGCAAGCAGGAAGCAAAGCGAGGCAGACAGGAGAGGAGTACTGCCATGATGAAGTGTGACAGGGGCATACACGGCGTACCGTAATATCAAGTGCACTCACTTAAGACAGATCCTCTGCTCTGCGACTAGCGTCTTCGCATTTTCATGCGCAGTCGGCGCTTCAGCGCATGTCTGTGTGGCTCATTTTGCCCGCTGCCCTGTAGCAGCTTTCATGCTGCCAAAACCGAATCATGCCGGCCCTGGACGAGCTCTGAGATGATCGTGTGACTTGGCCAGCCGCAATGGTTTGAGCGCGCAGAAGGCACGCGAAACAAGAAACTAGGCTGCCACCAGGTGCCCCACGATAATTCCTTTTCTCCAGATGGCATCTCCGAGCCCGGGCAGCCCTGGGGCACCTCGCGAAGCTGAGGAGTGGACCAAGGATGTGCCCCTAGAATTTGTTACGTAGCAATAGGCCTTATCGCATGTGCCTGCTGCAGGAGCGAGATTCCGTTGCCCATACTTGGACTCAGGCTTTCGGAGGCAGAGATTGCCATGGGCGGGCACGTTGAGAGTATGAGCATTGCCAGGTGATCATTGTGGTTGGCATCGGCTCGACTCTGGTCGAGCGCGCGAGGCCAGACACGCTGCGGCAGCTAGGTCTGCGGCCATGCAGCGCGCGTCGAAGACACCAGTTCGCAGCGTTTTGGCCGGTCTTCTTCAGCCCGGTGAACTTTGACCCTCGTCGCGCGGATAGGCCACGCCACTTCATCATTGTCTCGTGTACACTACGCTCGTCGAGCGCATGCCTTGCATCCGATGTGGGAGGGCGCTGTAGTATGCAACGCTGCCATATACACCGCACTGGCGCCAGCATGCCCGTACCAGACATGTCCCGACCGGCACATCCATGCCCTCAGAGCGTTCGGGAGCGCGATAGGCTGGACGTGGCGCCCGACGGACGCTCCCTCCAGACTCGCGGGATGCTGGAGATCCCTCCGAAATTCACGCTCCACCTGTTCGCATCCAGCTCTTTCCGTGCGGGTAGGGTCCACTGCGATCCGACCGGTTCGACTCGATATCGAACTCGGCCTGCTCGGCCCGATTCGAGTCCGAGGTTCCATGGATCCGAGGCGGCCCAGTGATTGCAGGGCGCAGTGGTGCATCCCGGCGCAGCCGCTCCGGTTCGGTGTCGCATCCGTGCCGATGTGGCCCGAGATCCGACGCATGTTGATTGATTCAATCGACGATTCCTGATGCAACCCGATCTGTCTCGGGGGTGGACAGAACCCCCAACAGTGACACGTCGATTAGTGAATTGTCCGTTTTCGGTTCTCGAGAGGGCGCCGTGGCCGTTCTCTTCCAGGCTTGCGCCCGCCAGGTTTGGGCCTCAGGTCGTTTTCAGTAAACCACGTTTTGCTAAAGAGAGGTCTGTCCATCCCCGACTGACGCCAATCCGTGCGGTCTGGTTCGATTTCACGATTCGATGCAGCCTTATCCTGGTGAGGGGGGGGTTGGTGGGTGGGCCGGGGTGGCGCGCCCAGCCCTCGCAGTGAGTGAGCCCAGGCCTCCATGGGGTCCGGGTAGGTGGGGCCGGAAGGTCGCGCCGCATCGCCGATGCATCGGTGATGCGGCTCGATGTGTAGCCCGATTTCCTCCACGCCGGCGGCGTCGATGCATCGCCGTCGTCAGATGCATCGCCGAAGCATCGGCGATGTTGCGCGATCTTCCGACCCCATCTACTCGGACCCCCATCTAGGAGGCCTCAGGTGAGGGAGAGAGAGAGTTCCCCGTCTCCCCGAGGTACTTTGTCTGGAGCGACAACAGCCCCTTCGAGAGGCCCGGCCGCCTCCGCCCAGAGAGATGTGCCGCAATGGGGGTGGACGAAACCGTGGCTTTTATTTGACATAAACATAAAAACTTGGAGGGCCGCGCGGATTTCTCGGATCGGCGCTGGACCCCCCTTCCTGGCGCGCGGAGCGCGCCAGGGGCGGCGCTGGAGGCGGCGCCGGGGGGCCCCAGCGCCGATCCGAGAAATCCGCGCGGACCTCCGAGTTTTTTACCTTTATGCCACTTTTTGTTCCCCTATACTCGCTCCTCCTCCTTCGCAGGGCGCCTCACCTCTTGGAAGAAGCCCGATGGCCACGACCAAGCTGCCGCGGGCCTCCTGTCGATGCCGATCTCGGTCATGGCTGGAGCGGGCCGCCGCCGCATCGTGGGGACGATGACCAAGGCCGACACCGACGTTTCCGCGTTCAGTCTTGGTCATGGTCCTCGATTTCTTCGTTCTTGCCCTGCCCATTCCTGAGCTTGGCGGTGGCACCCAGAGGTGTGCCTTGCTGATTACGCTTCGGTGCTCATGTTTGACATGGAACCTGGTTCACGGAAGCTTCTCATCGCTCGCTGGCTTTGGGGGCTCGCAGGCACCTCGTGGTGCCTCGGCCCCAGAAGACTCGAAGCTCGACGACAAGCATGCCCCTGCATCTCTTAGAACAGGGGTTCCTCGTCGCATACGTGTCCGCTGTGTTCATACCTGCCGGGTCGGCCTCTTCGGCTCCGCGGTGTGCACGTCCTGGGCGTCGGCGCGCTCTTGCAGCCGTGCCATCTCTCTCTCGCAGGGCTTCGCCCTCTTTTGTGCGTGCGCGTGGCCTCCCGCTGCTCCACGGCGGCTGGCCGCGTGCTCCAGGGGCGATCTAACACGCTGTCTCTGAGCGCGACACCACCGCCAGAGATGCCACCTCCAGCGAGGAGGGCCACGGTGCCTCCACGAGCTGGGGGCAGCGGATGCCTCGGGCGGGGAGAGGGGGACCACACCACCAGGAGGACCCCCCCCCCTCTGGCTCCTCGCGGTGGTAGTGGTGGTGGTGGTGGTGGCGGCTGTGGTGGTGGTGGTGGTGGTGGTGGCTTTCCCTTGTTCCTGTGATGCTGGCCCGCTCTACGTAGAACTCTTCCACGCCTGAGGGCTTCCCCCTCCTCCTCCCCCCGCGCGGCCGCCCTCGTCTTGTATCCTTCCTCTTGCACGCCGGACAATGCGCCTCTCGGTTGCCTCGGGTAGCCCCACGCTGGAGCGGACTGACTCTCGCCGCCGACGAAACAAACATGTTTCCAGTGATGCTCCGCTCCCTCCCCTTGGGCAGCCCCCCGTGGCGCCCCGCGCTAGGCCAGAGGTCTTCACACGCGTGCCGGTGGTCGGCAAGCACACGTGGTCCGTCGCGCTCAGCAACGTGAAGCTGACGCGCCCAGGACCGGAGCAGCGGCGGCGGCGGGGGATCGAGGATCCGATGTTCCGCAAAAGAAATGTACACAGACACCCTCCAGTGGATTCTTCCTGGGCCTCTGGGGAGGGTGGCGGTGCATAAATCACCACTGGGAGCCAGCCTAGGGGAGGTAATTACACGCAAAATTCGTCGGAGGGTGTCTGTGTACATATATATATGTACATACATACATACATACATACATACATACATACATACATACATACATACATACATACATACACACATAAATACATACATACATACATACATACATACATACATACATACATACATACATACATACATACATACATACATACATACCTATATACACACGTACATACACACATACATACATACATACATACATACATACATACATACATACATACATACATACAAACATACATACATACATACATACATACATACATACATACATACAACATACATACATACATACACTACATACATACATACATACATACATACATATATGCATGCATGCATACATACATACATCCAACATACATACATACACATACATACATACATACATACTTACATACATACATACATACACACACATACATACATACATACATACATACATACATACATACATACATACATGCATGCATGCATGCATACATACACACACATACATACATACATACATACATACATACATACATGCATGCATACATACATACATACATACATACATACATACATACATACATACATACATATATATATATATGTATGTGTGTAGTCGTGACGTAGATGTGCCCGGGTATCCTGGCGCTGCACTTCTTTCACCACGGGCGCTTTCGCCCGGCCCTGGGCCCTGGGTCCCTCACAGCGATCGCTCCGGCTCGACAAGAAAAGGGCGCAGAGAGACGGGGCCAAGGGCTCCAGTCGCGATGTTTCGCGATCTCAGGATCGAAGGGTGGGAGGGCTCCACCTCGCGTGGGCCTCCGGGAGGCTCCTCCTCGCTCCGGGAGGCCTCCTCCTCGCATCTCCTCGCGAGGGCCTCCGGGAGGCTCCTCCTCGCTCCGGGAGGCTCCTCCTCGCGAGGGTCTTCTGCCGCAGCGTCGGATCTCAGGGTGGGAGGGCTCCACCTCGCGTGAGCCTCCGGGAGGCCCCTCGTCGCCGAGTCGGGAGTCTCGCGGCACGCTGGCCAGGGCGCGCTCCCGGGGATGTCAGGGTGGGGTCTGCGAGGGGAGGGGGGGGGGGCCACGGTGAAGGAGAGGGGCCCTAAGAGCGGCGAGGTGTGCTTCTGGACTCCAGTCTTCGGCCTCTCGGGGCTCTCAGGGGAACGGGGTACCATGGCCGGACCCATGGTATCTCCCCAGACCTCATAGCGTCTTGTTCTTCGTCCACCACGTCCCCTGGTCCCCCACCCGATCGTCCGCACGTGCGCCTCGGGCCACGATGTGCTCCCCCCTCCCCCCCCTCTTGGGCGCCCACGGTAAGATGGGGTGGGCATGCTCTGACCTCTTCCGAGGGGTTCGTCGGGCCTTCCAGGGCCTGGAAGGCTGCCGTGCGCTCCTCTGTCGCTGCTGTCTCCCGGGTGGGTCGGAGCTGGTCCTCGCCAGCTGGCCCTGGGAGACCTCCAGGGCCCCCCGTTCCTCAGGAGGGGAAAAGCACACAGACACAGTTAATCGTCGACTCCCAAGAAAATATGGGAGAATATGGGAAGTGGTGGGGAAGACAAAACTTCAGAAAATATTTGAAAATATGGGGAACCCAGTTATTTGTGTGTATTTATGTGTGTGTCCAAGGGCCCCTTCAATTCCCCCCTTCTGTCCTGGCCGCCGCCCTGGCCGCTCCACGGCGGTCCTCCCTGCCAGGGGTGCTCGCTCCCGTTTCCCTGGGGTTGGCGGGGGCTTCGGCACGCGGAGTGAGGCTTCGGGAGAGAAGGTCGGGCAAGAGGTCTGGTTCGGTGCGGCTCTCCTGGGGAGCACCGAGCAAGTGGGCGTCAGCCGGGGAAAGCTGTGCCCACGGGGTCTCATCGGGTGACGAGGGAGATGGGGGAAGGATGATGGTGAGGAGAAGGAGGGGGAGGAGGAAGAGGAGGACTGAGCGAGAAAGCGGGATGAAGAGGGAGGGGAGGCGGAGGAGGAGGAGGAGGACCTGGAAGAAGGACGATGGGCAGGCTTGAATGCAGACTTGGCAGGATGAGGAGCGAGGATGAGACTTGCATGTAGGTGCGGGTGGGGGAGGGAGGAGGCCTGTGGTGGGAGGGTTGCAGGGGTCATGAAGCAGGAGGCTTTCGCAGAGGCGACGATGGGAGGCCCGAAGGGCTAAGAAGGGAGGGGTGGGATGGAGAATCAGGGCCTCCTCCTCCTCCGCCTCCTCCGCCTCCTCCTCCTCGTCTCCTCCTCCTCCTCCTCCTCTCCTCCTCCTCCTCCTCCTCCTCCTCCTCCTCCTCCTCCTCCTCCTCCTCCTCCTCCTCCTCCTCCTCCTCCTCCTCCCTCCTCCTCCCTCCTCCTCCTCCTCCTCCTCCTCCTCCTCCTCCTCCTCCTCCTCCTCCTCCTCCTCCTCCTCCTCCTCCTCCTCCCCTCCCCTCCTCCTCCTCCTCCTCCTCCTCCTCCTCCTCCTCCTCTCCCCCTCCCCCTCCTCCTCCTCCCGCCTCCCTCCCTCCTCCCTTCTCCCTCCTCCCTCCTCCATCCATTCTCCCTCCTCCTCCTCCTCCTCCGCCTCAACTTCCTCCTCCTCTTCATCCTCCTCCTCCTCCTCCTCCTCCTTCTCCTCCCTCCTCCCTCCTCCCTCCCTCCCCCTCCCCCTCCTCCTCCTCCTCCTCCTCCTCCTCCTCCTTCTCCTCCTCCTCTTCCTCCTTCTCCTCCCCCGAAGGGCTAAGGAGGGAGGGTCGGAGTTGAGGGGGGGAGCTCGGAACGGAACGGAGACCCCTCCACCGGGAGCTCGGTTTCGCGTTCGGTCTCGGGTGCGCGTCGCGCGTGCGGGCGAGGGAGGCGAAGCTGCGCGTGCGGGCGAGGGGAATGAGCTCTCCTCTGGCTGGGGCGCAGCGAGGACAGGAGTCCGCCCCCCCTCCCGGCCGCGTGGCGGGCGGGGACCGAGGGTGTCCCGCCGTGGTGTCCCGATGGTCACCCGTAGTGTCCCGTGGTGTCTGCGGTGCCCCCATTGGTGTCAAAATGGTGTCTTGTTGGTGCGTCGATGGTGAACCGCGGTGTCCCGCCGTGGTGTCCAAATGGTGTCCCGTGGTGTCCCGTGGTGGTGTCCCGTGGTGTTCCGTGAGACCGATAAATGGATCGATAGTGAGATCGGTGAAGAAATCGATAGTGAGATCCATAGTGAGACCGATCATGAGATCGATAGTGATATCAATAGTGAGATCGATCGTGAACTCGACAAGCGAGTTCGATTGTGAGGTCGATTGCGAGATCGATAGAGATATCTGTAGCGAGGTCGATCGTGAGATCGATAGTAATATCGATAGTAATATCGATAGTAATATCGATAGTGAGGTCGATAGTCAGGTCGATTGTGAGGTCGATTGCGAGATCGATAGTGAGAGGGATAATGACTTCGATTGTGAGATCGATCTGGAGATCGAACTTGTGATCGATAGTGAGAACGATCGTGAGGCCGATAATGATATAAATCGTGACATGGATAGTGAGATCGACTGAGTGAGGCGTAGGATTGTCTGGTGTGCGATTCCATCCCTTCGGGTGCCAGAGACTCGCACACAGGATCCATTGTGTAGTTGTGTAGAGCGGCGATCGACTAGGCCCTGTGCGAAGACAGGGCTCTGAAGTGCACGCGATGAGTGCAGCAGCGCTCTTGCACTGGGTCCACTTACCAGGGAGGCTCAGGATGAGGACAAGTCGCTCCAGAGAGTTTCGGATCGCTCCGAGAGCATTGCGCGACGCTCATGAAGCATGTTGAATGGCCGCGGCGCCCGATGGTTCCTCCAGACCCACTAGCTCTCATGCATATCCGATGGCACATCCTGCCTTCGTCTCAATTTCGGGTTTGACGTCCGCTGGAGAGGATCCGAGGCTTTTTTCCCCACTGTTACTTTGAACTTTGAGCGCAACAAAAATCATGATGTCCGCCTGGGCTCCCCTCGGATGAGCGGGGATGCGAGCGCAGAGGCGCGTGCGGTCGTGCGCGACCCGCCGCTGGTGATAACGCGAATGCGCGAGCGTCGCGGCGACGACGACGGCGACGGCGACGACGGCGGCGGCGCATGCGGCGATGGCGGCGACGACGAACATCGCGGCGACGGCGGCGACGGGGCCCCGGTCCACGGGCGAACTTGCGCCCCGCCTTCGCTCCTGGAGTCCTGGGCCAGGTCTTATGGGAGGGGCGAAACTTGTGCGCGCAACTTTCCCCCGGCCGTGCCTCCGCTTTACTGAAGCTCTCTTCTCGCTTTCGTAAAACGTTTTTTCACTCTCGGAATGTATCCAGCGGCGCGCCTCTACGAAAGCCGCTTCCGCGCTTTAGTAAAGCCGCTCCCATGCTTTAGTAAAGTCCGCGGTCTGCCTTTATAGACCCTGGGGATGCGGTGGTGATGCGGGGCCAGGGCCCAGTCTGGGGTCCGGGGGGCCCTTGTTTTTCCTGCCAGCTCGCCCCGCGATGCATTTGCTCGAGTAATCAGGATCGCGTTTCATCGGGTCGCGGCGACCCTTGGACATGTTTTCAGCGACTTGTAAATGCTCCTTGACAGAAGATTCTGGGCGCGAGCGCACGGCGCGGCTCGGCAATTCGGACGCGCCGCCGCGGCTATCGCGCAACAGAGCAACAACACTTTACTAAAAGGCTTGTTGCCTTTAGCAAATAGCTCCTTCAAAGTAATGGTGTGAATTTACCGCTTCCAAGAGGAGGAGGAAGAGGAGGTGGAGGAAGAAGAGGAGGAGGACACGGACCAGAGGGAGATGGGGGACGTTGGGCGCGGTGCCGTTCCCAGGACCCGCGCAGGTTTGTTGGCGCCGCTGCGCCGCCCCTGGAGCACATCATCTCACCGAAGCTCTCACCGCCTGCTCTGGTCGCCCGTGGGCTAGAGAAGCTCTCGCGTGCCTCAGAGAAGAGCCAGGGGCCTCAACCTCAAGGGTACCTTCGAGGGCGCGAAATGTTTCGCGCTTCGCGTTTCGCGGCTCGGCTCCGATTCCGCCTCGTGCTTCACTTCTCCCCCGAGGGGGCGGCGTGAGAGCGCGCAGTTGCTCGCGCTTCTTAAGTTCGCGCAGCGCGAAGCGCGAAATTAGGCGCCCTTGGAACCTCGGGGTCGGCCCAGGATTTCCCCAGATGCTTGCCTGCGTCTGCATACGTTTCCCTGCCGGCAAACCCCGTGCAGTACACCCCTCCTCTCCGTGCCCCGCGCCGCCCGCTGCGGGGCAGGGCTACCTCCTGGAGACACGCCGCCCCGACAGACATCGAATCTCCCACAGCGGTCTTTGGCCGTCTCTTCGGGGCCGCCGGGGGCCCTCGCCGATCCTCGCGGGGGTGCCAACAAAAAAACGGCGATGCAGGACGAAACGCCGGAGTGGTCCAGAGCTTCGGGAGCGTCGAAGAAGACAAAACGGCACACAAACACACACACACACACACACACACAAACACGCACACACAAACACATACAAACACACGCACACACACACATACGCACACAACACACACACAACACACAACGCACAACACACAACACACACAACACACACACACAGCACACACACACAACACACACACACACGCGCACGCACACACACACATACCCATACACATACACATACACACATACA
Organism: Prorocentrum cordatum; assembly: GCA_963575745.1. NCBI lineage: Eukaryota > Dinophyceae > Prorocentrales > Prorocentraceae > Prorocentrum > Prorocentrum cordatum. Next base: position 73,036 of record CAUYUJ010016775.1, on the reverse strand, counting down.
CATACACATACACATGCACATACACATACACACACACACACACATACACACACACACACACGCGCACACGCACGCATGAACCTTGGGCGCTCCGCGCGGACTTTTTGGATCTGCGCTGGGCCCCCCTCCCGAGGCCCGGCGAGGGCCCCCAGATGCCGAAAACGGCCAAGGACCGCCCGCTCCAGTTTCTGTCGGAGCGTCGGCTCTCCGGGGTGGGGCGGACAGGCGAGGGAGCAGGCGGCAGAGGTGGGCCACGAGGAGGAGGGGCGCGGCGAAGTGAGGGAGGGGAGCCAGAGGCCCAGACATCCGACGACTGGACTTTTCAATATCCGGGACCGCCACGCTCCCATTGTTGTCGGAGCGTCGGGCCTCTGGGGATGCGTCCATAGGGGAACGAAGAATGACATAAGCATAAAAACTCTGAGGTCCGCGCGGATTTCTCGGATCCGCGCTGGACCCCCCCCCCCCTGGCGGCGCCTCTTGCGCCGCCCCTGGCGCGCTCCGCGCGCCAGGGAGGGGGGTCCGGCGCCGATCCGAGAAATCCGCGCGGACCTCCGCGTTGTTATGTTTCGGAAATTGGAGCATATACATTACCACTGGCGGGCTCGGACTTTTTGAGGGTCGGGGACGACGTCGGGGTGGTGTGGTGTATGCTTCTTTCCCCGTTCTCCCAGAGGGAAGGAATGAGACATTCTATACACCAGGATCCCGTATTCACCCGGAGCCGCTTCCGTGTGCGAGTTCCGGTGCGGGGCCAGCAGGAAGCGTCGGTGTCTAGAGTTCGGCTCCTTCATGTTTTTGCCATTCCTCGTTCCTCCCGTCCGTCGCCCGGGGGGGCGCCGCGCGCCGCCGCGCGCCGCCGCGGGCCGCCGCGCGGAGGCAGCGTCACCTCCACGGACGTCGCCTGCGGGGGCGCCCTCGGCTGCAACGCGCTGGTCGACTCGGGCGCCCCGCCCCCTCCGCCCGCGCTCCTCTCGCCACCGGGGGGGGCACGGGGCCTCCGTCGGCGATCGGGGGGCCCGCAGCAAAGGCCCCAGACCTCCTCCTCCTCCTCCTCCTCCTCCTCCTTCTCCTCCTCCTCCTACTCAGTTCCTTCTCCTCCTCCTTCTCCTCCTCCTCCTCTTCCTACTCAGTTCCTGCTCCTCCTCTTCCTCCTCCTCCTCCTCCTCCTCCTACAACTACTACTACTCAGTTCCTCTTCCTCCCTCTCCTCCTCCTCCTCCTCCTCCTCCACCTCCTCTTCCTCCTCCCCTTCTCCTCCTCCTCAGTTCCTTCCGTAGCCATGTTGGCTCAAGATGTTTTGGTCCTCGGGGCCAGAAGTGGATACCTCTAGTCCGAGGCTAGCTCCCGTGTCAGGCAACCCCAGTCGAGCTGCGCGCTGCTGGGGCCAAGAGTCTGTCTTCCTCCCGCGAAGGCTTTAGCCTTCCCGCTGGGCCTCTCGGCTGCATCAGCAGTCCATAGCGTTCAATATTCTCCTTCGCGACGGCCTCCCCCTGTCCGTACCCGCACATCCACAGTGGCACTTGGTGGAAGCAGCGCGGAGGTACTTGGCAGTGGTCGTCGGATCCCGGTCCCATGCCTCTCTCAGTTAGCAGTGATTCTAGTGACTTTCGCGAGACCGACCGCAGCCGCAGTGACAACCTCAAAGGCCGACGACACAAACAAGATGACACTCCCGTTCGGCGGTCTGGACGGGCACACCGAGCTGATCGTGACCGCGAGCGGGACCGAGATATAAGTGAACGAGTTCGCCAAGGGGGTGATGCACGAGCGGTCGCACCGATCGTGATGGCCACGCAGTGACGGTCGCACCGATCGTGATGGCCCACAACTTCGATCTGGACGCGCTGGCGCTCGCTCCTCTGACCGCCGTGAACCAGAGGCAGGTGCTGAGCGTAGAGTTGGTGATGCCGCTGCTGTTCGCGCTGCCCTGTCGCCGGCTGCGGTCGAGCGGCTCGCAGCGGACATGGAGGCAGCGCCCACATTTCCTGAAGCCGAAGTGCATCCTGGACATCCTGGTCATCCTGATGGTGCTGCCCTCGCTGCTGCAGCGCAGTACGGCGACGCTGCGATGCCCGTCGCTGCTGGCAGCAGCGGGGGCCCGCTGCAGGATAATGATCCGTGGGGTGGCACACAGGGTTCTGGTGGGCTCGAGCAGCGCCTTCGAGAAGCTGCGCGAGTTGATACTGATGCGATTGGGGCTGCGGCAGCTGCGTCGGCTGCGAGTGCGGCCGCCAGCGCAGCTGCGGCTCAGATGGAGTCCATCGCGGGCCAGCTGCGCACTTCGTTCTTGGCGGAGCAGGAGTGGACTCACAGGCGTCTGGATGCACAGGCTCGCGAAGCCCAGTCAATTCGCCAGCGACAAGATCAGGCTGCAGCTGAGCAGGCCGCAGTCGGGGGGGGTGCCCGAATTCCCGGTTTGGGTTCCCTTGGGGGGGTTTATGGGGGGGTTAGAATCTCACACGCCTAGAGACCCACAAGGGGTCAGACCCCGACGTTTTGATTTTTGTCATGACGTGACCCCGGGGAGCCTGGACCCCTCCCCGGGAACCGTTGTTTCATCCTGCGTCGTCTGTCGACGGCCCCGAGGCCCGGCGAGGGCCCTTGGCGGCCGAAGACGGCGGACAGCCTCCCGTCACGATGTGTGTTGCAGCGCGAGGGGGTCTGGGTTGCAGTGGAGGCCCACGCCAAGAGACACCCTGCGTGCCTCCAGGGTGGTGCCCTGGGTCTCTTGGATGTCGGTGGCTTTGCCACGGAGAGCGTGACGCTGCCCCACCAGAAATCATCAGGAGGGGAAAAACACACAGACACAATTAATCGTCGATTCCCCCGAAAATATGGGAAGTGGGGGGGGAAGACAAAAACGCAGAAAATATAGGAAAATATGGGGGAATCATTTTATTTGTGTGTATTTATGTGTATGTTTGTGGGCCCCTTCAAATCAGTGGACGTCCTGGGGTCTCAGGGCTGGGCCTCCTGTGGAGGCTTTCTTTGTGGACTGGCCTCCGCGATATACGTGCAGTGGACTCTCCCCGTCTGCCCGGCGTGGGGCGCACCGGGAAACACCGGTGTGCCCTCCTCCTCCTCCTCCTCCTCCTCCTCCTCCTCCTCCTCCTCCCTCCTCCTCCTCCCTCCTCCTCCTCCCTCCTCCCTCCTCTTCCTCCTCCTCCTCCGCCTCGCTCCTCCTCCTCCCTCCTCCCTCCTCTTCCTCCTCCTCCCTCCTCTTCCTCCTCCTCCATCCTCCTTTCGTGCGTCCGACCCGAACATGCAGCACAGCCGTCGTGTGGCACATGCTCACCGCCCACCACGCCGACCCAGCCCGAATGCCCCGATTCGCCCTCCACTGCCAGTGGTGGGGGGGGGGATCGGGGAACGCTGTCAAAGCGCATCTGAAGCTCATACGGTACATCGACAAAATGTTGCGCCACCTGGTGTTGTCAAGAAAGCAAGCCGATTTTGCAATGGATGTTCGCTTCCACCCCCCCTCCCCCCAATCTTACCATTGGCTGCGGTCCCGTGTTCATCGAAACGGCTCGGTGGTGCAACGTTCTGTCGCGAGCCCGGGGGGGCGCCAAGGGACCTTTGGCATGTGCCTAATATTAAGATCAGGGGGAGGGGGGGGGAGGAGCAATGCAATATAGCTGACAATGCGCGGCAAAAAAGGTGCAACATTTTGTCGACGTACGGTACCCCCCCCCGACCCGAAATTCTGGCGAAATTCTGGCCTTCGGGTTGGGTTGGGGTGGTCTGGTAGGTAGCCACATGCGGTGGAGGCGTTGGTTAAGGGACGTGCACGGGAGGCTTCAGACCCTGGAGGGTTCCTTATGTGATGAGGGCGGCGGTAGTATGCGCTGCCAATCCGCGATTGGAGTTCCACTGGCTTCCAGAGCCTGGATTCCTTATCCAATGCTTCCTTATGCGGCGGTGGTCGCCCTCACGGACATCGTCGGCCACTGCCACCTCATGATCGACTGCCTCGGCACGGTCGGGGCCTGCAAGGTCGTGAAGAGGGCGGCGGGCCCGACGGCCCAGTTCGCCCACCTCTGGGCGAGGGTCGGCGACGCCGCCGAGGGGGTGCACGTGAAGCACATCCCCGCCCACCGTTCGCGGGCGGCCGTCGAGCGGGGCGAACTCACGGAGGTGGAGCTCTACGGCAACCGCCTCGCGGACCAGCTCGCGAAGGCGGGCGCGGCGCTGCGCGCCATCGCCGACGAGGAGGCCCTCCTGCTCCAGGGCTGCCTGGCCCGCGCCCGTGACGCGGCGCGCTACGCCGCCGAGTTCGAGGTCCAGGCCACGGAGTCGGGCATGCGGGACTCCTGGCCCATCAGCTCGCTGGAGCTGGTCGACCTCACCCCCTACATGGCGGCGGAGCTCGACGGCGAGGCCGACTTCCTGCACGCCGCCGCGGCGGAGCCCGCCCCTGGGACAGGTGGATTCAGCCCACCGAAGTCGCAGTCCCAGGGGCGAGGCGACTTCAGGATGATGCACGACGCGGAGGTGCGCGGGCTTGCCGTGACAGCGGCTGGCAACCTGAAGGAGCCCGACGCGGAGCCTTGCGATGACCACGGCGAGGCGCAGGCCTCGGCGGCTGACGGCGGCCCCCTCCTCGCCACGGCGGCGGCCCTGGCAGCGGTGGCGGCAGCTGGCGCCTCCAGCTCGCGGCCTTCGCCCGCGAGGCGCCGCCCCGCCTCGGCCGAGACGCCCGCGGAGGTGCTGCGCCGAGTGGCCCAGCGCAGGGCGCAGGAGCAGCCGAGGCGCCGCGAGGCCTCGGCGCCCGCGCCCAGCCCGCGCCTGGCGGCGGCAGCGGCGGCGAGCAGCGGCCCAGCCCCTGCGGAGGCGGCAGATTCGGCCCGTCCAGCGGGATGGAGGGTCAACGGCCACCTCCTAATGGAGTCGCGCGTCGAGGGCGACGACTCCGAGCCCTTCCTGGTCTGCGCGGCTTGCTGGATGTACTGCCGCCTCCCCAGGTACGCGCACCGCGGCCTGGGCAAGCCGCGCGGGGCCAGCGCGGCGGCTGGGCAGCCCAAGAGCAAGAAGGGCTCCAGAGCCCAGGCGCGGTCGGACTTCGCACGTGGCATCCTGCCAGCGTCGAAGGATCCGATCGCGCCGCTGGCCTCGCCAAAGGAGAGCACGCGCCTGCGCTGGGCGGCGGCTCTCCAGGCCAGGCAGGGCAACGGCGCGGAGGAGCAGGCGCTCGAGGCGGCGCCCGTGCCAGCGCAGCGGCAGCCTGCAGCCGCCCCGCCCCCGCCACCTGCGGCTGGCGCTGGGAGCCAGGAGGCAGCGCCGCCGAGCGCCGCGGCGCCGCGGCGCCTGGCCGCGGCGCCCCCGCGGGCGGAGGCCGCCGAGCCGCGGCGGATCCGCCCAGGGCTCGAGGGCGTCCTCCGAGCCCACGGCTTCGCGGACGCTGCGGCGGCCCGCGAGCGCGGGGGAGCCGCGAGGGCAGCGGCCGCCCGCGCAGGCCGCGCGGCGGAGTTCGCCGTGGGCTGATGCGGGCTCGGCAGGTGGCTGTAAGCGCTCTCGCGGCCCTCCGCCTGCTCTGTCTCGTTCGAATGCTTGCATGCACCCCCTGTGCGCGCGCAGGGCCCCCAGAGATAAAAAATGCCCCCTATCGTGCTATGTGTCCTCCTCGCAGGCGTGCGTCCGACCCGAACACGCGGCACAGCCATCTCGTAGCATAGAGCTTCCCGAGCGGCACGGCCAGAACGCACCCGCAGAGGAGCACGTACTACAGGGTGTCTCGGTGCGCGCGTCGCCCATTTGGGGGGCGTCGCACGAGGCGAGCTAACAGTCTGTTAGACAATTATGTTTGACAGTTCCGCGTCGTGTGAACGTTTGTTTCAGGCGTGTGTGCTGAACCTGGCATGCAGGTAAACCCAGCACACTCAGTGCGCGCCCGTGCGCGGCGTTGGCGACTGTGCCCCCTCGGTCCTGCCCACTGGCTCGCAGAGGACAAAAAACATGGGGGCGTCGCGCGCCTAAACGTGCGGCTGCTCCAATGTGTTCGGTGCGTGGGCCTCGGCGGTCCAGACCACTTCCCCTGGCCCGGTGCGTCGTCCCCGAGTCGACCTTTGACGCTCCCGAGGCCCGGCGAGGGCCCCCCGGAGGCCGAGGAGGCCAAAAACCCACCCGTTGCATTGCAATGTTCGTCAGAGCGTCGGCTCTCCAGAAACCCAGACCCCCTCGGGTCATGAACAAATCATGACGAAAGGTTTCGTTTCATTTTTCTATTATTTTCTGCTATTTTCGGCTTCTGGGGGCCCTTTTCTGATCTTTTCGGCTTCTGGGAGCCCTTGCCGGCCCTCGGGACCTTCAAAAAACGGCCCAGGATGAAACAAGCCGGTCCAGGGGAGTGGGTCGATACCTCCGTGGACCGACGTTGTGATCAAGTCATGACGTCGGGGGTCTGAGAATGCTCTTCAGGACGCACCCTTTGGATAGTCCTGGGGGGCAGTTTTAGCGGGTTTCGACACCTGCTGGTTTCCCCAAGGACGGAGCTTGTGGGCAGCCTTCCCGGACTCGGCGGCGAGCGAGGGGGTATAAATGAGAAGGAGAAGGCCTTCTCGGGAGGCGGCGGGACTTCTGAGAAACCCTCGCGCCTTCTGAGAAGTTTTCGGCGTCTTCGGGGAAGGCTCCGAGAACTTCTCGGCAGGCCGGGAGACGTCCGAGCCTTTGAGAAGGCCCACCCCTTCTCTCGGGACGACCGACATGGGTACGGAAAGACTGGGTACAATGCCCAATAGCTCGCCCTGTCCATTTTGAACAGGACTCGCTGTCCGCGCCGCCATGGCCTGTGTCCATTTAAGACAGAAGGCCGCCTGCCCAACAGCGGCCGCTGTTGGTTTGGGACAGCATTTGTTATTGGGCATTGTACCCATTTTTTTCCGTACCCATTTCGTGCGTCCAAATTCTCATTTCCCCCCGGGCTCGCCGCCGACAGGCATGCGCGTGTTGTGACAGATCACGACGGGGAGCTTAAGATTTTGCCTGCCGCTTTCGGCGTCCGGGGGCCTGGGGGCCCGGTACATATTGAGAACCGACGACAAACACCAAAACATAAACTTTTTGGCGCTCCGCGCGGATCTCTTGGATTTGCGCTGCATCCCCCTCCCTGGCGCGCGGAGCGCGCCAGGGGCGGCGCCGGAGGCGCCGCCGGGGGGGCCCAGGCGCGGACCAGAGAAATCCGCGCGGAGCGCCAAAAGTTTATGCTTATGTTTTGGTTTTTCTTCTTCTAGGGAAGCCCAGTCGTCGGATGTCTGGGTCTCTGGCTCCTCTCCCTATCACTCCGCCGCGCCCCTCCTCCTCGTGACGACGGCGCCGCGCCGTTCGTGTGCCCACGCCGCCTCTCAAGTCGGGCATGCCCCTCTGCAGGAGGAATATTCAAAAATAGCAGAAAATAGTCTGGGGAACATTGTTCTATTATTCAAGCAGTGGCGAAGCGTCCTGGCTCGCCTATAGCCCTACCAAGCAATGCTCTAAGAACCTTTTGCGGCTTCCACGAAATGTTAGAGCATTTCTGGTTGAGATTGTCTTGTTTTAACACATCGGGTTTATGTTCTAAGAGAATTGTTTGTTATGATAACATTTTTGGGTTCTGAGAGAATTTCGTTGTAGGATCATAAGAATACCGGGACGGTCGGTCCCTGCTCACATTATCTTTGACTATGCTTTATGTTTGTTTGAATATGTTTTATTTTTCGTCCCAAATCCGCCTGTACGTGGACGTGCCCGACCTGAACCTTCTCTGGTAGCGTGCCGGCCGCATACGAGGTGCAGGGGGCTGCGGCATGCGATGGCAGGCGGACGGCTCTGTGGGTCGATCGGGGAGGAGCGAGTGGCGGGAGTGCGGGCGTGCGGCGCACGTGTCTCCCCATGGCCCCATCGAAGTCCCTCTAACCAGCCCCCCCATTTCGGGAACTCGACAAATTCGCGCCGCAGATGGTGAGCAGCACTCGCGTCCGGAGGCCACTTCCAGGACCCTGTGCGTCAAGACAACTTCGTGTACGTAGAAATATTTACATGCGTTAGAGTTAAGTCGGACCTGTCCTTCTACAGGAGGAATATCCAAACATAGTCAAAGAATAGTCTTGGGACTACTTTTTGACCATTTTTGAACATTTTGGGGGTATTTTTTGAGTATCTTTTTTTCGTCGAAAATCCCCCTGTAGGGGGACACGCCCGACTTAACGTTAGAAGGATGGACAGCAGGCCTGGCGAAGGGGTCGAGGGGTCTGGGGGCCTGCCGCATGTCCGGGGGGGTCCTCCACTCGCTGAGCCTTCCCCGCCGTCGCTGCCTCTAGACGTCCCGAGGTCTTTTGTGGAAGTGCAGATGTCGCGACCAAAAGGAGGTCTATCGCTACCAGCGGCGCTCAAAACCGTCCAGGTAATGTCCAGGCTCGTACCAATATTTCGCCTTGTATTACAGGTTGCCGTGAGAGGGACGCATCAATGTGACTTCCATCAATATTTGAGGGGGTAATCCCCAACTCAATGTCCAGGTAATGTTGCCCTTCTGTTTTTTGCTCCCCCTCCTCCCGCTTCCGCTGCTCGCTGCCCGCCGTTCCTTCTCCATGGCGCTTCGCCGTTGCTGGCGCCGATGTGGAGGCACGTCACTGCTGGCCGTGCCGCATGCGATCGTGCACCAAATCCAGGAGATGCTGCTCGGGGCTGCTAGAGTGGGTTGGTGGAGAGAGAGGGTCGGTACAGGAATGAGAGAAGGACAGCGGCTGTCCGTTCGTCGCATTTCGTCGCAGGAGGAGGTGCGTCAGCAGATAGTGGTCGGAAGGAAGAGATGCAGGAATGATACTAATGATAGTATGGGTGAGAATGGCAGGAGGTAGGTGATTTCGGAAAATCGGGCGAACGCGAACGTGGACGTTGCATATACGATAGCTCCCAACCATCCTGTGGTGTTGGGTCTTCATTTTGAAGAGACAGCGCCTCGCGTTCCTTCCTTCCTTCGTTCCTTCTTCCTCCTCCCCCGCCTCCTCCTCCTCGTCGTCCTCCTCCTCCTCGTCGTCCTCCTCCTCCTCGTCCTCCTCCTCCTCCTCTTCCTTTTTCCGCACCATCCTTTCTGGTGGTGGTTCTTCATTTTGAAGAGACAGCGCCCCGCATTCCTTCCTTCCTTCCTCCCGGCCCTCTTCCCTCCTCCCCCTCATTGCTTCTGCCCTCTCCGCACCCACGCTTCGTGGCCCCATAGGTACCTCCACTGAAGGCCGAAGTGGCTGCGCTCGCATGCGCCCGCCGCACCGATGTCCACACACCCCGCACATGTTTCGTGGCCCCGGAGGGAGCTCCACCGAAGGCCCCAGTGGCTGCGCTCGCAGGCGCCCGCCGCAACCATTTCGGCACACCCCTCACACGCTTCGTGGCCCATACGGAGCTCCACCGAAGGCCGCAGTGGCTGCTCTCGCATGCGCCTGCCGCACCCATGTCCGTACACCCCTCACACGCTTCGTGGCCCCATAGGAGCCCCACCGAAGGCCCCAGTGGCTGCGCTCGCATGCGCCCACCGCGCCCCTTCAGGCACACCTCTCACACGTTTCGCAGCCTCATAGGGAGCTCCACCGAAGGCCGCAGTGGCTGCGTTCGCATGTGCTCGCGTCATCCATGCCGGCACACCAATCACATGTTTCGTGGCCCCATAGGGAGCTCCACCGAAGGCCGCAGTAGCTGCGCTCGCATGCGCCCGCCGCACACATTCCGGTACACCCATCACACGCGAGCCCCACCGAAAGGCCCCATGCGCCCGCCGCAACCATATCGGCGCACTCCTCACACGATTCGTGGCTCCGTAGAAAGCTCCACCAGAGGCCCCAGTGGCTGCGCTCGCATGCGCCCGCCGCACCGATTTCGGTACACCCCTCACACGCTTCGTGGCCAGGCCCACCGAAGACCCCAGTGGCTGCGCTCGCATGAGCCCGCCGCATCCATGCCGGCGCACCCCTCACACGCTTCGTGGCCCCATAGGGAGTTCCCCCGAAGGCCGCAGTGGCTGCGTTCGCGTGCGCCCACCGCACCCATTTCGGCACGCCCCTCACCCGCTCCGTGGCACCAGAGTGAGCTCCACCGATGACGACATTCACAATTGCGTCACTCACAGCTGCATATGGTCGGGTCCCTCGCCAGGCGAAGGTTTTGCTTCTTGCGAACAATATGTACTGTTGATCACTTCCACGGCGCCCACTGCTTTTTCAATGTGTGTACCTTCACTTGACGGGCACGCCCTGGCTTTGACAAGGGAAGTTCGGAGCCTCAGACTGTATTGTTGGGCCCTTGGCTAGACCAGCAACTGCTACGGCATCTCCCACTATTGAGGAGCCGCGTTCTCGCTAGAGAATCCCTGCAGCTTGCTCAAGAATCGCGCCCTCGTCTGGGACATCGGAATGAAGTACTTGATTTAGAAATAGCGCGCGCGCCGCTCTAAAACCTTGCTCGCGCGTTCAATTTAGGAAGGATCGCTATTAATTGTTCGGTAGGATCCTCCCGCCCGACCCGGCCGATTGCCTGGAACACCGCCCGCCCGCTTTGGTGTCCCGACCAGCCCGTTTAGGGTCCACCCACCCCACCCGCCCGTTCGGGTCCGCTGGCCAACCCGATCGTTCGGGTCCGCCGTGTTCAATGCCCCGTTAGCCCGATCAGCTCGTATTTGTCTGGCCGCCCGACTGGCTTGTCTTACCTTGTCGGAGCTCTTCCCGGAGTTAACAGAAACAACGCAAAGGGGGTGCGCTCGTAAACGAAGAAGGCGGGAGTTTGGGACCTGCTTTACACAGACACATATCAAATGTCGCGAGGGCGCTGAAGCGCGAACAGTGTAAGCTTGATTGTTACCCAAACAGTGCTTGCAGTTTGGGGGTCGTGCTTCTGCTCTAAGGATTTGAGCTGGTGTGGCCGTTTGGCGGCTATGCCGCCGCCTTCTCCGCCCCGCCGCCGCCTCGTCGCCGCCCGTCGTCTGAGCCGGTGTGGCAGTCCGTCGCCGCCTCGTCGCCGCCCGTGGTCTGGGCCTGGTGTGGCGGTCTGGCGGCCATGTTATCGCCGTCGCCGCCTCGTCGCCGCCCGTCGTCTGGGCCGGTGTGGCGGTCTGGCGGCTACGTTGTCGCCGTCGTCGCCCCATCGTGGCCTCGTCGCCGCACAGATTGCGTACCATATAGATTGTACCGTCGATTGTCTATTTAAAAAGAGAGTCGACTCTACCCCCGCTTCCCCCCCGGGATTATCGACCCTCCTTTTCGTAATAAAATGTACATACGATTCGGCCCCATCGTCCATCCGGAATATAAATCCATACCATCACAGCCCAACTGGTATCGATTCCCTCCGCCATCATCAAGAAAAACATATGCGCGCCAATTCGTGTATAAAACAGCTGAAGTTTTCAATCACCCCTTGCAAAATAGATGACGACGACGTGCACACGCGCGCGTGGTCGCGCGCGCATGCCGAAATTCTTCAAAAACCTTTGCTTCGTTAGCTATTTCAATCACGAGTGCCCAACGAACATGCAACACATGGATCTCACGACGTGGGTCGATGCTTTTCCCCAGCATCAGGGAGGCGAATGTACCCTCAGCCTACCCGGGTAGGAACCTCCAGGAGACGGCCCGGTGAGCCCCGCTGCCAGCCGTTGCCTCGGAAAGCGGGTGAGGTAGAAACGGCCGGACGGAAGCCAGATGTGCATCCATCGCCACCCTTTACACGCGCGTCTCGGCGCGAAGCGGGGGGGGGCGGGCGGGCGATCCTGCGTTCCGTCACGCGGTGTGCGCCCTGCGTGGCGCCCTGCCAGGACGCGGCAGGCAAGTGCGAAGCGTTGCGCCCTGTCCGGCGCTTGGCGACGCAACGCGTCCTGCGCGCTGCCCTGCCACGGGCAGGCAGGCACTCGGCCCTGCGGGGACGTGACCCCCCGAGCCCTGACTCAGCAGCACAGTAGGCGAATTCCAGAGAAAACCATAGGTTGTTTGTCGTCGGTTTCATGGAATTCTGCCAAACGGGCCTCTCGCGCCGCATGCCGACATCATTCGCGCGCCTTTGCGCGCGCCGGGGGGGCGCGATCCGTGTCAGAGAAAACCATGCGGGCCACTCGCGCGTCGGCCGCGCGCGCATGTCGAACTCTTTCCAAAATCGTCATCGCCGACGTGAGGACGCCGTCGTCGTCGTCGGCGTGTTCAGTATTGGCGCCCGCAATGGCCGCGTCGTCGTCGTTGTCGACATCGTCACCAGCTTCGCTACTTTCATCATCGCGTCTACCGTTGTCGACGTCCTCATGATACCGCTCCCACCCAAGCCGCCGACTCGCACTGAAGTGCCCGCTGCGATGTGCCCGGTGGTCAGCGCCACCGTGGCCGCGTCGGTCGTGCCAAAAAAGCTGGCCGTGTGCGCGCTTGCGTGGGTTGGCGCGGCCGCAGAGATGGACAAGCCGACGTCAACCACTCATCGCAATCGCCGCCGCATTGGTCTATGCAAACCAAATGGCGGGCGGGTGGGTGGGATGATTGCGCGAGCAGTGGAGGTGGTTAAGCGCGGTGCAGGGTAGTGAATTGCGCCACATAAGTTGCACTTGTTCTATTGCGGCACATATGTTGTACAACGTAGATATGCGTTACATAGATTGCGCAGCATAGATTGCACCGCGTCTGCCGCCTCACAAATAGTATACAACATGGACCGCACGACATATATTGCACGGCGTTGCACAACACATATAGCACAACATATATTGCACAACTACATTCCACTACATGTGTTGAACAACGTAGACTGCACAACATCAATTGCACAACGTGTCATGCGACACGACACATGACAACAAAGATGTTGCGCAGCATCTATTGCGCAACACATATTGCACCACATGGACTGCACAACATATATGATACCACATATATTGCACCACATATACTGCAGAAGGGATATTGCCGAACATATTGAACACACCACGGTGTATGGCACATCGCATGTTGCACCACACAGATTGCACGACATCAATCGGGCAATACATGTTGCACCACATCGATTGAGTTGCCCAACGTGTGTTGCGCCAAAGCCATAGCATACTTTCGATTGCACCGCCTAAATTGCGCACGCGCAGCTTGCACAGCGTAGGATGCATTAATTAATTTGAACACCGTACGCGGTAAATACTGGACCACGTAGTTTGGTGCAAGGTGTATTTCAGTGCATCCATTGCTAAACCACACATTGTTTGGAATCCACGCTGGCTAACTAATTTGGTCGTTGAGATTTCTACATCTCACTTACTGCAGCCCCCCTTTCCCGTCCATTGCCCTGGTTGTTTTCCCAATTGAAGTGCCCCATCGACTCCCTTGTTTCTGGTCGCGGATAGTTTCCGGATGATAACTGCATTGTGGCCCGCGAACCACAACAACAGCTCCCGCCGCAGACGGCCTTGGCTTCCTCGATGTTCTTATGACTTGCGCTCTCGCCGCTGCTTTCCTCTCAATGTACGAAATCAAAGCTCATGCGTTAACTTCCCGCCCGATCGCCAGGTCCGCTCTTTCAATGTTCTGGAAGCGCGCTCGCCCGTTTGGATGCTCCGCCCTTCCAGTCCGCCCGTCTAGCTTGTCCGTTTCAATGCCCCGCCCGCCCGACCAGCTTGTCAGGGTCCGCTCTCACACTTGCGTGGAAGCTCGCTTGCCCGCTTAAGCGTCCCGTCGCCCGGCCCGCCCGTTAGGGTCCGCCCGCCCGACACGCACGTTAGGGTCCGCCCGGTCGGGCCCGCCTGCCCGATGCACCTCACTTACCCTGTCGGGGTTTACCCAGACGCTGGCATAGCAAAGGTGCCCCCCAATGAAATTATTGTTGTTGTTGTTTTTGCTGTTGATCCTCGTGCTTCTGAGCGCAGTGTCTTATGAGTGCGCTTGCATTTCTTGCGCGGGTAAGCCTTTCAGGAGGAGGGTGAGGATTCAGTTCAGGGAGCGACTACTTTGTTGTCTACCTCGTAGCTCCCGTAGGTTCCTTTGGTTCCCTATGTGCAGCTTGAGTACGCCTTGATGCATTTCTGCATTGGTGGGTGGTAAATTCCCCAGTCGTGGTCGTTGTTGATGCGCTTGTATTGTCGCCTTCGGCCAGTGCCGCCGATCTGGGTCGCTTTTGGTGCCACCCGGACTGGGCGGCGACATTTCGCGGACGGATACGCGCGCACGCGTCGCAGACGTTACGCGCACACGCGCACACACGCACACACGCACACACACACACACACACACACTACACACCCACAGACACACACACACACACACATACACTACGTTCACACACGCGCACCACCTTCGCAGGCACCTGCACACGCACAAGCCGGCAACACACACATACACACATACACGCACCACGCACACCGCGCAAACACACGCACCATACAGCAGACACGCATTTCACCGCGACCTTCGTTTTCTCACCCTTTCGCTACCCATTTTCCGCTGTTGTCCCGTTCTACTTCTTCTCCCTTTTTCCCCGATTCCCTTCTCACGCACACGGACAAACATTACCTCACGCACACGCGCACACGTCCCCTCCCTTCCTTCCCCGGCAGAGCCACCCCGGCAACCTCCCCAGAGGCTGAAGCTCAGCCTCGAGGCTGTAGTTGAGGCTCCTTCAGAACTCACGCGCCACGGACCCCCTTCCCCTCCCCCGCGCCATCGGAACCCACGCCACCGGCCCCCCCCCCTCTTCCCCCAGGTCCCCCTGTCCATAGGCAGACAGGGGACCAGACCCCCCCCCCCCACGCCACCGGAACCCACGCCACCGGATCCCTCCCCCCCACCCCTACCCCGGCAGAGCCACCCCGGCCACCGACCCCCCTCCCTCTTCCCCCAAGTCCCCTTGTCCACAGGCGGGACGCGGGACTGGACACCCCCCCCCAGGCACCAGAACCCACGCCGCCGGACCCCCCCTCCCCTCCCCCTACTCTTGCAGAGCCACCCCGGTCCCCCCCTCCATTTTTTAAACTCACACGCCGGATCGGCGGATTTGTATTGGGCACCGTTGCATTGCCACGTTTCCAGAACTGTTTGCTCTGTAGAGTTTCGATCACGTTGCATGCGCGATTTGCACCTGTGGCCATATTACTAGTACTGCTAAGTTTCGTCAAGGTCTAGGCGTTGTTTGATGCGTTAGCATGTCTTGCGAACTCACAGCGCGTAGCCAAGCCAATGACCCCGCTTTCTCGGTGACGGCGAGTCGGTTCATTCCCACATTGGGTAATTCGTTTTTGTTTTGCTCTGTTCTCCGCCGCTGTTATATTTGAATTCCGAAGGACCAGAGGACTCTCCACTCAGTCGCGTGTCGTCTACACCGCAAAATCTATACAAGTACGTGGTGCAGTCTTCATCTTGCACGTAAGGCCACCTGAATGGAACATTGCAGTACGCTTTGCTATCTGGCACCTGCGAATCTGCGTTATCATCTAGGGTTTGGAGATTAGTGCATCGTCCTGGCTTGAGTTGTTGCGACTAGATGCGCCTTGATGTGTTTTGGGATTTCAAGACTGCTTCGGTGTTTGTTCATGTTCATTGTGTTGTCCCACTCTTCCCTCGGAACGTTGTGGGTTCCATTTCCTGTTTCCGAGGAAATGGTGTCAAAGATGAGGACCGACTGCGACGATTTGCGGGAGCTCCCGAACTTGGTGTTCTCGCTCGGCGGCACGATGCTCTCACGCCCAACATGTAACTTCCCACCTCCCCTATTTCCCCACCGAGCGGGTCTGCGAACGGGGGTCGTACATCGTTGAGGGAGCATGCAGCGCTGAGGGTATGCGAGAGACGAGTGTGGGATACACTGACCCAGTTGCGAGAGCTTGAGGAATTGCGGAGCGGTGGCATGCAGCCGTGGGGGTCGACGTGGATGAGGTTGTAGAAGGTCCACGTGCGAGAATGTGTAATTTTATTCTAGTGTGTCTACCCCGTTTCGGTTATCACGACCCCGGGACGAAGCATGGGAGAAGGAGGAGGCGGAGGAGGAACATTGTGAGCAGCAGCAGGAGGAGCAGGAGGAGAAAGGGGAACGATGAGGAAGAGGAAGAGGGGAACTCTGAGGCAGAGAATGAAGAGGAGGACAGGGTGCACGCACAACCAGGACAGCATAGACAATCACAACTGAAGGACGCGTGTCTCCAGGAGGGGAAAAAAGGAAGACAAGGGGGATGGACGATCAGGCAGGCATGGTAAGTTTTGGTGCCGCTTCGGATCGTGACCCCAGGATGACCTCGAAGGTCCCAGAGGCATTTGGAGGCAAACAAGAAGTGTCTGCAACGTTTAAATTGTTCATCGTCGTGGACACCGAGTGAATTACTGCACTGTCAACGTGTAGGTTATGTGGTGCGTTATATGAGGTGCAATATGTAAAGTGTGAGCTATGTGGTGTAAGCTAGGTCGTGCAAGCTACGTGGTGTAAGCTATGTGGTGCAAGCTATGCGGTGCGAGCCTTCTGGTGCACTTGGTCGATGTGCTGTATGGTGTAAGCTGTGTGGTGGTGGCTATGTGGGACAATACATGTGATGCTGCCTACCTGGTGCGACCTGTTCGGTGCAAGCTACGTGGTACAAACCATGTGGTGCAAGCTGTGTGGCGCAAGCCGCGTGAACTTGGCGGTGCTCACGCGGCGCACACGGCCGCCCACCTGGTGACACCGCGCCGCGCCCGCCCGGCGCACGGGGCGCCCGCGAGGCGCCCATGGCCGCCTGGCAGGCGAAGCTTCGCCGTGCGCCCGCCCCGCGTGCGGGCGCCCGCGAGGCGGTGGAACCTCGCCGCCCCCGCCCAGCGCACGGGGCGCCCCCGCCCACCAGGGCGACGCCGCGCCGCGCCCGCCCGGCCCACGCGGCGCTCACGAGGACGCCCGCGGCCGCCCGCCCGGCGCCACCCGCCCCGGCGCCCGCGAGGCGCCCGCGGGGCGCCCACGGCCGCCCGCTGGGCGAGGCCCCGCAGCACCCACCCCGTGCGTAGCTTGGCATCGCTCGGACGTGTGCGTTTTTCCTTCGGCGAGGACCATCGAGGAGCATCCTTGATCATTTCGCGAAACAACCACGCACGAAACCGGAAAAAGCACAGGAAATGGACGTCCGAGCGATGGCCAGAGAGAGCCCCTTAAGGGGCAAACCGTGTTTTTTGTTGGGGGGGGGGGGGGGGGGAAATGGAGCGCTTTGCAGGTAGGCCGGCACTTGCAGGCAGGTCGGGCGGCCCAGACCGAGGTTCTCGCTGCCCCCGGACGCGTACGTGGCCAGCGTGGCCGACGAGGTCCCGAGCTACCTGCAGGGCTCCGTGCGCATGGCCGACATCAGCCTCGGTGCGACCACCCACGAGGGGGTGGGGGAGAGGGGAGAGGTGAGGGAGAGTCCCCTCCTCCTTTGCCTCCATTTCCCCTCCCCCACCCGCCTCCCTGTGCTGAGCCGGGCGAAGGGGGGCGGGGAGGGAGGTGAGGAAGGGCGATGGGGAACGGAAGGGTGGAGGGGAGGGGAGGTGGAGGGAGGAGGGCCAGGGGGACGAGGAGGGGGACGGGAATGAGGGATGGGGGAGGGGTGGGGGGGGCAGGCGCCTCGCCGCATGCCTCTCGTTTTGACGGGGAGGCCCGATTTTTTCAGGTGCACGCACCGACTCGCTTCGAGACGCCTTGGCCTTGGCGCGCTCTGCCGCCGTCTCGGGGCACGGAGCAGCTCGCAGCCCGCAGGGGGCGGCGCCGCGCACGAGCGAGGTCTGCCCGGCCCTCGTCTGGCCGAAGCGGGGCTGGGAGTAGGCGGGGGGAGCAACAACAACGGGAGGAGCAGGAGCAGCAGCGGGGGAAGGAAGAGGAGAGGTGCTGACCCGACGGCGACGGGGCCGCAGCCAGGCCGAAGGGCGCCAGACGAGGGCGAGGCGACGCTCGGCAGAGAGCCAGCGAAGAGGAGGAGGAGGAGGAGGAGGAGGAGGAGGAGGAGGAGAGGAGGAGGAGGAGGGAGGAGAGGAGGAGGAAGAGGAGGAGGAGGAGGAGGAGGAGAGGAGGAGGAGGAGAGGAGGAGGGGAGGAGGAGGAGGAGGAGGAGGAGGCGGAGGAGGAGGAGGAGGAGGAGGAGGAGGAGGAGGAGGGAGGAGGAGAGGAGGGAGGAGGAGGAGGAGGAGGAGAGGAGGAGGAGGAGGAGGAGGAGGAGGAGGAGGAGGAGGAGGAGGCGGAGGAGGAGGAGGAGGAGGAGGAGGGGAGGAGGAGGAGGAGGAGGAGGAGGAGAGGAGGAGGAGGCCGGAGGAGGCGGAGGAGGAGGAGGAGGAGGAGGAGGAGAGAGGAGGAGGAGGAGGAGGAGGAGGAGGAGGAGGAGGAGGGGAGGAGGGAGGAGGAGGAGGAGGAGGAGGAGGAGAGGAGGAGAGGGAGGGGGAGGAGGAGAGGGGAGGAGGAGGAGGAGAGGGGAGGAGGAGGAGGAGAGAGGAGGAGGAGGAAGGAGGAGGAGGAGGGAGGAGGAGGAGGAGGAGGGAGGAGGAGGAGGAGGAGGAGGAGGAGGAGGAGGAGGAGAGGGAGGGAGGAGGAGGAGGAGGAGGCGGAGGTGGAGGGGGGAGGAGGAGGAGGTGAGGAGGGGAGGAGGAGGGGGGGGAGGAGGTGAGGGCGGCGTCTGACAGACCCTTGCGCCGGCGGTGGAGCTGGGCGAGGCCGAGGAGGAGCCAGGAGAGGCCGCTCGGCCTGGAGGGGCCGGCGCGGGAGGGTCCGAGGTGCGAGGTGGGCAGGATGCGGAGGGCCCGCGGAGGGCTCCTCCGCGTTCTCGTCTGGGACTCGGGCTCCTCCGCGGAGGGCTTTTCCGGAAGGCTCCTCCGGAGGGCCCGCGGAGGGCCCTTCGGAAGGCGATGCCCCTCGGACCCCGACGCGCCCAGGCGGCCGATCGGCCGTTCTTCGGGGGGCCGTCGCGGTGTGCGCTGGACGGGTCGCAGCTAGTCAGGAGAGGGGTGAGGAGGAAGGATGATGAGGAGGAGGAGGAGGAGGAGGAGGAGGAGGAGAAGGAGGAGGAGGAGGGGGAGGAGGAGGAGGAGGAGGAGGAGGCGGGGGAGGAGGGGAACTTCTGCGCTCCGCTGGTGCCGCCTCCGGTTGCCGCAGCCTCCGGGCCAAGCCGCCCGGGGCCGGCGGCACGCGCCATAGTATTGGCCTGCGGAGCCCCGCCGGGGAGCCAGAGGGATCTTGGTCATTATCTTTCTCTGCTGGCCTTCCCCGACCCAGATCGGTGCCATGCCATGCACTAGGCGGCGCAGAGTAATTACGGAGCAAGGTTGGGGGAAGGGTGAAGGATGGAGCAGGGGGGGCGAAGAAGGCAGGGACCAGGGTTGATGAAAGACTCGGACGAGCCCCGCCCGAACTGAACGACTTGCGCCCTCCCCCGTCCTCCTTCAAAATCCTGTCTCTCCTGGTGGACCTCCCCGACACCATCTCCCCGCGAGTTCCTCGCCTCCTTCGACCCCCATCCCCTCCTCGACCTTCTCGACCCCTTCCCCCCTTCCCTGCCACTCTTCCCTGGCTTGCCTTTCGTCCCTCTCCTCCTCCGACCTGCTCCTTCTCGCGACTCACAAGGGAACGCCGCGCCCCCTTATCGGTACACGCTGGGCCGCAGTGTAGCTGCCCTCCTCGGGCCCTCTCCGCGTGAGGCGAGAACGGGAGGGCCCATGAGGGAAAAACACACACAGGTACAGAATCGTCGATCCCCAGGAGTCGATGGGAAAGTATGGGAAGTGGTGGAGAAGAGCATTCAGAAAACGCTGAACAATGCGGGGTATCTGAGGATTTGTGTCCATCCAGCTGCTTGCGGCAAGTCCCGCCACCGTGCCTGGGCTGTGGGCATGAAGCCTATTGGATGATCGTTGAGATCTCGTGGGTGGCCTCTCGTGGGCGTCTAGGAAGCAGATTTGAGGCCTCTCGTGGGCAGTTTGGGGGCCTCTATGGGCCTCTCTTGGGCCTCTTGGGGGCCTCTTTGGGGCCCTATTGGTGGCCTCTTGTCTTGGGGGCCTCTTGGGGGCCTCTTGGGCGCTTCTTGCGGCCTTCTTGGGGCGGAAGACTCGGATTTGCCGTTCGTGGTCCCTCTCTTGGGTCCTTTTTGGGGCCGTTGTGGGGCTTTTTTGGGCCATGTTCGGCGCCTCTTGGGTCGTCTTGGGGCCCTCCTAGGCCGTCTTGGGGCCGCCAGGGGGCCTCTTGGAGGCCCCTTGGGCATATTTGGAACGGTTTGTCGGGGCCTCTTGGGCCATCTTGGAGCGTCGGAAAGCCGAAAAGGCGGAAACACCAACATCCTGCAAGCATTTTGTATGACAACCAATGGCTTCTGCCTCTTGGGTACCTCTAGAGAGGCCTCTTGGGGCGTCTTGAAGGCCTCTCGGATGCCTCTTTGGGTGTCTTGAAGGCCTCTTGGGCCATGTTGAGGCCATCTTGGGCGTCGTCGAGCGATCGTTCGGCGACTGGGGGCCCTCTTTGGACCGTCTCGGAGGCCCCCTGGGCCGTCACGGAAGCCTTGGAGAGCCCCAGGGAGGCGCCATGGCCGCCCACGGACCTTCGGGAGTAGGAGCGGTGCAGTCCCCACTCCGTGACGGGGGTGGGTGGGAGGGTTCCTTAGAAGATTACAGAAGCCATGCCAGGCAGCACTTGGCATTCTTCCGCGCCTCACCGTGCCGCAGGCGCGGTGGCAGATTTTTTTTGTTGTGTGTGTGTGTGTGTCCCTGGGCCCTTACTCTATTGCTGGTGCCGCCAACTCTGCCTCGCCGCCGACGAAAACATTGAGTGTCCCTGGGCCCCTTCAGAGAAGGAGGGCTGCACAGCACATGCCCACCATCGGGCCGAGACGAGCCAGGAGCGTGATGCGCACTTGAGCAAGCAAGAACGAGGTCCTCTGCGCCGACATTGGCGCGTAAGCTGCCCGCGTAAGGTCGCGCGTAAACGCCCTCGCTTCTAATGCAGCTAGCCGCGCTCGCGTCCCGCACAAGCCGCGGCGCAAGGTCGCTACGTCACCTCGCGTAAGACCTTTTTGGATCGTCGCTCACATTCAGCTCACGCCGCCGCACTCCCGCTCCCAGCTCTTTTGCGCCTCCTGCACCTATGGGGCGGCGGCCCTTCCTGGCGGCGCTGCCTGACGCGCCTCTTGGGCGGTGCGCCTCTTGTGCCCAGACTCACCGAGAATAGAAGACCCCCCAACCCGAATAGTATAGTGAAGGCATGGCCTCACTTAGGTCCCCGTCTTTGCAGTAGGGATCAAAATCTGGGCGGTCTGGTCCGATTTTTGTTGGCCCTCCTAACTTGTGTCCCCACCCAAAGGGTTCGGGGGCTTGGGGTCCCTCTAGCTGCGAATCGCAAGTGGTGGACGAATCGGGCACTTTCCTTCGCCCCCCGTCAATCGCCCCACCCGTGAGACAATGACCATGCTTCAGGAGCCACCCCTCGCTGCTCCTCGCTCCTCCTCGCTCCTCCTCCCCCTCCTCCTCCTCCTCCTCCTCCTCCTCCTTCCCCTCCTCCTCCTCCTCCTCCCTCCTCCTCTCATCGTCCTCCTCCCTTCCTCCTCCTCCTCCTCCTCCTCCTCCTATCCTCCTCTCCTCCTCCTCCTCCTCTCCTCCTCCCTACTTTCCTTTCCTCCTCCTCCTCCTCCTCCTCCTCATTCTCATCCTCATCCTTCTCTTCCTCCTCCTCCTCCTCCTCCGCATCCCTCCTCCTCCTCCTCCTTCTCCTTCTCTTCCCTCCTCCTCCTCCTCCTCCTCCTTCTCTTCCTTCCCTTTTTTCTCCTCCTCCTCCTCCTCCTCCTCCTCCTCCTCCGCCTCCTCCGCCTCCTCCTCCTCCTCCTCCTCCTCCTCCTCCTCCTCCTCCTCTGGGGTCGAACGGCAGGGGAGGGGAGTTGGGAAAGGGGAGGGGGGGTGGTACGACACCTGCTGCGCGCACCCGGTTTTGGCCCCGCCTCCGCGCACTCGGTGCGCTGGCACCCCTGGCGCCCGGCGGCTCCCTACCCCCCCCCCTTTTGCTATTCTCCTTCCGACGGGGCCAGGGCGTCTCTCTTCCCCATGCTCTAGCTCACCCGCCCTGCTCTTGCAGGGCCCCCCCCCTCGCCCCTCTTCAGACGAACGCTGGCGTGCAAGGTCCTTTCGACTTCTGTGGTTTCCGCACGTGCAAGTCGTTTGCAGCTTACTTCCGGCTCAAGCCCCCCCCCAATTCATGCAAGTAATCTTGCCAGAGTCTTGAAAGCCAGGCTCCAGTCTTGGGGACTCCTGGGAGGCCCCCGTCGCCACCGCTGGCTTCAGGGAGGACTCCGGGGAGTAGCGTTCAGTCGGGCCTGTCCTTCCACAGGAGGAAAATTCAGAAATGGTAAAAAACTAGACTGGGGACGATCTTCTGACTATGTTTGACCTTTGGGGAGTCTTTTTGGAGTATTTTCTATTTTTCGTCCGACATCCGCCTGCAGGGGGGCATGCCCGACCTAAGAGTAGCGGTGTACGGGTACCTTTTGGTCTCCCCAGCGCAGCCTCCGGCTCGGCCCATATGGGGCCGCATGCACGCCGAGGCCGGCGCGCCGCGCCAGGGGCAGAGCCTGGGGTCAAGCAGTGGCGAAGCGTCCTGGCTCGCCTATGGCCCCACCAAGCAATGTTCTAAGAACTTGTTGTGGTTCCCACAGAATGTTCTTAGAACATTTCTGGCTGGGACTGCTTGTTTTAACACATCGGGTTAGTGTTCTAAGAACATTGTTTTGTTCTTAGAAAATCCTTGGATTCGAAGAGCTCTGCGTGGTAGGACTATAGGAATGCCGGACGGTCGGTCCCTACTCAATTGGGGGAGGGGCTCGCCGGCCCTGCAGCGCCGTGTCCATGCGGGAGGGAGGTCCTGACGCTGCAACTTCCGTGGGCGCGCTGACGGTGTCTTGGCTGACGGCGAAGTAGGAGATCCAGGTGTAGGAAAGCGCGGCGCACGTGGCCAGACCACTTGTAGGAGCGCGTGGTTCGTGTTATCCTACCACTCGCTGTGTCGTTTTCGCTCGGCACGTTGGCAGATTTTGAAATGTAGGACACGGCCTCTAGTCAGTTCCTACATCTTGTTCTGCGTGGGCTCAGTGCCACAACAACCATATGCCCAACCGCACCGTTAACGAAGCACGCCGTTAGCGCGGCCTTGGATTCTTTTTCACAACGGGCGTTTGCGCCTGGGCCCCGCCTCGTCTCGTCTCGAGTTGGGACCCATGCGATCCCGGCTTCTTCGCCACGGGCCTTCTCGCCCGGTGTCGGGCCCCGGGGCCCTCACAGACCGATCCGGCGCGCAAGATGCCGCCGAAAGATGGGGTCCAGGGCTCTGGTCGCGACTTTTCGTGATGTTGCATGTTTGTCCAAACCATCCTGTGGTGTCGGGTCCTCGTTTTGAAGAGACGGTCCCCGCGTTCCTCCTCTCTCCTCTCTCCTCCTCTCCTCCTCCTCCTCCTCCTCCTCCTCATCCTCCTCCTCCTCCTCCTCCTCCTCCTCCTCCTCCTCCCCTCCTCCTCCTCTTTCTCCTCCTCCCCTCCTCTTTTCTCCTCCTCCTCCTCCTCCTCCTCCTCCTCCTTCTCCTCGCCTCCTCCTCCTCCTCCTCCTCCTCCCCCCTCCTCCTCCTCCTCCCTCCTCCTCCTCCTCCTCCTCCTCCTCCGTCCTCCTCCTCCTCCTCCTCCTCCTCCTCCTCCTCCTCCCCCTTCCCCTCCTCCCTCCTCCCGTCCTTCCACGGGTTTGACGCACCCTTCACGCGTTTCGTGGCCCGATAAGGGGCTCCACCGAAGGCCCCAACGGCAGGGTCCACATGAGGCACCCGCACCCGATTCGGCACGCCCCTTATACGTTTCTTTGCCAATAGGGAGCTCCACCGAAGGCCCCAACGACAGGGTCCACATGGCGCACCCGCACCCGATTCGGCACAACCCCTCACATGTTCGTGGCCCCATAGGGAGCTCGTCGAAGGCCCCAACGGCAGGGTCCACATGGCGTGCCCGCGCCCCTCATACGTTTCGTGGCCCCATAGGGAGCTCCACCGAAGGCCCCAACGGCAGGGTCCACATGGCGTACACGCGCCCGATTCGGCAAACCCCTCACACTTTCCATGGCCCCATAAGGAGGCTCCACCGAAGGCCCCAACGGCAGGGTCCACATGGCGTACCCGCGCCCGATTCGGCACAACCCCTCACATGTTCGTGGCCCCATAGGGAGCTCCACCAGGGCCTTCGGGGTCCACATGGCGTACCCGCGCCCGATTCGGCAAACCCCTCACACGTTTCGTGGCCCCAAAGGGAGCTCCCCCGAGGGCCCCAACGGCAGGGTCTATATGGCGCCCCCGCACCCGATTCGGCACGCCCCTCACATGTTCGTGGCCCCATAGGGGGCTCCGTCGAAGGCCCCAACGAAAAGGTCCACACGGCGCACCCGCGCCCGATTCGGCAAACCCCTCACACGTTTCGTGGCCCCAAAGGGAGCTCCCCCGAGGGCCCCAACGGCAGGGTCTACATGGCGTACCCGCACCCGATTCGGCACGCCCCTTGCATCCGCGCGCGTCTCTGGGACCCTCTCGGGGCAACCAGCGCGCGTTGCGTGAACTCCGTGCCGCGCTCAGCCCAGCGCCTCGCTCGCCAGTCGTCGCTCTGCCCAGCGGCCAGAGTCTTGCCCGCTCTCAGCCAGCCAGCCGGCCAGCAAGCTGTTTTTGCTCCGCGCAGCGGACGACCCGTTCGCGTCGCTGGGACCCCTTCGGGGCGACCAGCGCGCGTCGCGGGGACTCCGCGCTGCGTTGCGCGCGCAGCCTGGGAGATGGGAGCGAGCGGGCAAAGAGGGAGATCAAGAAGAGAAATCCCATCCAGGACGGTCGAGAAGTCTTAGCTTTCTCGCTACTCCGCCCCGCCGAATAGATCGCGAACAAAGCAAGCCGCGCCGAAGGCCTTACAGGGAGCCCCACCGAATGCCCCAGTGGCGGCGCCCGCGCGCCGCCTCCAGCCCAATTTGGCACACCCTCACGTTTCGCGCGCCCCGCGCCCCAAGAAGAAACCCCGCCGAAAAGGAGATTCACGCTCGCGGTGCCCAAAGTTGCATATGGTTGAGTCTTTTGCCAGGCTAATTTTTGCCGCGTCGGATCTCAGGGGGTGCCCCGCGCGCCCCCCGTCGCCCCCCTGGCAGGCGGGGGCCAGCCTTCCCGCAGCCCTCTGCTGCCCGCCCTCCCTGGTTGCCCGAAAGAGGTCTTTAGAATGATGGGCCCCCTCCCCCCCGAAGCTCTCGGCGGGCCGTTCAAACTCGTCCTCCCCAGTTTCGCCCTTCCCCTCCTTCCCTTTTCCCCTCCTACCCTCCTCCTCGCGTTCCCCTCCTCGCCCTCCCACCAGTCCTCCCTCTCCTCCCCCCCTGCTCCGGGTGAGGCGCCCAGGGGGCGCCCTCTGATCTCGTCAGTAGGGACTTCGTCTGCGGAGCCTCCGCCTCTGTTGCGTTTTCGGCCGACCCGGCCCGAGGCCATCCTTGAGATCTTGGCGCCGGATTTTTTTTCACAACGGCCGTTTCCGCCCAGGTCCGGGCCCCGGGAATTTCACAGATCGATCCGGCTCGACAGATGCCGCAGAAGGGTGGGGTCCGGGGGGCTCCGGTGGTGATTTTTTTGCTGCGATGTTGTAGTTGTTGTTAGCGATGCCGGGTTTCAGGGTTGGCCTCTTTGGCTTCCCCTCTCGCGCCGAGGCTGGGCTGGTCGGGCGGCGGGTCCTGGAAAGGAGCTGGAGCAGGCCGGGCTCGCTGACGGGTCTGGCGCGGAGGAGGAGGTTTGAGCTTCGTTTGCACGGGATTTTCTTGACCCTTTCGGCCGGTACGGTCCTCCTCCTCCACCCTCCCCTTGTTTTCCCCTTTTGGTCCTCCTGGGCCTCCGTCGTCGCCACCGTTGGATGCGCTTCGAAATCCTGGTCGGAACGCACCCCAGGAGAGGTCCGGGGAGTCGCAATATCGGTACCTTTTGATTTCCCCACCGCCCCCGCCTCTCCTCTCCCCCTGCTCCAGTTCCCGGTCTCGCGATGGGGCGTCGACCGAGGTCCGCGCGTTCAGGGCTCGAAGAAGGGCAAGTGCAAGGCGCGCGCCGCTGGAGCGTCGCGGGGTAGGCAGTCGGCGTGGGCAAAACACCTATGTGGCGTTTCAGAAACGGCCTCGCCTACGAAGGTCGAAGGAGTTGGCATCTCTTCCTCGGTGGAAGGCGGCGGAAGGCTGGCGGAAGGCGGTGGAAGTGAGACGAGGGTGGCTCCGCCGACGAACGGCCAGCGGAAGCCAGCGGGAGCAAGATATTCGCCCCCAAGAGATGGCAACATTTTTGGGTTCGGGTTTTCCAGGATCGGCCAGATCCGTATCCGCGGCCTCGCGGGCCAGGCCCCTGGAACGCGACCTGGCGGATACGGGGCGTCCTTGTCGCGGCTGCCCCGCGCGGAACCTATCGGTACGACCACGTGTCCGCGGGATTGCGCCCCTGGATCGCGAGGGTGTGGATACGGATATGTTCGCCGCTCGTGAAGTCGTGGCGATCAGAATTAGCAGCAGTGAATTAACGGGCGAATAACGGTATAAGACACACTTTTTCGCTGTCGGGGGCGCCTGCCCCAGGGTGGCTGGAAAGTTTACACCCTTACGGTGGCACGTCAAGGCTCCCGGCGACGGAAAAGTTTAGTGTATCTCGTTCTTCGCCCGCGAAGTGAAGCAGCGGCAGCAGCGGCAGCTGCGGAGGCGGCGCCAGTGGCAGTAAGCATCGGCAGCGGCCGCGGCCAGCGGGAAGGGACCTCCCCTCTCTGTTCCTCCACCTTGTTCGGAACCGTCGCCGCCGCCTCCGATCTTCCCCTCGTCGTCCTCCTTGTCTTAAGTCGGGCATGTCCCTCTACAGGAGGAGTATGAAAAATAGTTTAAACATAGTCAAGGGGCGACCTCATCGAATATGTGTCGACTGTTTCTTCCTCCCCCTTCAAAATGTGCCTGTAGGGGGACATGCCCGATCCAGTCCTTGTCCCTCCTCCTCCTCTTCGGGGCCAGATCAGCTGAAGTCCACGACAGTGGCCCGGATTGTGCTGAGAATCCCGCTCGTGCAACGGATGTCTCCGGTGCGCTGTCCCTGAGACCCGACGCTGCCCAGGAGAACCCGCGAGACTCACTTAATCTGTTGAAGCGAACGTGCTCGGCGCTAAGGCGAGAGCCATATTTTGAAATGGAGCCACCCTCAATGCGTGAAACATATGCAGTGTTCTGTGATGAATGTGCGCGGCGCTGAGGCGAGAGCCCCATTTTGAAAACCACCCGCCCTCCATCCGCCAAATTCTTGCACACTTGCATGACGAATGTGCTCGGCGCTGAGGCGAGAGCGACATGTTGAAAACAACCTGCCCTTAATCCGTGAAACATTTGCAACGTGTAAAGACGGATGTGCGCGGCGCGAAGGCGAGAGCCAGATTTTGAAAACGATTCGCCCTCAATCCTGGAAGCTCTTGCAAATATTCAAGACGAGTGCGCGCGGCGCTAAGGCGAGAGCCACCCTTCATCTTTGAAACTCCTCGTAGATAGTCAGGAAGTCTCAGGTGAAACGTCCGACCCGCCTTTCCGACTGGCCTCGGGGTGCGACAGGGAGGAGTTGTTCATGAGGCAAAGGGATGGAGCAGGATGGCGGAGAAAGGAGGAGGGGCATGACATGCGGAGGAAGATGGAGGAGGAGGAGGAGAAGAAAAAGGAGGAGGAGGAACCCGGGGACGGCTCCAAAACGCCCCACCAGGGCCCCAAGGAACCACAGCGCTCTCCAAGAAAAGAAGGCCGCACGATAACTGCAAAGGGTGCCAAGATGGCATGAAAACACGACAAGCCATCGTGCACGCGCCATCTCAGAAGGAAGGTGCTTCCCGTCCCAGTGCCTGTCAGATCTTCCGCAACACTGGCCCGACAGCGCGGCGAACAAGTAAAGATAGGGGTACATGGAGGCTGTTATGTGAGGGGTCCGCCATCTGTTCGATATTCCTGTGCCTCTCCGGGGCGTTCGCCATGAGCAACGCGTGTTAATCTCTCGTTGTGTTGCTCGAGGGAGCATCCCAACCTTCCTAAGACCTAGAGCACTCAGAGGCCAGTACAGCT
>CAUYUJ010016775.1:0-27500 GCA_963575745.1 Prorocentrum cordatum | reverse complement strand
GGCCGAGCTCAGCCTGGCCAAGAGCAGCTTGGCGAGCTCAGCCTGGCCGAGTTTCGCCTGGCCGAGTTCCGCCTGGCCAAGTTTCGCCTGGCCGAGCTGTTTCTGGCAGAGTGCAGTTGCTGCGCAAGGGCGCCGCCGGGCGACCGGCGGGGGGGGCCTCAGCCCCCGGGGTCTTCCCTCGTCAGCCCCCCGGCGCACCCCTGAGGTGCCCCCAGGGGGCTCCCTCCACAGACGCCCCTCGGGCAATGGACAAAAATCAGAACGGGAGGCTTTTTCATATTTTCGGCCTCTGGGGCCTCTTACCGGCCGGAGGGACCGTCAGAAAACGACTCAGGATGACAAACCGATCCAGGGGAATGGGTCGAGACCTCCAGGGGTCGACGTAATGAAAACATCATGACGTCGCGGGTCTCGGTCCTAATTTGGCGGGTGGGCAGGGCGGGCGGGGAGGCGTGCGGGGGAGTTGGGGTGGAGGAGGGGGCAGTGCACAGTGGGCAATCTCAGTGTTGTGGAGTCGTCTCGCCGTAGCCCCCAGCAGCTGCGGAGCGGAGAGGAGTGGGGGGGATGGTGGGAGGATCGGCGATCGTCGGCAGTCCGCGAGGCCCGACGAGCAAAGTTGATGAAGCCCGCCGCAGGCGCCGACTTCCGTACACAGCATAACCGAGCCCGCCGCAGGCGCCTTGTTCTAGTCAACGCAATGTGGATGGGTCGCGGGATGGGCCGCGGATGAGTCGTGGGATGGGTCGCGGATAGGTCGCAGGGTGGGCCGCGGGGTGAGTGGGTCGCGTGGAGTTGGCAGGCGAGGACGACGACAATAGTAATAACAAAATCAGTAATTTGAAGATTGTTCGATCTTTTTGCTCTCGTGTCGTTCAATATGTATATCCCGAACCCTCGATACTCGCCCTCTTCGTCTTCGATCGTACCCTTCTTGTGGGCATATATGCCTTGTTTCGCACACCGCGGTTCCGGATAAGAGTGAGGGGGCGGGCGCGGGGTGGGTCGCGGGTGAGTCGCGGGCATGTCGCGGGATGGGTCGCAGGGTGGGTCGCGGTTGGGTCGCGGGTGGGTCGCGGGTGGGTCGTGGGTGGGTCGTGGGCGGGTCGCGGGTTGGTCGTGGGCGGGTTGCGGGTGGGTCGCGGGCCGGGTCGCGAGTGGGACGACGACAGCAACACACAAACAAACAAACAAACGACCAACAAACCAACCAAACAAACAAATAAACAAACCAACAAACAACAACCAAGACACAGCGCACAAATGACAACAGCCAAACAGCAAAAGACGAACAACGAACAGAGCAGAACGCACAACGAACAACAATCAACAAACAACAATCTACACCAAACAACAATAACAGCAACGACGACGACAACAGCAACAACACCACCACTACCAACAACAACACCAACAGTAGCAGCAGCAGCAACAGCAGCAGCAACAGCAACACCAGCAGCAATCCGCACCGCGGTATCCCACTTCAGCCACTCACTCAGGGAGAGTGAATGACCGCTCGGCCCCCTCGCTCTGGCCTGCCACGTGCAGTTGGCGCAGCCCTGAGACGAGGGGACGGGAGGGAGGAGGGCAGGGACAAGGTGGAGGGAGAAGGATGGAGCACCAGGGAGGAGGGAGGAGGGAGCACGAGGGAGGAGGGAGGAGGAGGGAGGAGGGAGGAGGGAGGAGGGAGGAGGGAGGAGGGAGAAGGATGGAGCACGAAAGAGATTATCAGGAGGGGTGTTCGGAGCAGGAAACACAAGCGGCAGAGCAAGACGGGCCGGGCAGGGCGGGGCGGACCCGAACGCGCGGGTCGGACGGGGGGGGCCCAGGCGGCCGGGTCGAGCGGGCGGGTCGCCGAAGCGTCATTCCCTGCATGGATCGCGAGGAGGCCTCGAGCGACAGCGCAGATTCCGAGTCGAAAGCGAGAGCGTGATTCCCGAGTGGCGAGGGCGCGGCGTTTGAACAAGTTGGAAGGACTTCCACGCGAGAGCGCGCTGTTGAACAACACTGCGAGGAAGTATCAGGCGGGAGGCGGTGTTGTCGCAAACTGGGGGGGCCAATAACACAGTCTGAGGCTTGAGAATCACAAGGTGAAGCCCAGGGTGATCAAACATAACTAACGTTTCATTGATATTGAAATGATTTCAAGACTGATCGCTTTCATCTGCTCGCGAGGCAAGCAATCATCATGTCTCGAACCATCGAAACCCGCCATCTTCGTCTTCGATCTCCCCTCCCCCCCTGAGGTGGTATATCTTCCTGTCACGTGTAGTTGGCGCAGCACCTACAACAGGCAGAGGAGGGAGGGGAACGAACACATATAGCGAGGAGGATAGGAGTGCGGGCATCGAGGGAGGAGGCAAGGGGCAACGGGGAGGGATATTGATGGAGCACGAGAGAGTGTAGCAGGAGGGGTGTAGGAGGAGGAACACAAGCGGCAGACCAAGACTGGCGGGTCGGGCGGGCGGGCGGACCCCAGCGGTCGGGTCGGGCGGGCGGGCCTAGACGGCCAGGTCGAGGGGGCGGGACGCTGAAGCGTCAGTATGGCATGAATCGCGAGGAAGTCTCTAGCGATAACGCGATTCCCAAGTGAATCGTGAGGGAGTCAGAGCGAGAGCGTGATTCCTAAGTGTCGATGGCGCCGCGTCTGAGTACATTGAGAAGAAGGCCCACGCAACAGCGCGACTCCAGTGTAAATTGCAAGGAGGTCCCGAGCGAGAGCGTGATTTTCCAATCATCTGTGAATTATCAGGCGGGAACCGTTGCCGTTGTTGTAGCAGTTCGGGGGGGCAACAATGCAGTTCGGATGCCTAAGCTGTTCCAAAGCAGGTTGGGTACAAGCCCCAGTAGGGGCACTTGGAACAACAACATGAATCATGCTGCAGAAGTGAGGGGTCAACTATAAGAATCCTCACCGCGCAAGCCCACCTCAGCCAGGCACCCAGGGATTGTCTAAGACCATTCGGCCCCCTCACTCTGATAACCGGCGGCGGACCCAGGGGGAATGCAGAGGGGGCGGGCCTTCTCACACGGCTCCGAAGGCCTCTGGCCTTCTGAGAAGCCTTCTCAGCCTCTCCTGGAGTCGCAGAGGGCTCCTGAGGAGCCCCGCCGCCGCCGCCGCCGTACGACGACGACGACGCCGACGACGACGACGACGACGACGACGACGACGACGACGACGGAGACGACGGCGGCAGCGGCGGCAGCGACAACCACGACGACGACGACGACGACGACGACGACGACGACGACGACGACGACGACGACGACGACGACGACGACGACGACGGCAGCGGCGGCAACGACGACGGCGTCGACGACGACGACGACGACGACGAGATAATGTCGTGGGGTCACATCCGCTCCGGTGGGCGGCCCGGCGCTCCCGCGCCGTCGGGCGGCGCGCAGAGGGGGGGGCCGGCCCCTGCTCGGCGGCTCGGAGGAGGGAGGAGGAGGAGCAGGAGAGGAGGAGGAGGAGGAGGAGGAGGAGGAGGAAGATAGGAGGAGGAGGAGGAGGAGGAGGAGGAGGAGGAGGAGGAGGAGGAGGAGGAGGAGGAGGAGGAGGAGGAGGAGGAGGAGGAGGAGAGGAGGAGGAGGAGGGAGGAGGAGGAGGAGGAGGAGGAGGAGGAGGAGGAGGAGGAGGAGGAGGAGAGGCGGAGGAGGAGGAGGAGGAGGAGGATAGGAGAGGAGGAGGAGGAGGAGGAGGGAGGAGGAGGAGGAGGAGGAGGAGGAGGAGGAGGAGGAGGAGGGCGGCGGGGGAGGAGGAGGAGGAGGGCGGCGGGGGAGGAGGAGGAGGAGGAGGATGAGGAGGAGGGCGGAGGAGGAGGAGGAGGAGGAGGAGGAGGAGCGAGGGACGAATGGGAGGAGCGAGGCAGGGAGGTGTCGAGGCTGCGCTGCGGCGGAGGCCCACCCCTGGGCGGGCTCGCGCTCCTCCTCCCCGCGCCGCCTCCTCGAGAGGGTGCGTGGGCAGAGCCCCCGCCGGCCTGCCGGGCCGGCGCCCTCCGCGGTCATGTCGCTGACGATAGCGTCGGGCCCCGGCATGATTGGCCTAGGAGCGGTTCGGGCGAAGGGTAGCCCGGACCCCCTCTCGCCATGGATAGGGGAACAAAAAGTGGCATAAACATAAAAACTCCGAGGTCCGCGCGGAGTTTCTCGGATCGGTGCTGGACCCCCCTCCCTGGCGCGCGGAGCGCGCCAGGGGCCGCGCCAGAGGTGGCGACGGGGGGCCCCAGCGCCGATCCGAGAAACCCGCGCGGACCTCCGATTTTTGATGTTTATGTCACTTCTTCTTCCCCTAATGGAACAAAAATCACGACGGGAGGTGTTTCGCTAGTTTCGGACTCTGGGGGCCCCTTGCCGGGCTTAAGGACCGTCACAACAGGATTCAGGATGAAAAACCCGTCCCAGGGAATGGTGCGGACCTCTGGTGGTCGACGTTGTGAAAAATATGACGTCGTGGTTCTGAAATGGGAGGGGACATATATCGGGGGTAAAGAACACGGCCTCACAGGTGCCCTTAAGGGCCCCTTTTGGACTTAGCAGGGGCTCCAAAAAGGGGCGGGCCCCTATAGGGCCCCCTCCGCGGCCATGTCGCTGACAATAGGATAGCGTCAGGCCCCAGCATGATTGGCCTGGGAGCGGCCAAGCGCAGAGGGGGGTGCACAAAGCGAGGATGACAAGGGGTCGAGCGCTGAGTTTTTCAGGCGTTTTCGTCGGCTCTCGGGGCTTACCAGCCTCGGAGTGCTCGCCAGCAGCTGCGCCTCGCCGAGAGGGCGCTCCGGGGGTGCCCGGATGGTCCCGAACGGCAGGTCGGTGGGACCGAGATGGGTGCGGAAACAGTGGGCACAACGTGCGAAAGCGGCTCTTCGGCCACGCGCAGAGGGGGGGTATGGGGGAGGGGGAAGGTTCCTTAGAAGGACCCCTGCTCCTTAGAGGGCGCGGGCCTTGTCTGTAGATGTAGGGCCCGCGCCTTCTAAGAAGCAGCCTCCTTCTGATGCCCCCCTGCGCGCGCCGACAATAGGAGCGGACGCCCCGCCCGCCCGCTCTCCTTCGTGGGAGGAGGAGGAGGAGGAGGAGGAGGAGGAGGAGGTATCGCTATCCTCAGTTCGATCTCCTCAGTATCCTCCTCCCCCCTCCTCCTCCTCCTCCTCCTCCTCCTCCTCCTCA
This sequence comes from Prorocentrum cordatum, assembly GCA_963575745.1. Classification (NCBI taxonomy): domain Eukaryota; class Dinophyceae; order Prorocentrales; family Prorocentraceae; genus Prorocentrum; species Prorocentrum cordatum. Next base: position 22,337 of record CAUYUJ010016775.1, on the reverse strand, counting down.
GTCGCACTATGGCACAGGCAGTGCGCGCGCGACTGAAGAACCCACCCCACATCATCTCCCCCCTGTTTTTCCTTCTCGCAAATGCAGCGATGGAGGCAGGCGCAGGGAGAGGGAGCGGCGGCGGCTGGCGGACAGTGCGAGTGGCATCGTACAACCCGTTGTCGGCGACCGCGCCAGGCAGAATATTCGACATCAGCCAGGAGTACAAGGGCCATGACTTCATCCTCCTGCAGGGCACAGGCATGAGGCTGCCCAAGGATAAGGAACCCTTTCGCACACCGTCGCCGACTCATTTTTTCTTCCATGCGGGGTATGACAAGCAGACGCACTCGTCCTGTGGTGTAGCCATCGGAATGCACGTGCGAAGATATCAACCCCAGTACATCACCAGAGTCACAATGGCGACGGGCAAGATACAGGGACGTGGATTAATGATTCGATATCGCAGGGGCAGGCAGGATGTAGCACTCTTTTCGTTATATTATCCAACGAGAGGGAAAGGCAAAGGAGCAATAGCCATCCAGAAAGCACTATCGGCAGAACTTACTTCCTGGTTCAATGAGCAGATGAATCGATTGCCTTCGAGATGCCTCCCCATCGTCGGCACAGACTTGAACAGCACGTGCGCCGAGGACAGTACGTTTCCATACATATCAGGGCCATGCGAAGCAGATCATGACGGCATCAACTACGGAATTATCAAACCTGTGTTGAAAGTGCATGGACTCGTCCTGGCGAACACATATTTCAATGCAGGGATTACGTACTACGGGATCGACCACAATGTCAGAAAAAGAATCGACTACATTATTGTTCCAGCAGCGGTACTTGACAACATCAACGAGTGTATGGTATCATGGCGAAAAGGAAAGAGACTTCAACACATACGATGCGTGGCGCCCAAGGATCACTACCCATTAACTCTGGATTTTCAGCACTCATATGAATCCATACATCAACGGCCTCGACACAAACAACCCAATCGAGAATCGTGTAATGCCATGTTACTTTACGGACACAGACGAGAAGAATTTGTAGGCAGTGTCGAGGAGGCCCTGGAGCAACATATGGACACCTTTGGACAATGGGAATTTGAAGGCAACGTTGACATGATAAATGCAGGAATCATGCAGATACTCAACAACGTTGCGACCAAGATGCTCACAGAGGCGCCAGGATACACAGAGGACAAGGGCAGCACATTCAACATGAGCGAGCAGGTCGGCAAACTACTCGAGGAGAGACGACGAGCCAAAGAGGAGGAAGTCTCGAATGAAGATCTAAGCATTGAGATAGCACGCATCAGCAGAACACTCAAGAAGCGCAAGCAAGAACTAGCTGAAGCACAACTTCAAGACAGAGTCGAGGCACTGTGGGAAGCTTGGCGAGATAGGAAGTTCTATGATGCACACAGGATAGCCAGACTCATCGCAGGACAGTGCAGAGGACCTCGAGGGCGACACTACAGCAGGGTACCCACATCACGAGCATCAGCCATAGAATGGATCAGCCAGTTCCAGAAGGCAGGCACGAGTGGAGGCGCCAATGCTAGAGTACTTCATAGAAAGGAGGCGCCAACCATCACCACAGGATTCTGGAGACAGCCATTTGATGATGGACAGCAAGCTGAAAGGATGCATTTTTTCCCATCGCACTTGGAATGGATCAATGAACCAGAAGACGAGATTGACTATCAAGCGGCACACCAAGATGCTCTCCTTGATGCAGAGAAACTACGCAAGGCGGTACGCAAACTCCCCTCTTGGAGAGCAACACCCTCATGGAGCATCTCGAGTGATCTTCTGAGAGTCATGATGGACCCCAACTGGTACTACAAGAAAGCAAAACGACGGGGACTTCGAAGCGCAGAGGATGATGCAGAAAAACTGGGTCAGGAACGGGGGTTCTCCGTCCCGTCGGGAGGCGTCGGCGCCAACCCTGATCGTCGCGAGACAATCCAGGAGATTGGCCGTAGGGGCCCTGCTGGAGATCAGAGGGAAGCGTGTAACCGCCCGACTAATCAGGAGATGAGAGTCGCCACGTTGGACGGATTTGTACGGGCAACCACGGGCGAACATGCAGGTGAACAGGATGACGATCCCATCCCACGACCAGGAGAAGTACCGGAAGAACAGCAAGAAGCACATGAGGAGACCGAGGAAGAGAACAAGGTAGACATCAACATGATCAAGGCTCCCAATTTTGAGAGATGCATCTACCTTTTGTGCCGCACGATCAGGCAAGCAGGAAGGGCACCAGCGGTTTGGCACCAGGCACAGTGCTGCCGACTCCCCAAGCACAATGACAAGCTGAACACTGCGGGGGAGAGACCTATCATGATATTTTGTGGACTTGGCAGAGCTTACTACCGATCGATGATGAAACACAATGCCACATTTCCGTATTGGGCGCATGGTGGAATCGCTCATAGAAGAAGGGAGGATGCGATGTTGGTACAAATGTGTGGATCTGCCAGGCTTCGAAGGGCGGGATTGAACCACATCACACGATTTCATGATGCCAGTAATGCGTTCTACTGTATTCACAAAGAGCATGCTGAAGAGGCGGCAGATGAGCTAGCCATCTCAGATCGAGTGGATTTATTCTATCAAAGAATTCAGAACAGCACTTTCATGATTGACGACGGAGTTTACAGTGGGCATCTGGCCAATCAGAGTGGGGTGCTACCAGGAGATCGCGCGGCTACAAAGTTGTTTGTGAAGGCTCATGGAGCAGGAATACAGAAGCTAATTGACACCATGGACACGGACCCTTGGCAGAGAGCGCTGCACATGCAACTTCCTGCTCCACTCCGAGGACCACGCGACGAGAGAGTCACGGACCTGAGCACCTCGGTCTTCGTGGACGACGTGGCCCGCAAGATCGTGGGCGCCAACGCGGAGCACCTGTCCGCTGTGGCGCAGTGGGAGAACGAAGTGGTTGACAGACTTCTGCATGAGATCGGAGGAGTGCAAAATAAGGAAAAACAAACCAACATCGTCCAGGGAGCAGGCCGACAATCAGGAATATTAAATCGTCTGTTTCACGAACATCGGGTTCCCCTCCAAGGGCATGTTCTCTCAGAGGCGAGGTATCTTGGGGGCAGACAACATTACAACAACGGGTTCTCGGCCGAGAAAAAGTACAGAATGCAGGCCCTCAAGACGGCCTGGCACAAAATGGGTAAGTTCTGGTCTACTCCAAAAATCTCGATGAGGTTCAAGGGCATTGTTTTCACGGGGTTGGTCCTGAACGCGGCGCTCTCGGGATTAGAAGCGTTCGTCCTCAACATGCGGAGCCCGATCACCGAACGGTCCCTGGAGCCCCTGCAGCAGTTAGTCTACAAATACGCGAGGGTCGTGCTTCGAGGAAAATACACCTCCAGAAATCGAGATCGAGTTCGAGCCCCTTCTAATCAAGAAGTTCGAAGACATCTAAAAATAGGAACCCTCTTCACCGAGTTGAGAATCAGGCGTCTCAAGTGGCTGCAGGACATTGTGTGGAACCAGAAGGCACATGAGCAGGTGATCGCAGCGCTGGTAGGTAGAGCTTTTTGTGAAGATGTGCCCCTTGAATTCGACCCTCAAGGCAAGGTGCTCCCAACGGCCAACCCCTGGCTGAAGCAGTTCTGGCAGGACGTTCTGGCGCTCGAGGGAACCGCCAGGGGCCCAGAGCTCCTAGAGGAGCTAGAGGGAAACTTTTTAGGTTTGTTCCTAGGAGAAGGAAGAGAGATTTTCAGAGCAATTGATGTTGCTGAATTGAGGTCTATCGAACTTGCAAGGACGGTTCCCCCCCCCTGTGTGCCTGAGCGGGATCGGGGGCACTGCGACCCCCCCTCTTCAGGAAGAGCAGGGCGATACACCTCAATTGCCCGTCCAATGCCCAGTTTGCGAGGAAGTGTTTCCTGATCAGAAGAGCATGGTCACGCATTGTGTGAGAATTTGCGCGAGAGGGCGAGAGGACACAGAAAAGATCCTGAGGCAGACTTGTGCCACGGACAGGATCCCTCATATCGCCACGCTGTCGAACTATTGCATTCTCTGCCAAAGTAACTTCTCGGATCGTGCCACCGCTCAGTGGCACCTTGCAGCATCAGTGAAGCATCAGAGATGTGTTGCAGATTTTTCGGTGAGAGCTCCGCAGAGGAAAGCCCACGCCGTCACGCAATGCCCGTTGTGCCTTTTTATTGCTCAGACTCCTGACCTTTTAGATCAGCATTTAGCGCACAATCACGTTTTGCCTTCTATTGAGAATCTTTCGATCACCATTGATGTCGCGGTGGGTATCGGCGGTCGAGGCAGTAGAGAAGAGCGTCAAGCCAGAGGAACAGCTGACCAAGAAGGCCAAGGGCGGCGGCAAGAGTGGAGGAACCCAGGACACCAAGCTACTACTGCAACTGGAAGCTCGCATGAGAGAGAGAGAAGCGTCAGACGACCATTTCAAAGGCCCGACGGGCCACCCTGTTTTTTTGGCCATCAAGGAAGCTACCACCAAGTACGAGAAGCTCGTCAAGGAGGCGGGCGCAGGACACGAGTTCGGGTCACCTCACCTACACGCAGCGGGAGCCATGATCGCCACAGTCGCCAGCACGTCCACAGAGGGCAAAAACGAGGAAATTCAATGCATATTCGCAGCAGTCAAACGGCTCGAAGAATTCAGAGAGACGGGCAGCCCGTCAGACCTCGAAGACTGGTGCGTCACATGCAGATCAAGCGAGCTCCAAAGCAAACAAGGAGTTCAACCCACATCACGTCTTTCATTCAATTTCGAGGGACACTGGCCCGTGGCAAAGAACCTCACAGAGGAACAGCAGATCGCGGTGCAGAAGGGCAAGCATCATCCACAGGAGCTCGACACAGGGGGCAACTTCACACTGGTCAGGGTGAATCGCCTGATCGGACTGTGCCTACGAGCGAGCGGCCTCCAGAAGATGCCAGGGAAGGCACCGATTGGGGGGCTTGCATACGGCATCAGAGGGAAGCAGTGAGCCAGAGGAGAAGAGAACATGTACCTGAAGGAGTAGGTAGGGACAGTAGAGCAGGTCAGGAGCAAATTTTTTCAGAGAGAGGCCTAGAGCCCAGGCAGCAGCCCCCCAACAGCCTCCAGGGATCGACTCCTCCTCCTCGGTCGGGCTCGGAGCCTCCCTCCCTCGCCTACCTTCGCTCGCTCAGTCGTCGACCCTGGGAGGATAGGTTGGAGGAGCTCAGACTGCGAATCCAGCGAAGAGAGAACTCTCGCAACCAAGTTTAGTAAGCGCCCCCGCGCCTAGACGCCACTGCTAGCGCTGCGCGCGCAATGGCAGCGGCGTCTGGCCTAGCGCTCCCACACTATTTAAGGCCCCCTGGAGTGCAAACACCAGGCTCTGCGGTACCCCTAGAGTAGCTCTTTTGAGGAGCGAATGGATATCGATGCAGATGAGTCAGTCAGTCAGTCTCCTCCTCCTCCTCCTCCTCCTCCTCCTCCTCCTCCTCCTCCTCCTCTTCCTCTTCCTCCCTCCTCCTCCTCCTCTCCTCCCTCCTCCCCCTCCTCCTCCTCCTCTCCTCGTCCTTCCCCCCCCTCCCCCCTCCTCCTCCTCCTCTCCTCCTCCTCCTCCTCCTCCTCCTCCTCCTCCTCCTCCTCCTCCTCCTCCCTCCTCCTCTCCTCCTCATCCGCCTCCTCCTCCTCTTCCTCCTCCTCCCCCTCCTCCTCGCCCCCCCGCTACAAAAATGTACGCACTGACACACTCCAATGGATAGTTACTGCGCCCCAGATGGCGGTGTATCAATCCCCACTGCGAGCCGGCGGCTTTCTACACCGCCGCCCTCCCTGATGGCACATACAAAATCCGTCGGAAGGTGCTTGCGTATCAAATATTTGTGTGGGGTAACACCAGGCGTTTTCGCTGGGTTTGGGGCCCAGGGACCCTCATCTATCGACCTGGGTCGAGAAATGGCACAGGAAGATAGGGACTGGGCCCTTGGTCGGGATTTTGGTTTGCGATCTTGCATGTTTTGCAACGTTGGATCTCAGTCTCAAGGTAGGGAGGAGGAGGAGGAGGAGGAGGAGGAGGAGGAGGAGGAGGAGGAGGAGGAGGGGGAGGAGGAGGGAGGAGGGAGGAGGAGGAGGAGGAGGAGGAGGAGGAGGAGGAGGCAATTACCCATACTGGCCCTCGTCGCCATGGCTGGGCTCTCTTTGAGATTCCGATCAGAGCCCGCTCCTTGCAGGGGCCCCTGGAGTGGCGGTATGGGTATCCGTTTGTTCCTCGAGCCTCCCCCTCCCAGCCGGCCCCTCCTGTGATGTCCGCGTTCACGGGCTTGTTGGGGTTAGGGGGGCCCGCCAGAACCCCGAGTGATTCTGGAGGGGGCCGTCTGGTTCTGGAGTGATTTCGGCCTCCCCCCAGTGATTCTGGAGTGATTTTCTTCGTTTTCGTTGCGCAGTTCACTGCTATCGAAGTCATCGGTGCAAGCGCGTGCCCTTAGGGGGGGGGAACTGCTTGCTCGCTTGTTTGTGATGCGGACCGATTGCGATGGGGCCAGTCGTTCAGTTACCCGATCGCGATCGCTTGCGCGCGCTGCCATCGAGAAAACGATTGGGTCACTTGCCCGCTGGTGGGCGAGCGAACTTCGACGGCACACGAGGGTGTGAAGAGAGTCTCAACATGGTTGAAGGAGGGCTCCAGGAGGGCCACGAGTGCGTTCCAGAGGAACCCCCAAGAAGGCCCCAAGATGGCCTAAACGGGGTCTCGAACAGACCCTATACCCACCCCATTATGGTAAACCGCTTGCTACTAAATGCTCTTAGGACAGTGGTTTGCTTACTTCGGCCGCGAATAGCGGATAGGTTGACGCGCATACTTGCGTTACTCATTATTCGTATCGGCGTTTGCCCTGCCCTATCGCAGACGGTAGGAGAATGAGCGCGCACGCGCGGGTGAAGTAGGCTTAGGGGGCCAAGGGGCACGCGTTGCGTCACAACATGGATACGTTTGGAAATCAGGCTGTCACCGTACACATGCACTTGGGCCCTCATGGGGCCCTCTTGGACTCTCTTGGTGCCCTCTCGGGGCCCTCTCGGGCCCCTCCAAAACCCCCCTCCGAGGGTCCCAAGAGGGCCCCAAAACGGCTCCAAGAGGGCCCCAAAGCAATATACATAGAAGGCTTTCGTGTATCTTGCTTCGGGGCCCTCTTGGAGCCGTCTTGGGACCCTCTTGGGACCTTCGGGGGGGGGGAGGGGCCCAACGGGGCCTTCTTGGGCCCCTCTAAAACCTCCCCGAGGGTCCCAAGAGGGCCCCAAGACGGCTCCAAGAGGGCCCCAAAGCAAGATACATGGAAGGCTTTCGTGTACGTATCTTGCTTTGGTGCCCTCTTGGAGCCGTCTTGGGGCCCTCCCTCCCCCTCCCGTCGACACAGTTTTCCTCAGGAGGCCCGTCTCCTAAGTGTTAGTTACCCCTGTCGCGGCGCACCCGCCACTCGATTAAAATGCACGGCACGGGAAAACGATCTACGGGGCAGTCGGCTTGTTCTTCGAGCCTAGCTTCGGGAGCCACACGCCGCAGGCGTGCGTGCGGTAGATGTTCCTACGACGCTTGGGCTGGAGCTGCTTAGCAGCCTCACCCTCAGGGTGGGCCCGCTTTCCGCGTGGCCTCGGCGGCGTCAAACCAGGATCAGGCGCAGTCCACAAGTCCACTGGCGAGCGGTGGCCGACGCTCTTGCCGCCGCGGCTCTGGGCGCCGTCGCGGCCCTCGCCATCGTCGCCGCTGACCTGGATGAGATTCGAGGCAGTCATCTTCGTCACATTCGCCAACTGTTCTCTGAGCCTGCGCCTCCTGTCCATCTCGGCACGCTCCCACGGGAAAGGCATCCACAGGTTTTCGCCCTCCCAGAGGTCGGCCTTCTCGAAGCCCGCCCCAACCATGGCTCCGTTGCGGCCCAGAGCCGACCGAAAGGGGGGCCCAAACAAAATCCCGAGGCGACTTGGGCCCCTGGCTGGTTCATCGCAGTCAGATCACTCCAACTCCCGCCTGCCCCTCTCCTCTCCTGCCCCATCCACGCCCTCACCATCCCCCCCTCGCGGGGGCATGGGGGAGGAGCGGGGGAGGAGGATGCAAACCTATCCTGGCGTCCCTGGTTCCAGGTGAGTTGCACGAGGGAGGTTGCATATTCAACGTGAGCATGCCGATCTCAGCTAACGGTACTCGCGCAAGACTCACCCTAGAAAATGCGTCGGCCGACATGGAAGGTATCTGAGAAAACCGTTGCTCCCATTCCTCTAATTCCCTCCCCCCTCCCACGGACAATTGCTTTGTCCCCCCTGCCCAGCGTTCAACCCTCCAAGGCAGCCGTCGCAATAGACGGGAACGCGCTGCTAAAGCTCACTCCTTTGCATTGTGGATCCCTCCCCAGGGCACCGCAATCACCTGAGCTCCAAAACCTGCAACGCACAACTTGGCTGCCTCTAGGGTCATGATGAGGTGACCGACTCCGCCCACTTCGTCAGGGGGCCGCAGGCGCTCTTCCACGTCTTACTATCCTTGTGCTTCGACAGGCCGGCCTCGATGTAGCGAAAGATCTCCTTCTTCGCCTCCTCGTCGATTGACTCGTCGATCTTTTTCTGGAAGATGGGGATGCTAATGGAGACAGCCTTGGGCGGCTCCTTGTCGCCCTTCTCGCCAATGGCCACGAGTATCGTCGCGAAACCGAACGGGGTGAAGAGGATGTCGCCCTGGTTCAGGACACCTTGCTTGCAGTCGACGTGTCCGAGCACCTCCTTGACGTCCTTGCACGAGGCCAGGTACTGATTGAGAGAGCTGAGCGAAGACATTCCAGACTGGATCAGGTACGAGATGGGCATCAGCTTGAAAAACACTGCGCCTTCAATGACCATCGAGGCACATGCTACGCCTGGGAATACCACGCTGTTGAAGTCCCACACCCACGCGTACGGGTTCAAAGCAACGATGAAGGGGTGCTGGAAGAGGTCCTTGGCGCCCTCGAAAATCTGGAGCTCCGCGGTAATCTCATCGAAATCGAGGCCGTCCGTCTTGTCCAAGGTCATCTGGTACATGGCCGCGTTAGCGCTCATCTTCTTCTTGAGGTTCTCCACCTTCCTGCCCAGCTTCTCGGCGTTCTGGTCCTTCGTCTTGCGGAAGATGTCAACGAACTTGCAGTTCTCGACTTTCTCGTTCGTCCGCAAGGGCTTCGTGACATCGAGCGTCATGCCATCCTTGAACTCGAGCACGCCGTTATCACCCTCTGCGGCCTCGCTGGGGGGGCGGTGTCGCGTCGGTTCGAGGGGCTGGCGTCTAACTCGGCCCTCGCCCCTCGGGGGCCCGCCCGAGGAGAGCTCCTACAGGGCCAGCTCGCACTCAGGATCAAGCAAAGTTCGAATCTCTCGCGGGGCTCTGCAAGAGCCCCCCTAAGGCTCCCCCAGGCCCTGGGCCCTCCAGCACAACGCAGCCCCCGAAGGGCCTCCCAAACCGTTTCCCGAAAATTCCCCACCACGTGTTCCTGAAAGCCCCAAGAGGGCCCCACGAGGGCCAGCTCGTACCCGAGATGTTTGAAGCACACTCTGGTCGCGCCTGGGGCCCTCTCGGGGCATTCTCGTGGCCGGCCCGATGCCCCCCCCCCGAAGTCCACGTAGCCAGCCTCCCCTCACCATAGTTGCTTTGCCCGATTGTCCTCAGCGTCGCGCACGCATGCTGCGAACGCCTTCGCGAGGGAGTCCACCATGCGGTGCTGCTCGAAGAGCTTCTGGATCTTGACCAGGGCAGCGTACTTCTTGCGGGAGGCATCGGCAGCGCTTGCCTGGACGTCGTTCTTCATGTGCTGCACGGCTGCCAAGCACTCGTCGAATTCAGCCTGCGCCGACTTGAGTGCATCGATGCTCTTGACCGCCTTTTCCTAGATCTCTGCCAAGTTCATCCTCTGGTTGTACTTCTTGATGCCGTCCCACTCCGACTTGCAGGACTCAATGGCCTTCGTCAGCTTAGACTTCGCTGCCGCATAGTCGATGCTGTCGAGGTCAGATGCGGTCCCTTGGAGTTTGGAGTAGGCCTTGTCGGACTGCGCGAACCTGTCGCCCTTCTTGTAGACGTCCAGAGCATTCAGCCGCTGCTTGAACTGGGCGCTGAACTTCTGCTTCGCACTCAGGAACTTGGAGATCGCCATCTTCCCCGTGAGCTCGACGAACTTCTCGGGCTCCTCGTCCTCCTCCTCCTCCTCGCGCTCCTCCTCCTCAGCTGCAGCCGCTGCGCCATCTTCGTCATCGGCATTCTCGCTCTCCTCCAGCTGCGCCGCACGCGTCCTCCCGCGACCCTTGATCTGCAGCGTCGGTGCGCCAAGCGACGAGCCGTTGGTCCTGGACCTCTTGCTGGTAGATGTCCGATTGCTCAAGCTCCTGCTCCTCAATCGCCGTGGTGCCCTCGCTGGGCTGGGGCTCGGTGCTCTTGGCGACGCGCGGGCCCTCTCCTGCTCTCCAGCCTGGGAGGGGACCAGGAGAGAGCAGACGCGTTGGAAGGGTGGCATCGGGCATGAGGCAGACAAAGGAGAAAGGCGTAGAAAAGGGAAGCAGCACGGGAGGCAAGAGCAGGCGCACGAGCAAAGCATCTTCGCACCCTGAGAACCTTCGAAGTCGCACCGCCTCCCAGGGCCCTCCGCCCCGCGCGCGCCAGAACGCCCTGCTGGAACTTCTCGGCGTCCCTCTCGACCAGGTCGCGGAGAGCCACGGCGCTCGCTGATGACCGCGCCTCGGAGGAGCCGTATTTATTTACCTTCTGCGTGCTCTTGCTGTGCTCGACACGCACGGGCTTGTCGACGGCCACGGTCTTCTGGCCCTTCCTGTTCTTGCGCTTCTCAACGTCGGGGTCATTGATATCCTCGTTCCACTGCTTGGCCGCCTCCTCGTCGGACAGCCCTTCCCTCATCTTGAACCACTGGATGTACGCCCTGTGGTGCAAGAAGATCACCTTCTCCTTAGTGGTAGTGCTGTCCACCGCCACCAGCTCCTCGCAGAAGTCTAGCACTTGAACACGCTGGACCTGTCTCTTCTCGTGCTTGTTCTTCGACAGCATGGCCAGGGCAATCGTCCGAAACTTCTCGGGGTCCGTATTCAGGAGGGCCATCACCCTCGACTTCAGAGATGGGCGGGCATTCAGGGTGCGCTCCAGCGCTTGGCACGCATTGAAGCAGTCAATGTGCAGCGGCCCCAGGCCGAACTTCTTGAACTTCGAGAACTCCGCAGTCTCCCCCCCGAGTAAGCACAATTGGCACATCAGCTCCTCGACGTCGGCGGTGGTGCACACCTCGCTGCCGAGGTACTGCATGATCATATCCTCGTCGCTGTCCATGTCGTGGTCCTCCTGCCGCAGCGGCATCGCTCAAGTAGCTGCTATCTGGCTCGGCGACTGCATTGGTGGCACCGCAGACTGGCTGACCTCAGAAACAGCCTGAGCCAAAACGGCTACGATCGGACGAGAGGGTCCAAGAAAAAGGTCGTGAGCAGGCGTCTTAAGTGTACCGATTTGGGCCGAAATCGGTACACTCAAGACGCCTGGTCGGCCCCCCGCGCTGGGGCCCGCGGTGGGGTCGGCTGCCGTGGCCTGCGGCTGCCATTACACTGGCGGCTTCGTCCAGCGGTGAAGGGCGCCCGCCGTTGTGTCTCACATGTCTGTATGGATGTTGCTTCGCAACTGTTCCGATTCCGATTCCGATAGCCCCCGATGGGCCACTTGAGTCCACATAGACGAAGCGGCCAATTTTGTAGGCATCGGAGGGTCCTCTCAGCCAGAGCCCGACGGGCCACTGGACTCAACATATGGCGGGATACTGGAGTCAAGGCGCGACAATCCACTGACGACGACGACGACGACGACGAACGGAGAGGTTACCATTTGGCCCCCCTCCCTCCGTTACCATTTGTCCCCCCTGCCCCCCGTTACTGGTTGTGCACCCCCTCCCTCTGTTACTAGTTGTCCCTCCCCCTTATGTTACGATTTGTCCCCCCTCCCTCTGTTACCATGTGGCCTCCCTCCCTCTGTTACCATTTGCCCCCCTACCTCTTGGAGCCCCTCATGGCTTTGCGCGAGCCCGAGTGGAAGCAAGAACGCACGATGAAGCAAGACAAGACGACGAGAGACGATGGTGATGCTTACATACCATGAAAAGTACAAAAGAAGTTAAGGTTGGAGAGGATCCCACGGGGTGTCGGAGTGATTTCGAATGATTTCGGAGTGATTTCGAATGATTTCGGAGTGATTTCGGAGTGAGTTCGGAGTGATTTCGAGTGATTTCGGAGAGGCTGGAGTGATTTCGGAGTGATTTCGAAGTGATTTCGAGTGATTTCGGAGAGGCTGGAGTGATTTCGGAGTGATTTCGGAGTGATTTCGAGTGATTTCGGAGAGGCTCGGAGATGCTAGAGTGTATGAGGAGTGATTTCGAGCTGTTTGGTATTGCATGTTGCCCTAGCGCATAAGGAAACTAACAGAAACAAGTGCATGCACCTTGAAACCCGAGAGACACTTTCAAACCTATCCGCAACGACCAAGCGCACCGTCACCCAGCGCGCGGTTCCAGAACTCCTGAGCCGAACAACCCCCAGGCCAGTCTCACGTCGGGCCGTACTTGTTGGCGAGCCTCTGGTAGTCGGTGCCCGTGTACGCTGCGCAATGTTTGGTGAGCTTGCCAACCTTCGAGTGTTGCTGGAGCTGGAACTTCACTAAGTTAGTGTTGATGCGCTTGAGGATCGCGATCTCCTTGTTCTTCTCCTTGATGACCCTCTGCAGCTCGCGCTCCCTCGGGGTTAGCACCATCTTCTCCAGCAGGGGCGCTGCTACTCGGGCCTGCGCCAGGGACAGCGGGTCGACCCAATTGGCGTCGGGACAACCAACACCGCGACGAACGCTTGAGTCGAAAACAGCTCTGTGAGGATGATGCGGATGATGATGAGTGTAATTGTGGTGAGGACGACGAGCAGGTGACCGTCGAAAGTGAAATTAACGCCAAACGCACGCTGGGGAGCAAGGGGCCATCGAATCGCACAGTAGAGTACCCCGAGACTTGGCCCAAATACCCCAGAAGACATCAGGCCAGGAAACTCGAGCACCCAAAGCCGACACTTTGCATGACAGACACATGCGATGTGATGGTGACGCTACGGACAGTGAGAATGATGACGAAGGTAATGACGGCCAAAACACATGCGCACTCAATCCATACTCCCACGCTGCAACACACATGAGGCCGATGATGAGGGCGACGGTGAGGGTGATGAATATCCGAGTGGACTACGACATACGGCGACGATAGAGGCGCGCTCATTCAGCCAGACAGTTCAACATCACAAGTAGCAGTTCGCAAGTAGCCACGCCCTCTGGTCTTCCAGAGGAATCTCTAAAGCCCGACTCATGTGGGCAGCCCTGCCCATGTGTCGGCCCATCTCCTGCCACACGGCCAGATAAGCAATGGGCTGGTAGATGCCCAGATCAGCGCATTGAGCAGCCATCGCGTTCCGCCTTCTAGCACAGTTCGGGTGGCTGTCGCACTTCAGCCGATATCGGAAATATCCCGAGATCGCCATGCGATCTTCAGTGGCGAGGCGCTGGCCCCCGATAAACTCAGGGATTTCAGGGGCGGGGCCGGCCACGTCCTCGACCTCTGGCGCCAGCATCTCGTCAGAGGTACTCGAGCTCGAGCTGCTGGAACTCGATGAGGAGCTCGAAGACGAGCTGCTCGAGGACGAAGACAAGTCAGACTTTGGCGCCTCGTCGCCAATAGGCCCGCCAGATTCCGAGCCGTCCTCCAAGGCAGCAGGCTCGGGCCCCCCGCCAGGGGCAATCGCGTCGCCGTCTTCTACGGCTTCAGGGAGGTCTAATTCTGCAATCACGTCCTCGATCTGTTCCCCTTGTAGAATCCGCCTGTACATCTTCGCTGACAGTCCAGGGGGAACGATGCTCCCTCGGAGCAAGTTCTTGTAGTAATCGATCGGGGCATCGCTGCGCATCTCCGCCAAGCCCTGCCCCACCAAGGTGTCCCACGACAGCAAGCACTGGAGATACTCTCGGCGGGAACTCACTTTCCGAATGCTGTACTCTGTCAAGGGGGCACCCTCAGACTTGTGGACGACCAATGTGTCTGACATGACAAAGCCTCGCCTGTTGAGTTCCTTCATGATCACAAGGGGCGGGCACTGTGAACCGGCCAATGCCATAGTTGGTCGAGCCAGGGAGCACGCCTTCAAATCAAGGCAACCAGGCATGTCGTGGTTTCTCGCAACCTCCCATGCATACAACTCCTCCATGAGATTCGCCCATGGGGCAGTTGCGACGAGATCAGTCCGAAGTCCATCGCCATCAGGGTATATGATCGCGCCAGCCCCGCGGTCGGGACCCCAGAACGCATATGTCTGAATGGCTAGTTCAAATATCGGCTTCCGTACTTGCGCTCTGATGGGGTTGACCGTGAGCCATGGCCTCGTCACAACTTTCAAGACTTCGAACACGAAGGGGTCGTCGTTGTCTGGGACCGCGACGCTGTAGAAGCAGCGGGGGTGAATCACGGCGTCCAGGTAGCTCTTCTTCAAGCTTGCCCCCTGGTCGGCAGGCAGGGGGGGGCCCCCGTGGGGCTCGACCAGCGCTGCATCGCGCCCAGGTGACGGGGGAAGGCCATCGCCGCCGTCGCCAGCACCTCCGTCGCCCACTGGTGGTCCCACGCCAGCGTCAGCGCCATCTTCAATGTCCGCAATCGCAATCGCGGCTGCAGCAGCGTCCCCTGTCATGATCTCTGCCCAATCGAAATGGTTGAACTCGCCGAGGCGGTATACTCGCTGAGTGCACTGACGCAGCGGCTGCTTGACGCGCTTCAGGAACAACTTACTTTTCGTCTGCAGTACCCTCGTCGCGTGTCGAAACTCGCAATCTAGACACGCTTCCCCCTCGGGGCAGTCCTCGAGCATCGCCACGACATCCAGGTTTTGCCAGATCCTGTTGGAGGATAGTAACCACGGCAAGCGGGAGACGCCGCCGCGAGTTTTGCCGAGTTTGGTTGACCTGTGGTAGCCTTCAGCAACCTGGGATGACAGCGGGATCCTGCGGAAGGCTTCGACCTGCTCCTCCAGGCGGCTTGGGACGTCGCCGCCGCTGCCCTCGTCAGCGATCCTCCTGATATCCTGCTCGAACTCGTCCATGAGCAAAACCGTCATTCTGTGATGGTCTCGCCGAGGAATCACTTCCCACTGTTGGATCATAGATTGGGCGACCGCCTGGTCCGTGGCATTAGCGAACGTATATGGCATCATATCAACCCAACCGAACTTTTCCTTGAACTCGGGCAGGAAGCGCCTCAGGCAAAATGTCAAGTCACTGAATACGGCCTCGTCGCCCCCAACGTCGCCGACCACCAGGGTTTCTGCCGTGCGAGTGAGCTCTGTCCTCAAGTCATGAACCCTCTTAGATGCCTCGTGGAGCCGTCGGCCCAGCATCTCGCACTTGACGCTCTTCCCCTTCATCAGCGCTTCCTGGTGGGCAGGGTGTGGGCAGGCTGCCGCCCAAGTTCTGAACCGATCGATCGGCTTCGCCATCATGGTGAAGCCGCTCACCCAACGCCAGAAATGGCTGTTACCCTTGTGCTTCAGAACCTCGTTGAAGTCCTGCGCGTCCTGGAGCGCACCGAGCATGTGCGGCCTGAAAAAAGAACATATGTTGCGTAGCCTGCTCAGCGAAACAACGACATCCAGGAACGTCTCGAACCTCCACTTGGCGAACGACGCAGAGAAGTATCTCAACAGTTTCGAAAAGTCACCATGCCCATTTGTTTTCAACCAGACCACGAGCGCCTCACGATAACTATCGTTTCGAAAGAACCTGCAGTGGGCTCGAAGAGTGTTCAAAATATCCGGCCACTCCTCCAGAGCCTGCAGCGATGCCTTCAGGCACCCAGAAATGAGATGATGCCAATCGGGAACGGCCACGCAAAACTCCAGCAGCCTACTGTATGACGCAAACATTGCCGAAACTTGAAGCCCCAGCTTGCTCGCAAAGACGGTCAGACAGTTCCCCAGATATGCGATCAGACGCTCGTGGCCCATGTCGGTTGTAATCGACAAGCAGTCTTCCAGAACATGTTCAAGCGTTTCCATGCGAGGACCCGCAATCAGCCAAAGCTGCCACAAAAGTGCAAATGCCTTGTCCATTGCCCCTTGGTAGCCGTGGCCCAAGCACACGCCTGGCAACAAATGCCCCAACACTGATGCGCCAGGGATAAATATGTCGCACAAGCTCCCCATGATCTCTTCCCCCGAGTTCGGACTCGAGTCGGTGTACAAGTGGATGGTCCGACGCCCTACTCTGGGCCGGCTCCATGGCCCAACGCTCAGCATCCGCCTCTCGATGCTCATCACGGCCATGTCCAACCTCGGACGCGCAGCGTGCAGCTGCGCTCTGCTGGGATAAGAGAACCCGTTGTTGAACAACTCAGCGAGCATGTCCTCGTAGACGCGCGGGTAATGAGCTTTGAACGTAGCTTCGCTCTGCTTCTCCAAGTCCTTGAACTTTCTCAAAAACGCCGTGCACCGAATGAAGCGTAACATATGCATCGACGACTGGGTTGTGCGACGATCGCCGTTGCCAAATTCGGCAACGTCCCTCCAGTCATCTGGTGCCGAATCCGACGCTGCAGCTTCATGTTCGCATCCTTTACTGCGAGACAAATACGATGCGATGTCCGCTCGGCTGGGCTTCGATGTAAAAGGGGAGATCACACTTCTACTGCGCATTGAGAGTGGGACGATGCAGCACTCGTCAGTAAGCCCTGAAACGATACAACGACCTAGTACCACTGATGTAATAAGGATCTCTGACACTGGCAAACCGACCCTCTGCAAGAACGCGGGAAGGCCAACTTCACGACGAATCGCCCGTTGTACCTGTCCAAGGCTCACACGACCCGCTGAACCAGGCAATAGTTGCGGTGCTGGGCTGGCAAGACCCTCAATGTACGGATATTCGAGCAGGCCTGCGTGATTGCAGTACCTGCGCCGCCACAAATCTGATCTGACAAGGGTACGCGCATCACTCAACTCCGACGTCGACTCTGAGAACCTCCAGTTTGAAACAACGACGCCCAACAAATATTTATCATCAGACGCTGGCAGCGGATCCTGGAAGAGCCCATTGTGCACATAATACGACGTATCTGAATCCGATGGCTCAGGCTTGCCGCAATCCCCTAAAATAGCAACTGCAAACCGAGGGCCATGGTCTCGTAAGATACATTGCCTCCTCGCGCGCTTTGCTCCACTGGGCTGGAGAAGCTCAGGCGACGAAGTCGGGTGCGGGCACAGCACCTCTGAGTCTGAACTCATGTGGGCCAAAATGGCTGCGGACGAAGGATCGAGTTGCGTCGAACATTGTTTTGTGAGCATTATGCCAACAATCGCCCTTACGATGACGACGGCCACGACGATGTCGGTTGTGGTGGGGCAACTCAATACGGCCAGGAACATGCTCATGCACAATGCTGTGATGCACCGACCCCCCGTAGAAATATCATCAGGGACCGTGCAATGCCAACTCTTTCCAAACAGCCCACAAGGGAGGGAACGACTTTAGAAACTTCCGCCCTCGCAGGGGGCAACTCCAACGTCGGCGGGGTCGAACTTACCCCACATTACGTTCGAACATCATTCCGCATGGCCGAAGGCCCTTCAAGGCTGAAGCAGTTCTACTTTCGCATTACATGAAAGCCTTCAAGGCAAGGGGCAAGGAGAGAAGGGAGGAGCGAGAGGGAGGATAAAGGAGAAGGAGAGGGAGAGGGATAGGAAGCTGAGACAGAAATAATGATAATATTTTCCTATATCCCCACGCCCCCCCCCACCTACAGGAATCACTCCTGGCCTCCCCAAACCCCTAAGCGCGGACTTTACAGCCCCTCCGCTTCGTGCCGCCTCCTTCCCCTTCCCCTCCCTCCCCAGACATGCTCGCCTCGGGACACAGCAACGAGGCGAGGGTCTTGTTGGCTGGGACCCTCGCCGGCCCCCGGAGCCGTCAGAAGTGGCTCGGGATGCAGATAGCCAGCCTTCGGGAAGGGGTCGGGACTTCCAGGCATCCCGCACCTTGAGGATCAGGACATTGGATGTTTGGGCCTTGGCACCTTCGCTTCGTGCCGCCGCCTGTTCCCCACTTTCTCTCTGGGCTCATCGTTCCAGGTTCCTGCCTCCTCCTCCCTCTTCGCCTCTTCCACCGCGCGCCTACTCATCGCCATCGCGCCTACTCATCATCCTCGTTCTCCCGCCCCCTGCTCCTCTTTCGTCGTCGTCTTTGTTGTCACCCTTATCATCGTTTTCCTCATCGCCGTTGTCCTCGTCGTCCTCGTCGCCCTCCACTCTTCTTCCTCGTTCCTCACTCCTGTTTCCTGCGCATCCTTCTTCCTCCTTCTGCCTCCTTCCACCCGTGCATTTCTTCATCCTACCCTCCATCCGGATTCCTACCTCCTTCTCCTGCATGCTTTTCCTGCCTCCTCCTCCTCCTCCTCCTCTTGCCTCTCGCCTCCTTCTCCCTTCTCCTTCCTCCAAATCCTCCTCCTCGTCCTCCTCCTCCTCCTCCTCCTCCTCCTCCTCCTCCATTCGTCCTTCTCCTTAGCAATCACCCTTCTTTACGATTCCTCTTCTCATCGTCATATCCGCCTCATCCTCCTTCATCTCCTACTTGGCATCCTTCGTCCGTTCCTCTCATGCTTTCTTCACATTACTCTGTTCCTCCGCCTCCGCATGAACAGTTCAACAACAGCGCCATGCACACGCCACGTAGTGTATAATCAGCGCATAAACAGTGCGATGCAGCATAACATCAACGAACGTGCACACCATAACAAGTTAACTGAATGGCGGAAGCAATGCCCGCGTAATGCGAAGGTAACGTAGACGCAATGCACAGATAATAGGAGTTGACTGCATCGCAAAAGCACACCAATCGCAATGGAACCTCAACTCAACAGCATTGCAACGCAAGCGCAATGCGCTCCAATACCCAAGCAATGCAAAAACCATGCAGCAGTAGTAGTGCAGAGACAATGCTACGCTGTACGAGTCCATGCTTTTTGTTTGTGTGCTGTACTGTACGCTTTGCAGTGTCGTATGCGATGCTGCGCAACGTGTTGCTATGACATATGTTCTGCTCTGCTTGCATCGCGATTGCTACGATCTGCGATGCGCCACATATGTGATACAGTGGTGTGCTACGACACGTAATGATCATGCTCGTCTTCGATGTTGGATTGGCACGGGCCAGGGCTCGAGTTTCGAGGCGCCGGCCGCGTGGTCGTGGCAACGACCACTGGCCCTGTGCGCGGAACAACAGGCAGGAGCCCTTCTGGCAGACATTTGGGACAGCGTGTGCGCAGTTCGATGTTCGTAGAGCGGCCCAGGAGATCTCGCCGACGGCATTCACGAGGAGATGCTGACGGCGACGATGAACTTCCACCAGGAGGGGCAGAAAGAGCGGCTCGCCTCCGCTGCCGGCTGTGGTGTGCAGGCGAACAGCATCTCCGCATCCGCGCTCCCTCGGGCCAGGCCTCCGGGCCGCGCCCCCACGGGCACGGGGCATTTTGCTCGCGGGCGCCGCGCGCGGAATGCATCCGTACGACCACACATCCGCGGGACCGCGCCCCGGAAACCAGACCGCGAGGGCGCGGAGATCTTCCTTCTCCTCTTCCTCCGCCTCCTCCTCCTCCTCCTCCTCCTCCTCCTGCTCCTCCTGCTCCTCCTGCTCCTCCTCCTCCTCCTCCTCCTCCTCCTCCTTCTCCCACTCCTCCTCCTCCTCCTCCTCCTCCTCCTCCTCCTCCTCCTCCTCCTGGATACAGTCAGCGCGCCCAGTACAGATGCGCGCCTTCTTCCAGGGTGCCCTTGTGTCCTTGCCTCTGCGGCCCGTCCTTTGCCGTTCTCAGTGGTCGCCCGCCGCCCCCCCAAAAGACCCAGCTCCGGCCTCCCAAGGGTCTTGCCTCCTTGCCACCTGTCCCTGGTACACGTTTCGACTCTACGTTCGCCGCTCGCGAGCACAGACCCTGCCGCGGCCTGGCGCGGGGGCGCGAGGCATGCATGGCTGTGCCACGCCATCCTCTGCGCCCGGAGGCCAGTCCCCCGGGCCCTCGGGCCGCCCTGTGGAGGTTCTGCCAAGAACGGCTCGGGGTGGGACGCGCCGCCGGGTCTCTGCGCAGGGGGTCTCGAGGAGCGACGGGTTGGGGGGCCGGCGGCTCGCAGAGCCGATGGTGGTCGAAAACTTGTCCGCATCCGCTTCCTCGCGGGCCCGGCCCCTGGGCCGCAACCGACCCCGCGGGTGCGGGGCACGTTTTCGCGGATGCCCCGCGCGGGAGGAGTCCGTGCGACCGCGCACCCGCGGGACCGTGCCAGGGAATGCAGACCGTGATGCGCTCGCCGCTTGTGAGAGATGGAGCCGTCGGATGTCTGGTATTGCTGGGCGGGGTGAGGACCAGGAGAAATCGTTCAAGAGCGTTCCGCGACGCTCTTCAAGCGTTCCGGAGCGCTCTGGGACAGCCGCGGCGCCCATTGCATCCTGCAGAGCAGCGGGGCCTCAGAGATTTCCGATTTGTCCCAGTCCGATTTTGTGCCAGTCTTGGCCTCGTCGTACATGCACAGCGCTCTTTATTCCCCGGCGGTGTCAGGCGTGACCACGGGAGGGGAGAGCAGGCTGGTCACGTGACCTTCTCCTCCTCCTTCCCCATTATCCCCCTCCGCCCCCTCCTACTTCTTCTCCTCTTCCTCCCTCCCCCTCCCCCTCCTCCTCCTCCTCCTCCTCCTCCTCCTCCTCGTCCTCCTCCTCCTCCTCTTTCTCCTCCTCTTCCTCCTCCTCCGCGAATCGTGACGTGACCAGGGGGGGTCGGAGGGGGGCGGGGGCTGGTCATGAGCGTGATCGCGAAGAGTAGCAAGAAGGGCTCCGTGGAGGAGGCGTATAGGCGTGAAGCGAGGAGAGAAGAGCCTGGAGCGGGGTGCCCTGGCCCCAAGCACCAGAGGTGCGCGTGCAGGTCGGAGGACGCGTACGTAATGGGGGGGCGATAATGGGGGGAGGCAGCAAGGGCTGCCGAAGAGGGGCCCTTCAGGGCCCTCACAGGGGCCCTTCTTGGGCCTCCTGGGAGGCCCTCGTCGCCACTGCTGGATTCGCCTCGAAATCCTGGTCAGGACGCACCCCGGGAGAGCTCCGGGGAGTGGCGGTATCGGTACCTTTATTGGTTGCCCCGCTCGAAGAACAAAAAAGTCATAGTCATAATTAAGCTTTTTGCAGCTCCGCGCGGGTTTCTTGGATCTGCGCTGAGCCCTCTGGCGGCGCATCCGCGTGCCAGGGAGGTGGGTCCCGCTCAGATCCAAGACATCCTCGCGGACCGTCAAAAGCGTCTGGTTGATCCGTGCTTTGTTCCTCTATCCCCCTCTCGTTTCGCGCACACGGGCAGGCACTGAACCTTTAGTTTGGCCAGTTTAGCGTGCCGCGCCGCCAATTCTGGCCTGCCGCACTTCGGCGCGGCACGTTATCCACATCCCAGTCCCCAAACGTCGCTTCGGCGCGGCACGCTATCCACATCCCTGCCTCCGCCACGCGGAGCGGAGCGACACGCCACCCGCTCGCACGGCATAGCGTGTCGCCGGGGCCGCCTTCGCGACACGCTATGCAAACGTTCCCGACCGTAGACATTCGGAATTCCGCTCTGATTTCTCGAAGCTGCGCTGGGCCCACCTGGAGGCGCCTCTGGCGCCGCCCCTGGCGCGCTCCGCGCGCTCGGGAGTGGGGTGCGGCGCGGATCCGAGAAATCCCCGTGGACCTCCGAAAGCCAGTTTATGTTTGTGCAGTGTTTGGTTCCTCCAACTCCTTCAGGCAAGAGGCCCTCAGCGGAGGAAACGGTGCCGATACCGCTGCTCGTCCTGGAGAGCCATCGTGACCACGGGTGCATGTTCCCCGAATCGCCCAGGTCCTTGCGCTAGGGGCAGCAGTCCAGGAGCTGCGGTGGTGCATCATGGCCCATGCTGAGCCTTTCTCTCCCCTCCGCCTCTTCTTCCTCCTCTCCTCGCCCTGCCGCAACTCTCTCTGCTTCTCGCTTGCGCCTCTTTCCCCCTCCATAGGGCGTGCGCGCCCGCTGCCCCACCTGAACAGGCCACGGACAGGGGTTTGCGCGCGCTGCGGTGGAGAGCAACATCCTTCCTCCTCCTCCTGTTCCTCCCTCCTCCTCCTCCTCCTCCTCCTCCTCCTCCTCCTGCTCCTCGTCCTCCTCCTCCTCCTAACTGGGAGGCTCTCGTGGGAGGAGGAGGAGGAGGAGGAGGAGGAGGAGGAGGAGGAGGAGGAGGAGGAGGAGGAGGAGGAGGATGAG
>CAUYUJ010016774.1:239049-262633 GCA_963575745.1 Prorocentrum cordatum | reverse complement strand
TCCCCCTCTTCCTCCTCTGCTATCACTCCTCCATAATTCCTGTCCGCTCCTCCCCTTCACTGATCTTCCTCTTCGTCATCATCATCCCTTTCGTCGCACGCCTCTTAATCCTCAATCGGTTCCCAATCTTCTCGACTTTCTTGTCATCCGCGTCCTTGGCTGTTGGAGGGGCCTCAGGAATTCTCAGGGCTCTTGTGTTGCACGCGAAGGCACAACTCCCAGGAACGCATCATCCTCCTCACATTCACCCTCCTCCTCCTCATCCTCCTCCTCCATGCACGTTCGGCTCAAGCCCGCGCCGACGGTAGGTTTCACGGCGGTTGGGCGGGCTCGCGCCCGCCTCCGCGGCCTGCAGTCGGGGCAGAGATGCGTGCAGGGTGGGATGACAAAGCGGAAGAGGAAACACGGGCCGCAGTTGCGGATTCTTCAAAGAGCAGAGGCGGCGGTTGGGGAACAAGTGGGGGTTGGGGCGGCCGCAGTGGCGGATACGGCGGCGGAGGTGACCGCAGTGGCGGCTGGGGCGGCGGAGATTCTCTTGGCGGATGGAAGGGAAAAGC
The DNA here is from genome assembly GCA_963575745.1 of Prorocentrum cordatum. Classification (NCBI taxonomy): domain Eukaryota; class Dinophyceae; order Prorocentrales; family Prorocentraceae; genus Prorocentrum; species Prorocentrum cordatum. The sequence continues at coordinate 262,076 of CAUYUJ010016774.1, read as the reverse complement.
GCAGGATGGCGGCGACGGAAGTGACCGCAGTCGCGGATGGGAGGGCGGCGGATGGGGCGGCAACGGATGCGAGGGTTGGGGAATGGAGGGCGCCCGCTGGTGGGACGACGAGGGTGGCTGGTGGAATGCATGGGAAGGTGGCCGCTCGAGTGCCTCGGCAGGTTCTCCTGCCGCGGAGCCCGCGGCCGCAACAGCGGCGGGCAAAGGAGGCGGTCCCCTGCTTCACCCAGGGCGCGAAGAACAAGGCGCAGTTGCGCTGTTTCAAATTGTGCGCAATGAGCCGCTGCCAATTTTCAAGTTGGAATTCTTCGAGAACTTCAGGGCGAACTGGAACGGCAATTATAAGCAGCACAACGCGGCCTTGAAGTGGTTCCGAGACGAGTACGAAGACCGAGAAAACCCTTTCGGCAGCCGCACGCCCGTCTTCGGAGGTACCGCAGTTGCGGGGGAAATTTCGAAGATCCTTAAGTTCCGCGCAAAGGGGAAGGCGCAGGACAACAGGGATTGGGACTGGGACCACACTGTCAAAGTGCCGTGGTCTTGGCTGGAGATGGTCGCGCAGATGGATGGACCTACAATGCTGCGCGTAGTGTGCGGCCCTGACAATGACCGCAGTCGCGGGTTGGTCCGCTGCGAGTGCCGCCCGTGCCCTAGCAGTCTCGACAACATGAGGCACACGAAAGGGGTGACAGAGGACAGGCGCAAAGAATCCCTCTGCCCCAGTGGGATTTCGTCCTCATCCGCGACGACGGCTCGGGCATTCGCGTCCACCCATCCTGGTCTAGCCCGAAGTTCAACACGTCTGAGGTGGAGCCGCACTCGCATCCCGTGCGGGGCCCGAGGGCAGGTCTCGGCAAGAGCGATGGCCACGGAACGTTCACGTTCTGGAAGATGCTGCACGCCCATCCGAATCCTGGGCGGTTCGACGCGAGCAAGGGGGCGCAGCTGCAACCGCGGTGGTCCGCGCAGCCTTCTCTCTTCTCTGTGCTCTCTCTTCTCTCCCTCTCTTGCCTTTTTACTTTCTTACTCCTCATCACTTGTATCTTCATGTTCCCCTCTTTTCTACTTCTATTCTTATCCTGTCTATATTCCTCTTGCTTTTCTTATACCCTTACTCTCTCGAACACTTCTTCCCTAACCTTATCTCTTTTTCTCTCCTGACACCGCAGTTGCGGGATTGCGCAGCCATGGAACCGCAGTTGCGGGGACCGATCGCGTGACGCCGCGCTCGTTTGACTCACTATGCGCGCGTTCGGCCGCAGTTGCGGCGCTGCCTTCTAGCGACTTCATACAGCTTGGCCGCAGTTGCGGCGCTCCCACGACTGACCGCTGTAATTAGGTGCTTCGGGCGAGCATCACCTCCGTTGAAGCACTCGTGACGTTAATTAGCGCGGCCGCAGTTGCGGAGACAGGTACTTAAACAGATGGATCCGCAGTTGTTCGTCGTCCTCGTCGCCCCTTCCCCGTCGTCCTCGTCGCAGTCTCCTCCCTCCGCCTTTCCTCCTCGTCGCAGTTCCTTCCGTTGGCCGTAGCCCGCCTCCGTTGGCCGAGTCATTTCCCGTCGTCCTCGTCGCAGTCCCCCCGAGGGCCGCAGTTGCGGACTTTGTTGATTCCTCCTCCTCCGTTTCTGCCCCGTCATCCTCGTCGCAGTCCCCTTGCTCCTTTCACCCTCGTCTGAGCTCTTCGCGCCATCCTCTTCCGTCGCGTCCTCTCCATCCTCCTCTTCGCCTTCCTCGTCCTCATCCCCGCCGTCTCCCTCGTTGCCCTTCCTCTCCCAAGCTGGCCGCAGTTCCCCCGTCGGACGGGGGCCGCGCGCGGCCACGCCATGGACCCAGGTCGCAAAGCCGAGGTCGACAAGCGGTTCGCCGAGCTGAAGCAGCAACTGCGGGAAAGGTTCGGCCTGCAAGGGGCTGCCGCGGATGCCGCAGTCGCGGAGCCGACGGAGGACCGCAGTAGCGGAAGCCCCGAGCGACCGCCGCGCGAGGCCTCCCCGCAGTCGCCTAGCTCCTCGCGGGAATATCGGCCGCCGCCGCCGATAAGCGCTGCGAGTGGGAGCTCTGCTGGTGGGAGGCGCGAAGAGGCGCAGTTGCGCAGGGCGCACTTGACCCCCAAGGCAAAATGGGGGCCTCGGGCGCAGACGCCGACGAAGCAGCAGGACCAACCAACAGTGACGGGAGCCGCCACCGAGACCGCAGTTGCGGGGGTGGCCGGCGAGCCTGGTGCCGCGCGCGGCTCATCTGGGAGCAGCGCGCCCTCGGCCGTGCTGCTCGCAGCCGAGTCCAAACGAGGCGCCCAACCCGAAGACGAGGCCGCCTCCCAGGAGAAAGCCGCCGAGACAACCGCCTCGGCCGATTCGCGGCCGAGGAAAAGGCCGCCTCCCCCGGAAGACTCGCCGCTGTCAGAACCGCAGTCGCGGGGTCGCGCGGGGCCTCCGTCGGAACCGCAGTTGCGGGAAGATGCGGGAGCACCGCGGAAGAAGCAGCGGACCAGGTCCCCTCCAGGGATAAACTACTTTGGGGAACGCCCCAAGTGGAACGAAGGATTCCTTCGTACAGAAGACGGCAATCGGGTTCCGTCCACCATCGCTTTGGTGTTCAACGTGGTGGTCATCGCGAAGGTGGCAACAAAGCAAGATGTCTTCAGGTGCATCTTGCACCAAACTGCGGCGCTCGTCTTCGTCGTATGGGACCCCGAGCTGTTCCGCACGGGGAACGTCGAAGGCGCTTGCAGCTCCGACGTTCCCGTTGGACTCAGGACTGCCGTCGAAGACGCTGTCATTTTGAAAAACAACACCGCGGAGCCTTACTGGACGACGGTTGCCCTGTTCAGAGACACGGGCGTGGTGCTCGTGCGCCCGCACATCATCGCAGAGACCGCAGTTGCGGGTCATGTTGTTGGGGCCACCCACGCCGTCACGATCCTGCGCTTTCGCCTGAAGGGCTCCGACATGAATCCTGCCGCGTTGATCCGTTTTGCCGTCGTGTCCAGACACGCAGTCACCGAACGTCTCAAACAGAAGATCACGCAAACAGAACAAACAGCGTGGCAGCCAGGTTTCTTCAAGGACGCGGTTGCTTCCATCCATAAAAATGATGTGCGGTTCTTGTGCGGCCTGTTTGACATCCCGCCTGAGCAGCTCCAAGCATTTGGCCGCAGTTGCGTAGCCAGCTACACCTGCCCGATGGGGGTGGTGCTCAGGGCTGGACCCGCCCTGTTCGGAGGCCTTGTGGAGGGCACACGCGTCATGCATCCGAATTACGTCCTCCCCATTGGCCCGTGCGACTTGCGCATTGCGGACTACAAACACTTGATAAAATTACGTTGACACAAATAAGCTTTCATATTTAGAATGATATGCGGTTTTAATCAAAATAATTATATAAGTTAATGATCACAAATAATTAAACATTACATATGTGTTACTTTTATAATATTAACAACTTGGTTTTGCAGGGAGGCCGTCGAAGAACGATCCCCAGTGGCTCCCTGATTGGATGCATCGAACAAGCGACTCCATCATCTCTCGGCGCTGGGTCCCAGCGAAGTACATGCCCAAGTGGGAGGATGACCCTGACCGCAGTAGCGGAGTCAGAGAAAAGCTCGGCTTGGCAGCGCTGCCCCCAATCGGCAAGGTCATTCAGAAGGAGCTCAACGAGAAGACCTTCAGCACGCACTGGTGCGAGGGCATCCACCAACACATCGTCTTCGTCGGCCACGGACGCGCAAGTCGGGCGAGCAAGCGGAAGCACGAAGAGGCGCGATCTGCCGCAGTTGCGGACGAGCGGTGAGTGCGGCAAGACCGAGGAGCCGCAGTTGCGGAACAGAGCTCGGTACTACTGGGCGCCTGCTGCCTGCGTAGTGCATCCCATTAGCGATGGAGTGCATGTTGCGGTGTAGGATAGCCCGCAGTTGCGGGGGTGCGGTTGCCAAGCCGCAGTTGCGGTTGCGTATAATAGGAGAGCACGCGGTTGCGAAGCCGCAGTTTGCAATAATTAAGTGTGCGCGCGCTGGGTCATCATCATCGTCGTCGTCCGACCTCGTCGTCGTCGCTGCCGTCGTCGTCGTCGCGTCTGTCGTCTGTCGTCAGCAGTCGTCGTCGGTCGTCGTCGTCGTCAAGTCTGTCGTCTGTCGTCAGCAGTCGTCGTCGTCGTCGTCCCTCCTCCCTCCTCCCTCCTCCCTCCTCCCTCCTCCCTCCTCCCTCCTCCCTCCTCGTCCTCCTCCAGGCCGCATCCCCCGCCACCTCCGTCCTAGCTCTCCTTCCCCTTCCCCTCCTCGTCCTCCTCCAGCTTGCACCCCCCTCCCTCCTCCAGCCTGCGCCCCCCCAAGCTCTCGCCCGATATTTTGGATTAAAACTGAGCCTTCAGTCGTCCGCAGGCATTCGGCTCAGCAGGTCGTTGGGCTCCTGGCACACACGCCTCCACCCTGAGCGACGGACGTCGTGCCATAGTCCGCCTTATCGGAGCTCCGGGCCCCAGTGGCGGACAGCGTCGGCACAGATATGAACGACAGCGTCGGCGCAGATAATGCCGCAGTGGCGGACAAGAAAGCCGCAGTGGCGGACGAGACAGCCGCAGTTCCAGGCGGAACGCAAGGGATCTTTCAGAGGGCCAACGCCTTGAGGTCTAGATTCAGGACAGGGGACAAGGTGCGCCTCCCTGTGCTCATGCTCGCCCCGCACACGGGCAACCGAGGCGGGCGCTACCCTCAGCAGGAAAGGGTTCGGGAACTCGCTGTGAAAATCTTCCTGGCTGGATTCACGCAAGCCGAAGCTGACCACGAAGGTGTCTGCGTTCAGATGTTCCCAGCACAAGAGCTGGTGCTGAGAAAAAAGGAGGACCCGAAGTTCCAGACGTACACAGAGTACAATCTGGAAAAAGCGACCGGCCACCTCGCTGCGTGCTTCGACCGCAGTTGCGGAACAGACGTTGCGTATGGGACGTGTTCGCACTCCCACTTGTGCCTTGTGTTGCGGGCGTGCGCCCTGGGAGCCAAGTGGCCCATCCCCCAAGGCATGGAGTTCACGGAGGACGAGAGCGCGAGGCTGAAGCGCGTGCTCGATAAGGACGGCAATCTCGACATGGCCGCAGTGGCGGAACATGACCCTGTCGCTAAGAAACTCGTGCCGGGGGGTATGCTCATGGAAGTGCTTAGCTGGAAAATCATGGACGAGGAACCCACTGGTGCTTCGCTCATCAGCCAGTCCCTCAGGAGCCGATTTTGCGTTGCGAACGACTGAACTCACCGCGCTCCGTGTTCTGTGCAAGGCTGTTGACGCGGAGCTGCACGCCGCAGTTGCGGATCAGGTTGCCTTTGAAAAGGTCAAGCTCTCCGTCATGCACGAACTCGATCGAGTCGTTCAGGACCCAGACTTCATTTGAGACTTTGTTGTTATGGTTTTTAATTTTGTTTTTGTTCGTCTTTTTTTGTGTTTGTTATTCTTTTTTTGCCTTTTTTTGTTACTTTTTACTTTTTATTCGTTTTTTTGTTGTTTTGTGTGATCTGTGGTCACGGCGATGGGTATCATTTTCTTGTGCTTGTTTGTTTTTTTGTTTATGTTTGTTAAGTTTTGTTTTTTGTTTTTTTTATTTGCTGTTTGTTTGCTTTTTTATTTTGTATCTTTCTTTTTTTTCTGTTTCTTAGTTGTTTTGTGATCTCGTTCGTTGTTGGGCTCGGGAGCACGAAAGCGCAGTTCATCCCCTTGCTGCTCCAGTTCTGCGAGGTCTACGTGAACTCCAGGAGAAGGGCCCTTCGGCTCGGTGCCTTCGGGGCAGCCAGCGAGCTTCCCGACGAAGTGCCGTGGGTCATGGTTGCCGTGGTGATGCGATGCTACAGGAACGCGCCTGCGAGGAAGAGGGGCGTTGACACTCCTGTGTGGTGCCCTGACCCAGAACAATCGTGGAAGAAGAAGGAGTTCCGAGACTTCCTCATCGACATGAACTCGGCTCTCCGTTTGTACTTGTTCACGCTGAGCAAGGCCATCGACGGCAGGGGCCCTGAGAAGGCGATCGAGTTCAAGGCGAACCTGTGCATACTGACCGCAGACGGCTTCATGCAGTACCTGAAGGACACCCACGTCAAGGAACGAAGTATCCCAGGACATCGTCAGGCGCTCCTCCGCGCTTGCGCGGAGGCCACGGGGAAGGTGGAGCCGAAGTCCAATCGGTACGCCCTTGAGAAGGCCCTCGGCGAAGTGGGAGTCGGAGGCGGGAAGCCCGATTGGTTCGATTTCAACGCGTTGCCGCGCCCAGAACCGAATGAGCCCGCAGTGGCGGGGAAGACAAAGGCTTCCGCAGAGGGGCACGAGTTGATGCCGACGGTCATTTCCTTTGACCCCACGACTCAATTACCAACGAACCACCAGCGCAGCAGGGACACGACGGCCATTCCACGCGGATCCTTCCCTTTGCCAATCGCCGAATGGAGGCGTTCAGCGGCAGCGAAGGAGCTGGGGCGGGAGCCTGCTTTTGTCAGCGCAGTGTTGCTGTGCCTTTGGGCGCGCCACATGTCCGCAGTTGCGGAAGCGCAAGTAGAGGTGTTGCAAGACGCTGACACAGAGAAACGCACCGTCAAGGCAACCGCTGAAAACGACGAAAAATGCATCGAGTTGTGGCCGTGCGTCCCAAAGGCATCCAAGGTGCACGCCGCAAGCACGCACCCCGAGAGGGTGGCCGTGCAAGTCTGGGTGAAAGGAGATCCAAATGGGGCCACGCCCACGACCTTCTACTTGCACCCCGAGTTCAAGCCGCCTGAGGACAAGACGCCCGCCGACGTGGCTGACCACGATGTGCGGTTGAGAGCATGGAAGTGGGATGCGCAAGAGACAATGCACGTCATCTGGGCAGTCAACAGAGTCACGGAACAGGAGATCCAGCAGAGAAACAGCCGTAATGAAAGCGCAGTTGCGCGCATCAACATGGAGCTGGAGACGAAAGAATTGGCGGTGTGCGTGCCTGGGACAGGCGGGGTCGTGGTCGCCGTGAATGTCCCTGTGCTGGTGAATACCACGGCCGTGAAGAAAGGAGAAGAGCTCCTGTGGGAGGCGAGACCCGAAACCGCACCGAAGAAGAAGGCGGCCGAGGAGACGTGGAAGACGGACGCGGCCAAGAGGGCCAAAGGGAAGCCTTCGGGCCAGCCCGCGCCGAAGAAATCGAAGAAAGGGTTCGACGAAAGCGGGAAGATGTCGCTCTAATTAAGAAGCCGCAGTGGCGGCAGTCAGGGCGGCTTGCTCGCGTGACCGCAGTTGCGGGCAACAGGCCGAAGGGGGGGGCGCACGCGTGACCGCTGTTGCGGAGCGCTCGTGTAGTTTGCAGTGTCACTGCTTCTGTTAGCTGAGGCCGCAGTAGCGGACCGCTGACGATCGAGCACGGAGGTTCGAAACGGACCTCCTCCCTCCCTTCTCCCTCTCCTCCCTCGCCCTTCCTCCACTTCCTCCCTCTCTCCTCCTCCTTTCTCCCCTTCCTCCCAAGTTGGAAGCCGAAACTACTCATTTCCTCACTCCCTCCTTCCCTCCCTGGAGGCCCTGGAGGGCCTCCGCCCTGGAGGGCCTGGAGGGCCCTGGAGGCCCTGGAGGGCCTCCCTGGAGGCCCTGGAGGCCCTGGAGGGCCTCCCTGGAGGCCCTGGAGGGCCTGGAGGGCCCTGGGCTGAGGGCGGAGGCCCTGGAGGGCCCCCGCCCTCAGAATGCTTCAAAGCAGTGCCGCGGCACTGCTTTGAAGCACCCAGGTGCTTCAAAGCAGTAGCATTCTGAGGGCGGAGGCCCTCCAGGGAGGCGCGAGGATCGCAGGGACCGAGGGAGGCCCTCCAGGGAGGCGTTCGTCTCGCCATCTGGCTCAACCGCGCGCGGCCCCACTGCCCGCACCTCCGCCTTGCCCGCAGTTGCGGCTGTGTCCAGCGCAGTAGCACACATGCCGACTTCTAGCGAATGGAGCCCTGTGTGCGTTGAGAAGGTCTTGTGCATCCGTGGAGGTTGGCTTGCGCAGACCACCCCCATCCCCGAAAAGGATGTCTAGGTGCTCCACGCAGGGCCCCTCGGAGAGATAAGCTTCGTGCACGTGAACATGCAAAAGGCTTGGCTGCTCAAGGTGTGCGCCAAAGGTAAACCGACCGCAGGGGCCTTGAAGGCCTCCAAGGACTGGGACGCGCTGAAGAAAGAACTCGCGAAGCAGGGCGGCGCCGCAGTTGCGGACGAGGAGAGCGACGGCGACGCGGGGGACGAAGCAGATGACCCCATGTCGGCCCTGGTCAGCTCCACGGACGCCACGAAGAAGCAGGCAGCGTCCCCGACCAGCGCCAAGAAGCAGAAGACTGGAACGCGTGCGGCGACTACTGGCCTGCCCAGGGGCGAGGCCGTGGAGTCGGCCATAGCCACTGTGCACTCTGTACAGATGCCCGCAAAGAGCCCCATGAAGTTTCCGCACGACACGGCCGTTCGAAACGTGCGGGTGGCCAGCTTCAAGCGGAGGACGTTGTGGCTGTACGCTGCAGACCTTGGGTGGCTGATCGACATGATCGTGGACGACGTGAGCCTCGGCGGTGTCCCCGACATCGACGACGGCGACAAGGGCGAGGCCGCAGTGGCGGACAGGGACTGGGCAACGGCGGTTGACCCTGCCACCCCGCTGGCGAAGCAAAAGGAGGTCGACTCCCTCGTGGCGCAGGGGAGCGGCTCTGGCTTCACCGTCGTTTGGGACTTCAAGGGCGCTTGGGTCGCGACCATCACGCGAGAGCGTGCCAACAAGGGCAAAAGGATCGAGATGGATGTGAAGAAACTTACAAAGAAGAAGTGGCAGTCGGCGCAGTCGGTGAAGGGCTACGACTACGAGTGGGAGGGCATGACGCAGCACCAGCGCAAGCAAGCGGCTCTGGATTACCTCGAGCTCCAAATCCCCAGTCTGTTCGACTGAGGCCCGAAGCCGTATGGGCCGCAGTTGCGGTGGGGCTACTGTGTGCCCGCAGTTGCGGGGTGGCTGGGTGCGCGTGAACACGCGGAGGGCGAGGCGGTGTGAGGAGGCAGGCGGAAGGTTTAGGGTGTTCCACGGGTGCACGCCTTAGTGCGCCAACTTGTGTGGGCGAGCGTTTTTCTTAGAGAAGCATGGAGTGAAGCATCGAAACCCTGTGCGCGCGATGATTGGGGCTTCCGCGCGGGCGTTGTTGAAATGTACCTCCTTCTTCGCCCCTCCGCATCGTCTTCAGTTGCTCCTCCCTCCTCCCCTCCCTCTTCCTAGTTCTGTAGCCCGCAGCCGAGTGCCCGGCCCGAGTCGTTCGCCACGCGACCCCTCATGGATGTTCCCGTGGGGCGGACATGGTATGGCGAGGAGGACGGAACGCATTTCGAGGTGGAGTGGCTCCATTACGACAGCGGCTGCGCACCGAGGAAAACGAAGTATGGCACCGCTGGGCTCGCCAACATCTTGGGCCGCAGTAGCGGCGTTCCGTGCCCCAAGAAGATAAAGGTGCACGCATGTGCGGATTTTCCGTGCCTAGCGAAGTGGCCCGCGTCGCAGTACGGCCTTGTTGAGCCGCCTCGCTTTCATTTGCGGCCGTATGCTTGGCGACCGGGCGCGACGCCACCCCCCGCAGTTGCGGCTCCAGGCGGCACCGCAGTTGCGGCTCCCTCGGCCCCTGCACACATAGCACCAGCAACACCAGCAGAACTCGCAGCTCCTGCGCAAGAAGGACACGCAGCTCCAGCACAGAAGCACCCGCAGAACCCAAACCTCCAGCAGCCCCTGTGCCCGAAGCACCCGCAGCAGCAGTCCCTCCAGCTCCTCCAGCTCAAGTGCACGCAACACCAGACCCGCCTGCTGCGCAGGAGACCGCAATTGCGGTTGAAGCTCCTGAGGGAGTGGAAGCGGACAAAGACACACCACTTCCAGCACGCTTGCCACCAGCGCGGCCGCTGCTAGAGAACTGGTCGAAGACGCAGGTCGCATTCTTCCCGTGCCCAGACCCAAAGGCTGCAGCACGAGTTGCGGCGCCTGTTGGCGACGCCTTGCGGCCACGAGTCGCGGCGCCACCCCAGGCGCCAGAGAAAGGTGTACCTGTGGAAGACGCGCCAAAGATCCAGGCCGCAGTGGCGGCGACGGTGCCGGACCGCGTGATGGCTCTCCTGAGGCAGATTCTGTCCGAGAATTCCTACATAGGGTATTCAGCTTTCATGCTGTTTGCCTTGCGGTTCGGGCGTCAACCTTACGTGTGGGAAGGCGAGAACCGCAAGGACCTCCTTGACTTCTACATGCCTTGGGCTAAGGAGAAGTGCACTGAGCCATGCGCCGTCGACGGCGTGGCGTGCGTACTCGCCGCTGCTGAGGATCTGTTCGGGGAATGGACAACGGTGGAACTCAGGCCCGTGCCTCCCGAGAACCCTCTCCATGAGGTGCGCCACTGGGTGGCCGCAGTTGCGGTGGGTGGCGTGTGCTCTGAGGGGGCGGACGCGTTGAACAGGTTCTACGGTCCTCTGGGACAATGGGTCCTAGGGACTGTTTGCGATGGAAACTGCGGCATTGACCTGATGGCGATGATGTTGCAGAAACCGCAAAATGCCGAGACGCGCAAATGGCTTCGGGAGGAACTGTACGATTTCGGGGTGCGCCGCTGGGACGAACCGTGGTTGCACGACATGCTCGTTGTCACGCAGGAACTAACCTTGGAGGAGGTGCGGGCGTACCGCAGTTGCGGGGCCAGCGGCCCTGCTGGACCCATGGTCCTGCACGACACCGAGGGCGAGGGCGAACCAGCAGAGGCGCCGAGAGAGGCGAGCGCGCCACGCCCCGCTCTCATGGCGGCGTTAGAGTGGCAGACGGGCGTGCAGGACATGGGTATATTGCTTGCCATGGCTGAGGCTATGCCCGAGGCTTTGCAGGAGGAGCAGATCAGGGCGCACGCACTGGCCAGCGCACGCCCAAAACCCGAAGTTGCGGAACAGAAGCGGCGCGTGTGCCCGCACATGCTCAGAGACCGCGAACTGGTTTGCAAAGACCTGGAGGCGCACGCACGCAGTTGTGGTTGGATGGGCGAGGGAGTTCTGCCACGGAATTCAATCGCGTCTTTTTGCGAGCGGTTCACGTGGCCGAAGGGCATGGGGGTCGTCCAGCAGCGCCAGGCCGTCTCCAAGTGGTTTCAAAACTGGCGCACACAAGGTGGACATGGCACGGCGGGCGTGCATGGCCGACGCCGCGCGCGGGGCAACCAAGGGCGCCCGAACAAGGCTCATGGCTGGAAGCCGCTCTGTACGAGTGGTGGTCCCACATGAGGTACTCCGTGGACTGGAAGGCGGTGGCCAAGCGAACCGCAGTTGCGGAGGAGAGGCCCAAGATGTTGGCCAGGTTCTCCCAATCCCTGCTGGTTACGAAGGCGAAGCAACTCGTCGCGGACTACTGCGTGGAGACAATGAAGCGGGGAGGCAAACCGATGGTGCAGCAGTTGCGGCCTCGGTGGTGGGTGAAGTGGCGGCGCTCCTACGGCCTGAGCATGAAGAAGCCGAACCGCAAGTACAAGGTGCCAAAATGGTTGCTCCAATCTCGTGTTGAGACTATGATCTTGAACGTGGCCAGGGTCCGCGCAGCTGCAGAGGAGCTTCTGGGGTACGACCCGCACATCCTGAACTGGGACCAGTCGCCCTTTCACCACAACGAGTCGTCGTCGGCCTCGAAGCCGACCTTGGCTGTGAAGGGTGGCTTTGTCCCGCTTGTCGAGGCGCATGACGACAGCAGGGCTCGGTGGACAGCGAACCTGACGGTGTCGAGCGACGCGGAGGACATCCGCAGTTGCGGACCACCGCCGGCGGAGCTAATGTTCAAGGGGGGATCTGTAATCGCTGAGGGCTTGGCCGCACATGCCCGCAGTCGCGGCTATCCGTCTTGGGTGAGCACGGCGACGTCCGAGAAGGGGTCCTCCCGCGCAGACGACGTTGTATCATTCTTGCAGCGGCACTTGCGGGCCTGGCCCGACGACCCGCAGTTGCGGGGAAAGTGGCGCATCCTCATGGCCGACGACCAATCCCCGCACAAAGCAGACGCTGTGCGGAGACTCGCCTGGCAGCGCGGCTACGTGCTGATCATTCACGGCGGGGGGGCGACCGCAGTTGCGCAGCCCGTGGACACGGACTTGAACCAGCACGTGAAGCGCCGGTACATTGCCCTCGAGACCAAAGCGCTGGTGCAGCAACTGGCGTTGGGGAAGCACGTGCCGCAGTTGCGGCGTTCCGATTGCGCCGACTTGATGCTGTCAGTGTTGGAGGATGTGCAGTTGCACTTGGACGCCGCGAAAGGTTTCCTGAAAGTGGGAATTCGAGCGCCCTTCGACAAGTCAGGAGATCTCGAGATTTGCCGAGAGGCGGCGGAACTCTGGGAAGCAGGGGGGCTGCGAGCAAAAGTGGACACCGCAGTCGCGGAGGTGAGGGAAGAATGCGAGCAGAAACGTTTGAAATGGTCCTACAATGACGTGCTGCGTCTCATACACGAATACGAGAAACACGACGCCACAGATTCCGTGTTGGAGAAGCTCGGCGACGAAGCGCTAGGCCAGGAGCCAGGCCACGAGGAGGGCGATGAGGAGGGCGGGGAGGAGGAGGAGGAGGAGGTGCACGAGGAGCACGAGGAGGACGAAGAGCAAGAGGAGGCCTCGTGGGCCGAGGCTCTTGCGGAACAGTGCGATGCCGCAGTTGCGGCACCTGGGCCTCAAGGATCCTCGGTATCCATGGACTGCGTGGTCGACGCAGAGGCGGCCGAGCAGGTGGCAGTGGCGACGTCCTTGGCAGAAACGCTCCGCGAGGCGGAAGATATGCTGCGCCAAGTGGGCATGGAGAAACTAGCGCAGGATTGCCGACAGCAACGACACAAACAAAAGAAGCGGTTGAGAGAGCTGGCGCGGGAGGACAACGAGGTCCTACGAGCGTTGACTGCCCAGCGAGACCACGAAGCCGCAGTGGTGGCGAAAAAGCGGCGCCTGGCTCTGGAAGCGAACGACAGGACGAAGGCGTTGCACGATCTCAAGAAGCAGATTCGAGAGGCCGAGGCCGCCTTGAGGGCAAAGAAGGAGGCCGCAGTTGCGGTGGAAACGGCTTTGGCTAACAAACACGCCCTAGCGCAGTGGAATCCCGAGGAGTTCAAGATCAAGAAAAACAGGATGGCAGCTCTGGATCGCCTGGCTCGCGGAAAAGGCGTCCTCTCAGACGAGCAGAGGGGGGAGTGGGCATGGTTCAAGACGCATTGGGACGAGGAGATGTGCAAGCAGCACAAGGAGCAATGGCCGCTCACGTTTGCTGGGTGGCTGCAAAAAGTCGCGAACGACGCGGCGTCTGGGAACCGTTCGGCGCTGTCGCAGTTCGTGCATTCGGAAACAGTGAGAACCCTGGGAGGGCAAATGGCGCTGGTAATCCCAGCCCTAGCGTGATGCAGGCCGCAGTTGCGGACCCACAGGAAGTCCAGAGGGAAGTTGTTTTTCCAAGCGGCTCCCGCGCGGGCAGGAGATGAGGCAAAACCGCAGTTGCGGTCTTCCTGCTGCTGTGAAAATAATCCTTTCACAGTCCCTTGCAATCGTCGCCCTCCTTCTGCTTCTCCGCCAGTCCATTTGTTGTTCTTTCGGTTCCTTTGAGTCCTCGCCCTCCTTCTGCCACTCCTCGAATCCTCTTTGTCTCCTCCCTCCATCCGACCCCATGCCCATTCACGATCCATTTCCGTAGCCACCGTGGCTCGAGGTGGCGCACGCGAAGACGCAAGCATGTGGCCGCCCGCGCGCCCGAGCGCATCCTCAGGGAGTATGGACCGTGGACCTCGATTCGCCAGAACGGTGTTCATCCACAACGCTGAGGAGGAGGAGGGAGGCAAAGACGAGGAAGCCGCAGTTGCGGATGATGACGACGACCAGCGGACGCAAGATGGCGACAGCACCGTCGCGTCCTCGGCTGCCTCCGCTGACGAGGCTGAGTCCCGGGGAGGTGCGGGAGCCGCAGTTGCGGCAGCACATGACTCCTACATGCCGAGAGTGTTGTCGTCGCGGAGAACCTGGAAACGGGTGCCCATCATCGAGACAAGCAATCTGTCGGAAAAACAAAGAGCTCTTGTCGACGCATGGGAGGAGAAAACGGAGTTCGAAGCGGGACGGGTCGGCTTCTACGTGGCCAACTTCGGAGGGACTGCAGCTAGACCCACGCAACGCGCGGACGAGTGGGCGCAGCTCCGCGCGAACCCTGCCCAGATCATCGCCCTCTGCGAGTGCGACGACGAGACCTGCGCGGTACTCAGTGGGGAGCACGACGCGAGGGACAGTGCAGCCGCAGTTGCGGACGATAGGTTTCGGAGTCGGACTCAATACAACTACCTGTGCGTTAAGGGCGGCGAGCCATCAGGGACCCTCCTTGTTGGCATGAGGGGCCGCAGTGGCGGCCACATTGAACACGTAGACTTTGCGAGACTCTTCCACAAGCAGGAGAAGTCCAAAACGAAGAAGAAGAAGAAACAGTCCGCAGTTGCGGAGGCTCCTGCGCCAAAGCTGCACAACAAGTACTCCAGGGCGATGGTGGTGCGCGTCCACCTGGACCAGGCCGTGCCCCATTTGGGGGGCTCCTTCAACGTCATGGCGGTGCACGTCCACCACAGCTTGGCCAACCAAGACTGGGGCGTCACGAAGCTCCATGAGTTCTACAACTGGTTCGTCGCCTACGTCAGGGAATGGGACGTGAAGGTCTGCATGGGGGACTTCAACATGTGCATGTTCCAGCTTGTGTCCTGGTGCCGCAATTGCGGCCTGACTGTGGACGTCGCCGCGTGGACCCCCTGGAAGACAGCAGGCGGCCAGCCCAGGGCAGACAGCATGGCGATTTTGTTCATAAACTGTCCTGGGCAGTACAAGCTTCACCATGGCCTGGGTGTTCTGCACGACCGTGAGGGCGGATTCTTGACGACCCAGCATGATCCGTCTTTCCCTGTCTTCGACTACACGAATGGCCCTGGGAAGATGCTTCAGACTTACGTGCCCAAGGCTGAGCCCGTTGAAAACAAGATGCGCGCCTTCCTGACGCCATCTGGCGAATCCTTGACCGCAGATGCGGAGTTCGAGCAAAGGATGGCGCGCAGGGAACGCGACGATTGGGTGCGCTATCCCTTCAGAGTGAAGCAGGGCAACCTCGACGACAAGATATGGCATGGCGCCTTCGGCAGGGCGAGGCACGGAGCGCACTTCCCTCTGGTGGCTTTCACGCACAATACGTGCCGCAGGTCACCTGAAAGACTCGCCGCGAGGTTGGAACGCAGGAAGGGCGGCAGGAAGGGCGGCAAGAAGGGCGGCAAGAAGGGCAGCTACGCGGACACCGCAGTTGCGGGGAAGGGCGTCCGACCCCAGATGGGAACCGCAGTTGCGGGGAGAGACGCTGGGGCTGAGCGAGCTGGGAACACGCCACCGCCGCAAGCTGCCAACGGCGACGATGCGACCCCTTCTTGTGCCGCAGTGGCGGCTGGGTCCTGGGACGCCAGCGGCAGCGGCGCATGGGAGGCGCGCAGTCCCGCCACGAGATGGCAGGGCTGGTCCTGGTGGGACTGGAGCTCGAGCGAATGGGGCGCTGATGGCGCGCAGTGGTGGCCCTCTGATCATGCCGCAGTTGCGGACAATGCCCCTGAGGGCTCGCCTCCTCAGCGTGAAGTCGAGTGGGGCTCGAGCGGGCGACCTGCCGAGCGCCCTCCGTGGAGCTTCGAGGCGCAGCGTTGGTGATGGCCGCAGTTGCGGGCAAGTGGAGCATGATGTTGATTGCCGCAGTTGCGGACAGTGTACGCTGGAAAAATCATCATCATCATCAATCATAATCATCATCATATCATCATATCATACGTTCAAAGCAGTGCCGGGGCACTGCTTTGAACGCGTTCAAAGCAGTGCCGGGGCACTGCTTTCGATCGTCGCCTCGTCGCCGTTATAAGGGCTATCGGATTAAGTCGGGCATGCCCCTCTACAGGAGGAACATCAACAAATAATTAAACATAACCTGGGGATGGTTTTATAATATCTACATATGTAAATGTTATAAAATGTTTTTAATTTTCTTCCAACCTTTTTTTCATTTTCTTGTTTCCAAGCTCCGCCTGTAGGAGGACATGCCCGACCCGAGCGCATCGGTGACATACTCTCTGCGGAGCGGTCCCTTCGCAGTCGGCGGGCGCGCTGGGCCTCTGGGCCTGCGCGCCTCCCCGCCCATGCGCGCCTCGACGCGCTGGGGCTTCCGCTTCGGAGGGTACGCGGCCGGCTCCCCGCGGCGCTGGAGGGTTTCCCCGAAGGGCTTGGGCGACCCGTCCTCCTCCTTCTCCTCCTCCTCCTCCTCCTCCTCATTCCTCCATCTCCTCCTCCACCTCCTCCTCCTCCTCCTCCTCCTCCTCGGGTCGCCTATGGCCCCGGGGGGAAACCGTGCACTCTGCGTGATTTCCGTCTCGTGTTGTTGCGCGCCGGTCGTTGGAGGTGGGCATCTCTGGATCCCTAGATCCCAATCTTAGGGGAACGGAGAATGACACAAACACAACAACTCAGAGGTCCGCGCGGATTTCTCGGATCGGCGCTGTGGACCCCCCTCCCTGGCGCGCGGACCGCGCCAGGGGCGGCGCCGGTGGCGCTGCCAGGGGGGCCCCAGCGCGGATCCGAGAAATCCGCGCGGACCTCCGAGTTCTTATGTTTATGTCATTCTTCGTTCCCGTAAGATCCCAATCTGCTTCAGGTGCCCTCCTACCTCCATCGTCGAGTGCTTTCGTCTTTTCTTTCCTCTTCAGGGGGCGGGCGGGAGCCCAATCCAGTTGCTTCCAACGCCTTCCTGCTTCGTGTCTGCATCCACTTCTTCTGGCCGACGGGTAATTGTGACGAGACTTTTGTCGTCAAATGCCCAGTGGCCCAGTCAGCCCAGCCACCACTGTGCATCCGTTTTGCTTGTCATCACGTCATGGCTCCCAGCAGCGTCGTGAGCGCATGGAGCATATCCAGTCACCAGTTCTGATGAGTGGTTGTTTTCAGATTCAGCGACCTCGTAAGTCGAGATCGAGTGCTCCGTTTTCAGGCCGTCCTTCGGTTCGCACGCCGTCGCGGCCTTCCCAGAGACCCGATGGATGTTTTTTCAACCCTGCGGTCCGCACCAAGCCTCGGAAAAGGTTCCCCTGAGGCCGACATCAAGCCGCGCATGGGATGCATAACGAAACAATTCGCCGGAGGCCCGGGCGCCTGTGTGACGTTTATGCTGGGGGCAGAGCTAAGGGGGGGGGAAAGGCTCAGTCATAGATCCCCGATCGATCCCGGTCCGATTCTGTTCTGGTCTTGGCTTCGTCTTACCTCCCGCTAGTCCCACCAATCCAAGCCTCGCGGAGCCTACCCCTCTGCGAGCACTTCAGGGGCAACGTTCAGGGGGGGAAAGGCTCTCAGGGGAGAGTGCATCGACCCCCGATCGCGCATTCATCGCCGATGGGTGCCTGATAGCCCGCCCCGCCCAGGAGCGTGCGGTTTCGCTATCGAGAGCGTATCGCCGAGGGCAACGTTCAGGGGGGGAAAGGCTCTCAGGGGAGGCTGCCTCGACCCCCGATCGCCCCTTCGTTGCCGGTGGGGGCCCGACAGCCCACCCCGCCGCCCAGGGCCGTGCCGGATCTGCCATCGGGGGCCCTTCGCCGATCCATCGGCGATGTATCGCCGATTCCAGGTCGATGCTCTCCCCCCCCCCTTGAGCTGGTCCCCTGGTCGTTTTCGGGTCGTCGCTCGGGCCTCCAGCGGCCGCTCGAGACGAGCCGGGCCTCCCCGAGCGCTCTCGGCGAGGCGCAGCCGCTGGAAGGCGTCCCGAGGCCGAACAGCCGCCGGGAACGAGCACGCCCGACAAACTGAAGCCTCGAAGCTCTCCCCGTCGCTCCTGGGCCAGGGTCCACTTCGATCCGATGGATCTGACTCGATGTCGGTTCTGGCCGATCCGATCCGATCCGATCCGATTCGATTCGATTCCGATAACTATTGTGGCGGTCTGATGTGGCTCGGTGCTTGCATGGCGCTGCCGGGCATCCTGGCGCGGCCGATCCGATTCGATTCCGACTCCGTGCCGATCCGATTCCGTTCCGATCCGATCCGATTTCCCGAATGGATGGCGACTGATCTTGCCATGTGCTGGTCCCCCCCCCCCACGACAACGCCCGAAGACCTCAAACCTCAACGTGACGTTCCCCCCTACCTTCCCCCCCGCCCCCGAGCTGGTCCCCCCCCCTATCGTTCCCCCCTCGAAACCTGGAGCGAGCAGAGTGCGCCGTGCACCGCGCAGGCCTTCGCGCAGGAGGAGTCCATGGCGGAAGAGGGCTTCGTGGAGGCACGCCCTGACACGCGGCCTGTCGAGCGAACGCCCGCCGCCGCGCTTCCGCGGCCCGCGCGCGGCCGGCGAGGCCACCGACCGAGGCGTCCGGCGCCTCGGACAAAACCGGGGCGGAGGCTTCTCCTTGGCATCGCTCGGACGTGTGCATTTTTTCACGGCGAGAGCCATCGAGGACCATCCTGGACCATCGAGCCAAAAAACACACACACGAAACCGAAAAATGCATGGGAAATGGACGTCCGAGCAACGGCAAGTCTCTCTCGAAGAAGAAAACACCACATCAACATAAACTTTTGGCGCACCGCGCGGATTTCTTGGATCCGCGCCTGGGAGCCCCCCGGCGGTGCCTCAGGCGCCGCCCCTGGCGCGCTCCTGAGATCCTCTGGGCGGTTCTTTTGTAGGTAGGGGCCTTCTATCCTACTTAGGTGGCTCCGCTACCCACTTAGCCTCCAAGTTAGCATGCTGATAAAACGCCATCCATACACATACTTGGGAATCGTATACAAAGTACAGGATTCTTACGTATATGCATAAATGTGGGAAGGGGAAGGGAGGAGGAGGAGGAGGAAGGAGGACGGAGGAGGGAGGAAGGAGGAGGGAGGAAGGAGGAGGGAGGAGGAGGAGGGAGGAAGGAGGAAGAGGCGGAGGAGAAGGATGAGGACGCTCCCCAAACCATTCCAACTCGACAACGGCATCATATTCTCGTTTTTCTCACCAAACGTCGATGCATCACTGCGAATAAGTTGGCACTCTGAACTGGCATGTGGATGCAAGGCTCAAGCAGGTCTACAGATCTTACCAAAATATGTTGTTGACCGACCAAGCACCAACGCAGTGAGACCTCTTTGAAACTACGGGCCAAACTGACAAACACGTGAAGCACTGGGTGCCAACCTTTGCGTGACAATTCACTCGCCCAAAGTGAACCTCACCGCTGGCCATGAACGAAACAACGTCCCTTAATTGGATGACCCTGCTCCGCACGCACACACCCTTCGATGTGTGGACGTCCTCTCCCGACGGAATGCAGAGGAACTCCCCTAGAGCATGCATGAGTTGTTTTGTTGGGACCCTTGGAATTAACAGGTCGACCCGTTGCCTCGGGCACGTCAGGTCGTAGAGGGCCTGCACGGTGGCGGATTCCATCAGGCCCTCTTCGTACGACTTCAAATTGCACGTGTCAGAGGCAAGCCTCTTGACTGTTCTGTGTTTCCTCTCATGGAGGAAACACGAGAAAAGCACTCCATGATTCCTGAGGTGATCTGGTAGATGCAGTGCGTAGTGTGATTTTTGAATCCACGCTTCCAGGGCGTACGCGCACTGCTGCGCATCAAGATGCTCCCTGATGAGCTTTCTCAATACATTATGATGCACGACACCTGAGAGCGTCAAGCACTTTGACGAGCTCTAGAACGCTTGTGACCTCGGCACGGAGCACTCCTGTAGGCAAGACTCGCGCCACGCAGAAGGACTCGATCACAGGCATCGCAGACATGTACTCTGAAGCCGACCCCCCTGGAGAGCCTGTCGCTAACAGCTTTTTGCCTGAAGCCTAAGCTGCTGGCCACTGGAATGCCTTCAGGTACGAATCCACATCTTTCGAAGAGACGCCAATCCCAGCCTTGAAGAGCCTGTCGAAAAATAGATCGAGCTCCTTGCAAGCAATGCCTGACACTAGGTACACGTGCATCCAGTCCCACATCCATGCTGATGCTAGCTTCACTGCAAGACCAGAGTCCTGCAACAGCGACTCTTTGGAATAATTGAAGCCTAGCCGCTGCTGAACGTTTCCAAGTTCGGTCGGACCTTTGGTATTGGCGATGTTTCGCATGTGTACCTGAATGGGATGCACGCTCTGGTCGTCATGTAGAACAAACTCATTGAGCGATGTTTTCGACGATGGAACAAGAAATCCTTTCTTATTTTGATTTAACAAAGTCGACCAACACGATATGCATTTTTTGCAAGGGCGCATGGCGTGTGGCCGCCTGAGCCCTTGGCCTCAACAGCAAATTTGAAGGCTCCCTCGTCCATACATATAACACCAATGTTTCCGCACAGCGTTCGGATTATGTCCTCTCCCAAATCAAAGGTCACGCCATACCGAAGGTCCACTGCTGATTCAGGGCTGCCCATGAAGAACTTAAACAGGCCACGGACCAATTGACTCGATTTACCTGGCAGCTTGGCAACCTTTTATGGTGTGTGTGTGCGTGCGAAAGCCAGCGCCACAATCGGCACGGAGCAACTTGCAACGCAGCAGTGCGTAAGCCATCCCACCCCCATCCCAGCCTGCAATGCTTTTCCACACCTTTTCCAAATCAAAATCTTTGTAACACTGGCTATCACCACCTACCCCCCCGAGACCTGGTCAGAACGAGCTGCACACAATGTATGCCAATTGTACTCGCTACTCAAAGCCTCCATCCAGTACTCTTTGATCGCCCAATAAGACACCTCGACCTTTCTAGCGTTAGCGTGGGCGAGGGGGTTACCAGGCACCACCTCGTCGCCATAATAGCATATGGTGATATCCGTAAGGGCTTCGCCCCCTGCCGCCGGCCCCCTCTCTCGGAGAATGGGCCATGGAAGAGCGAAGTCATGAGGCTTTGGCTTTGCCGTGGAGCAGTGTCGGGACCTATTTGTTTTTCGACCCTGACCCTGCCGATCTGCGTGAAGGGTGCTGCCGAATTTCAGACATGTGGCAAATCCCTTCTGTTTTTGGACCTTGACCCGACGGATCTGCGCGAGGGGTGCTACCGAATTTCAGAAATGTTTCAAATCCCATGTGTTTTTGGACCCTGACCCCGCCGATCTGCGTGAGGGGTGCCACCGAATTTCAGAAATGTGGCAAATCCTTGGAGCGCCTTGTCGGGCCGCTGCGGAAGCGCTCCCGCTCGCGCTGGCTCGCACGGAATGCTTGTCGGGCCGCTCCCGAAGCGCTCCCGCTCGTGCAGGCCCCCACGGAATGCTCGTCGGGCCGCTCCAGGGGCGCTCCGGCTTGCAGGCCGAGCGCTTGGAAGCGCTTGGGCGCGCCTGGGAACGCCTGGGCTTGGATTTCGGGCCTGCCGACGCCGCGCTCGATCCTGGCAAATCTGGCAAATTCTGGCCGACCCGGCAAAATATCAGCTGCTCCACAAAAGCGGCTCCCAATACACATTTTCTTTATGATTTGATCTGGTTTTGGGCTCCGGTACGTCCTGGCCCAATTTCGAGCGGCCCAGCTCGCACGGAGTGCTCGTCGGGCCGCTCCGGGGGCGCTCCGGCTCGCACGGAGCGCTTGGGCGCGCGCCTGGGAGCGTTTGGGTTTGGATTTCGGGCCTGCCGACGCCGCGCTCGAGTCTGGCAAATCTGGCAGATTCTGGCCGACCCGGCAAAATGTTAGTGGCTCCTCAAAATCGGCTCCCAATACACATTTTCTTTATTATTTAATATGGCTTTGGGCTGCGGTACGTTCCCGGCCCAATTTCGGGCGGCCCGCTCGTGCCAGCTCGCACGGAGTGCTCGTCGGGCCGCTCCGGGGGCGCTCCGGCTCGCACGGAGCGCTTTGGCGCGCCTGGGAGCGCGCGGGGGCGCCTGGGCTTGGATTTCGGGCCTGCCGACGCCGCGCTCGAGTCTGGCAAATCTGGCAGATTCTGGCCGACCCGGCAAAATGTCAGTGGCTCCACGACAATGGCTCCCAATACACATGTTCTGTATTATTTAGTATGATTCTGGGCTCTGGTACGTCCCCGCCCAATTTCGGGCGGCCCGCTCGTGCCAGCTCGCACGGAGTGCTCGTCGGGCCGCTCCGGGGGCGCTCCGGCTCGCGCGGAGCGCTCGGACTGCACAAAGTTTCTTGAGCCAGAGTGGCTATATACGGGAGGACAAACTCTGCTATCAGACAGAAAAATCTGAGTCCAACATGATCCCTCGATAGGCCCACACGCATCCGAAGTGAAGGCATTCACAGGACAGCTGGGACGGCTAAGTCCCGCGCTATCTAGATATAGCTGCCACCCTGGACTTCCCCAACTTAGCTTAGCCTGCCTATCTGGCGGCGTCAACTTAGAATGACATAGACAACATCGTATTCGCTACAGCCACGTGTAAGTAAATTTCAAACACTATGGAACCAATATGGGCCCAACTTACTATCCAGGCCAACTCCACTATGTGCAAACTAACCCAAGCGGTGATTTCAGTCTGCGCGCCAGGGATGGGGGTCCAGCGCGAATCCAAGAAACCTGCGCGGAGCGCCAATATATTGACGTGGCTTATTCTTCTTCTATTCTCGCTGTTGCGGCCTCTCGGGGCCCTCGCCGCGCCTCGGGGCCATCGAGAAGCGACTCGGGACGAGAAACTGGCCCCAGGGAGGTGTTCGTGAGGTGGGGGGCCGCCTCCTTCCGTCCTGCCTCGTTCATCTCCTTCCTCCCCTCCTTTCTCTGCCTCTTCTCATCCAGACTCAGTCATACTCAGACTCACTCACCTTCAGACTCCCTCGCACGCAGACTCAATCACAGTTAAATCCACTCACACGTAGACTCACGCGCACTCAGACTCACTCATACTGAGACTTACGCAGCGGTGTTTTTGCCGCTCACGCGCGACCGGTGAGGCCACCGAGTTCGCTTCCGAGTCTGTTCGGGCCTGCCCAAGATTGGGAGAACTCGTTCCAGAGCTGTCTTGCACGCTCTCAGAGCGCTCAGGAGCTCCCTGCAACGGCCGCGGTGCCCGATAC
>CAUYUJ010016774.1:164049-234049 GCA_963575745.1 Prorocentrum cordatum | reverse complement strand
TCGGCGATGCGGTGCAGTCTTCCGACCCCATCTACTCGGACCTAGTACGACCCGTGTGTTCTCGTCGCTCGTCTGGGCGCGCTGGTGAGCAGCCCCCGCGGACTCCCGTCGTCTCCGAGGGGCCGCTGCCGACTTGGGGCCACGGCTGGGGGCTCGGGGCTCGCGCACGCTCCCCCCCCGAGCGCCGCCGACGCCGAGCACGCGTGTGCCCGTGCGCGCGTGGAGGTCCGGGTAGGTTCGCGTCGCGTCGACGCGGCAGCGACCCCGCCGCTCCCTCCGACCAGCTCTCGGCCTCAGAGCGTCGCCTATCATTCGGAGGTTTCGGTGCCCTGGTGGTACTTGCGACTGGGAGACGTCGACGGGACGCTACCCAGAGGATGAGGAGTGAGAAGGAGGAGAAGGTGGTAGAAGAGAGTGTTGTGGAGGGGGAGGATGAGGTTTCGGGGTCGTTTCTCCCTCTTTCCACTCCACCACCTCATCCTTCTACTCATCCGCCTTCGCTCCACACTTTTCCGGTGCATTCTTTCTGTTCCCTTCCTTCCTTTCTACCTCTTTCTCATGCTCCTCCGCTCCCTTTGGCCGGTGTTGGGTGTCTTTTGTCCCTCTCCGCTCCTCGCAAGAGCATCCGCTAGCATGGGGCTGCTGCCGCCACCGCCGCTTGGACCCGCTCCCCAGCGCCCCACCTGCCCGCCTACGGCAGGTTCGCGTCGTGCCGACGCGGCGGCTACCCCGCCGCGGACGTTCGAGGCTGAACGCCGCCAGTGGCCCAGAGTCGGCCCGCGTGGAACGATCTGGAGATCGACAAGCCGCCGATCGTCCAAGACGGAACGATCCACGCGGTGTCAGAAGCCAGCGCCGGGGCCGTCACGACACGAACCTGCCGTTCCTCCGCCCCTGCCCCTGGCTGGTTCTCAGTGCCCCTGTGCCCCCGCGCCTTCCCATCGGCCGACAGGCGGCGGCTGCCGCCGAGGCGGCGGCTGCAGCCGAGGCGGCGGCGGCGGCCGCCGCGGAGAAGGCCCTGGGCTTGGGGCAAGCAGCTGCTGCCAGCCAGCTGGGGCTGTGCCACGCGCGTGTAGCACCGCGGAATGCCACGACAGAAGCCTGCTTCGGTGCGTGGATTGAGCCGTCGGCGCACGCGTACCCGTCGCTGGCGCAAGCCGCCGCACGCCTGCAGGCAACGCTTGTGTGGCGCTGGCCAGTCCTATGAGGCGGAGGAGGATGTGCGCGAGGATGGGAAGAGAGGAGGATGAGGAGCACGAGGAGGAATAATGATGACGATGCTGATGCTGAGTATGATGATGCTGCCGCCGCCGATGGTGATGATGCTGCTGCTGATGATGCCAATATTGATGTTGCTGATGAGGATGACGATGACGAGGATAATGATGATGCTGTTGATGATGCTGATGATGCTGCTGATGACGAGGCTGATGGTGATTATGCTATGATGCTGATGATGGTGATGATGATGCTGCTGCTGCTGATGATACTGATGACGATGCTGCTGCTGATGAGGATGCAGATGATGGTAATGACGATGCGGACGCCGTTTGTTGTTTTGATGTAGATGATGTAGTCGATGATGCTGATGCTGGTGATGATAATGAAGATGATGCTGCTGATGCTGCTTCTGCTGCGTCTGATGATGATGATGATGATGATGATGATGTTGTTGTTGTCGATGCTGATGATGCCGCTGATGATGAGGCTGATGATGATTATGCTATGATGCTGGTGATGGTGATGATGATGCTGCTGCTGATGATGATACTGATGACGATGCTGCTGCTGATGAGAATGCAGCTGATGGTAATGACGATGCGGACGCCGTTTATTGTTCTGACGTTGATGATGTAGTCGATGATGCAGATGATGGTGATGACTATGAAGATGATGCTGCTGATGCTGCTGCTGCTTCTGATGATGATGACGATCATGACGATGATGACGACGATGATGATGATGCTGCTGATGCTGAGGATGATGATGATGTTGATGATGATGAGGATGATGATGATGATGATGATGCTGATGATGCTGCTGATGATGATGATGATGATGCTGATGATGATGATGCTGTTGCTGATGATGACGATGATGATGATGATGATGATGATGATGATGATGATGAAGATGATGATGATGATGATGATGATTATGATGATGATGATGATGATGATGATGATGATGATGATGGTGGTGGTGGTGGTGGTGATGATGATGATGATGATGATGCTGATAAGGATTATGATGTTGCTGCTGTTGATGGTGATGATGTTGATGCTGCTGATGACGATGCGGATGATGCTGATGATGCTGCTGCTGATGATGCTGATGATGCTGACGATGGTGGTGGTGATGACGATGAGGAGGAGGATGAGTTTCGGGAGTGGAGGGCGAAGGGTGACGAGAGGGTCTGACGAGAGGCTGCTGACGCCCCCCCCTCCCCCCTGCCCTCCCTTCTTCGCCCCTCCCCTCTGAACACCCTTCGCCGCCTCCCCCCCCCCGAGCATCCTCCTTCCCTGTTCGTCTTCTCCCCCCCCTCTCTCCCCTCACGTCCTCCCCACTCTTTCCCCATCCTCCCTCCTTCCTTCCCCTCCCTCCCCCCCGCGGTCCTACTGTCAACATGAGTCCTCGCGGCCCGACTCAGGTGTCCCAAGCTGGGAACATCTCGACCGCTTCGCGACCCCACGCCCACAATCCCCTGCAATGAGAAGAAGGCGGCTGAGGCTCAATTGTTTATCAGACTTGATTCGCGATCATGGTGCCGCCCTATCCGCGATTTGAGGCCGTCCCGGGTGAAGCTCGCCCCTTCTCCTCCTCCTCTTCCTCCCCCTCCTCCTCCTCGTCGTCCTCCTCCTCCTCCTCCTCCTCCCTTCTCTCCCTCCCCCTCCTCCTCCTCCTCCTCCTCCTCCTCCTTTTCCTCCTCCTCCTCCTCATCATCATCACTGTCTCCACCTTCTGTGTCCGAGTTCGGAGCCATAATTTTTCAGGAGAGGAAAAGACGGTGAACATGCACTTATTAAAGTTATCCCGCCATCGCACTGCGCCCCCCTGGGCGGGGCATTAGTTTGGGTTCGTTCATCGCTTGTTTTGTGATTACCTCGTGCCGCGTGTAGTTTGGACCGTGTCGATGTTATGCGGGCGAGCTGGGGGCCTGGAGGAGGAGGGGGATGAGGAGCGGGAGGAGGAGGAGGAGGAGGAGGAGGAGGAGGAGGAGGATGAGGAGGAGGAGGAGGAGGAGGAGGAGGAGGAGGGAGGAGGGAGGAGGAGGAGGAGGAGGAGGAGGAGGAGGAGGAGGAGGAGGAGGAGGAGGAGGAGGGGAGGGGGAGGGGAGGGGAGGGGGAGGAGGAGGAGGAGGAGAGGAGGGGGAGGGGGAGGGGGAGGAGGAGGAGGCGGAGGAGGAGGAGGAGGATGAGGAGGATCAAGGGTCGAAGTTTTTTGGGCTGCCTTGGCTGAGATTGCCTCCAGGCTGCGCCCGCTGGGCGCGCCCCTTGGCATCTAGTAAGGCCCCCCAGCCCAGACCGGTGAGCTCTGGCTGCAGGCAGTGGGCCCAGGCCTCTAGCCCGACAGCCCTCATCTGACCCCGACAGCCCCGACGCCTCAAACCCCTGAGCCCTAGGCTTAAGTCGGCCTGTCCCTCTACAGGAGGAAGGTTCAAACATAGTAAACATATAGCCTGGGGACGATTTGTGAATCATGTTTGCACATTTTTGGCGCATGTGGGCTATTTTTTTATTTTTCGCCCAAAATCCCCCTGTAGGAGGACATGCCCGACCTAACCCTAGGCTCACACCACGCCGCCGACACCCGAGGCCCTGAGCGCTGGGCCCCAGGGCGTCCTCCGTCTGCCCCCCCCCCCCCGCCCCAGGAAGCCGCCGGGTCCTGGGCGGCGCGGTCAAAACGATATGTCCTCAATCCGCAAGGGCTCCCACGAGGGCGCGAAGTTATTCGCGGTTCGCGCTTCGCGGTCCTCGTTCCTTCTCCCCCTCCTCCTCGTCCTCCTTTTCTCCCTTTGGGGGGGCGGCGCGAGAGCGCGAAGTTATTCGCGCTTCGCGCTTCGCGGAGCGCGAAGCGCGAAGTTGGGAGCCCTTGATCCGAGGGGTTGTGCCAAGCCTGAGCCCCCGCCCTTAGCCATGGACCAGATGCTCCGAGCTGCTATTGCCTCCGCCCTCAGCGTCAAGTCCTACGCCCAGCCCTGAGCGCGTGGCCGCGTGCCTCATCGTGGCTCCGCTGCCCCCCCCTCCCGACTTCCTATGCCCTCAGCCCATCGGCGCTGAGCTCTAATCCGTGGGCTCGGGGTTCGATAGAAACCCGCCACGAGCTGAGAGGCCCCGCGCAGAGGCTGGCGGCTCTGGCCGAATACCCCCCCTCCAAAACTTTTTTTTTGAGGTGTGTGTGTGTGTGGCGCCACCCTGGAAAAAAGTTCAGGTCGTGGGGAGTACTGGGCGACGATATGATGTTAAACTTCGTTGGCTCCCCTCGAAGCAGTACCTGTTCGCGAAAAACGTTGGTACTACATTATAAACAACCCTGGCGACATACCCAACCCCTGCGCAACGCAGGATCTGAGTAGTTTGGGAGACTTTATACGGGGTGATGACGTGGCATGGAAGGATCTACTTCTGCAAACGGCATTCGGGAGGCTCGCGGGTCCCCGATCAAGGGATAAGGGCTTGGTGAAAAGCATTCACAAGTTGAACCCCTGAGTCGTTGGGGAAAGGCAGCCCCCAGGAACGGCGAGGTCTAATTCGAGCCTGCGGCAAGTATCCACGATGCTGGCCTCCCCAGCAGCCCTCGAACGTGGCGACAGTTTCGCATATCGCAGCCCCACTCTGCTGCCCCCCCAGCAACCCTCGACACTGGCAACAGCCTCGCAGATCGCAGGATGGCGCGGTCTAATTTGGATCCGCGGTGAGAGCCCACTCTGCTGGCCTCCCCAGCAGCCCTCGACAGTGGCGACAGCCTCGCAGATCGCAGCCCCCCCCAGGGATGGCGAGGTTAATTCTGATCCGCGCTGAGTACCCACTCTGCTGGCCTCCCCAGCAGCTATCAACAGTGGCGACAGTCTCGCATATCGCAGCCCCACAGGGATGGCGAGGTCTACTTCTGATCTGCGGTGAGCGCCCACTCTGCTGGCCTCTCCATCGGCCTTCGAAAGTGGCGACAGTTTCGCTGATCTCAGCCCCCCTCCCAAAAGGGATTGCGAGGTCTAATTCTGATCCGCGGTGGGTACCCACTCTGCTGGCCTCCCCAGCAGCCCTCGAAAGTGGCGACAGTCCTGCAGATCGCAGCCCCAGGGATGGCGAGGTCTACGTTGGATTCGCGGTGAGTCTGAGTACCCACTCAGCTGGCCTCCTTAGCAGCCCTCGAACGTGGCGACAGTTTCGCAGATCGCAGCCCCCCAGGGATGGCGAGGTCTACTTGCGATCCGTGGTGAATGCCCACTCTGCTGGTCTCCCCAGCAGCCCTCGAAAGTTGCGACAGTTTCGCAGATCACAGCCCCCAGGGATGGCGAGGTCTAATTTGGATCCGCGGTGAGTGCCCTTTCTGTTGGCCTTCCCAGCGGCCCTCGACAGTGGCGGCAGTTTCGCAGATCGCAGCCCCACTGCCCAGGGATGGCGAGGTCTACTTCTGATCCGCGGTGAGAGCCCACTCTGCTGGCCTCCCCAGCAGCCCTCGAGAGTGGCGACAGTTTCGCAGATCGCAGCCCCCCATGGATGGCGAGGTCTAATTCTCATCCGCGGTGAGTGCCCACTCTGCTGGCAGCCCTCGAAAGTGGCGACAGTCCTGCAGATCGCAGCCCCCCAGGGATGGCGAGGTCCGCACAAGGCAAGAAGAGGCAAGAGGGAGGCGGGAGGAGGAGGGAGGAGGCGGGAGGAAGGAAGGAAGGACGCGCGAGCAGTGCCCTATTCAAAACGAATACCCAACCGAGGAGGTTCGGGTCGGGGGTAATGTTAGCATGGGTTCGCATGGGTCGGGAATAATGTTCGCATGGCCCCAGAGTGCGCGATGCCATCTTGCACGTTCCTCAAAGGCTGTCGGGGATAACGCAGAGACCCGCCCAACATGTTGCCCAAGAGGGTCCCAGGAGGGCCTGAGAGGGCCCCAAGACGCCCCAGGGCGGCCCCAGAGAGGGTGCCCAAGAGGGTCCCAAGACAGCCCCAGAGAGGCCGCCAAGACGGCCCAAGAGGCCCGCTAGACGGCCCAGGAGGCCCCCAACACGGCCCAAGAGGCGCCGAGCCTGCCCCAGAGGATTCTCCGGAACGGATCGGTGGTATTCGCCGTCCTGATGGATCTGATATGTGAGAGGGGTAGGTCAGGTATGCAACGAGAACGCGATGCTCCGGCGTATTGCCAACTCCAAGTAAAAAAAAAAACGGCGACGACACCGCAGTCGCAACCAGGAGCCGTTCTTCTATCTCTAACTCTCTCATGGTATGGTTCATAGGCTTACGCCGCATTGCCGACCCCTTTTGGCGGCAGCAAGAGCGAAAGACGGATTTCGCGAAGCGCACACGATCGCTGGGCAATCTTGGGGTTTCGCGGCTTGTCCTGCGAAGCGTGTGGG
This sequence comes from Prorocentrum cordatum, assembly GCA_963575745.1. Lineage (NCBI taxonomy): Eukaryota > Dinophyceae > Prorocentrales > Prorocentraceae > Prorocentrum > Prorocentrum cordatum. The sequence goes on along the minus strand of CAUYUJ010016774.1, from coordinate 227,478 downwards.
GTTCAAGGGGGGGCCTTGTAGGGGATTGTTTTGAATTTTTTCGTGGTCTTATATGGGTTTCTTGGGGCCTTCACGGGGTCTGTCCCAGGCCTCCCCTTTTCCACCCCCTGGATCGGCTCGGGTATCGCTGGGACCCAGCTGGGGGTGCGCCCGGCCAGAATCTCGAGAGTGGACCCAGCTGCGTGGACGAGCAGCTTCCTGAAGGCCCAGGGGGGGCGGAGAGCGCCCAATAACTAGGAGTCTCATGCCTCGAGCCTCGATCCACCCCGTGTTCCTTCCTTTCCAAAGGGGTGGCACCGGCCAGGGAGGTCGATCCTCATCCAGGACCCTCGGTGGTGGTCCCGGGCACCGAAAACGGTTCCTGAAGGTTGAATTCGAGGAGATGCCTCGGGTGGTCGAAAGGCAGCGAAATCTGTGAGACATCGGCGGCGACGACGAAATCTTCTCTCCTTTTGTCCTCTTCCTCCTCCTCTTCCTCCTCCTCGTCCTTCTTCTCCTCTTCTTCTTCTTCTTCTTCTTCTTCTTTTTTCTTCTTCTTCTTCTTCTTCTTCTCGATCGAGGTGGATGCCCGCGGCAGTTCCGGCCGCCTTTCCAGAGATTTCTGTTTGAACAGCTTCTGTTTTTGATAGGTTTCGGTCTCCAGGGGCCGTTGCTGGGCCCCAGGATTTTCAAAACTGGACGGCCCCGGGGTGAGAAATTGCATCAACGGACCCGGGGAGAGGTTCGGGGAACAAGTTTATGCGGAGTAGCCCATCGGATTCGGGAGGTTTGTTGTGGTTCGGGGGTTTCGGGCCCCTTCCCTGTCGCCGCGGCTGGATGCATTCGGGAAAACGACTTCGACTGGATTCTGGGAAGGGCCCAGGGGGCCCGTGGTGAACGATTTTTGCGTGGGGAAAAGAAGCGAATCTTGTTGCAGAGTTTCAGTTTATTTCATAGTATTTTCATGGTTTTCGTCGTCGAAGGGCCGCCTCCGGGGTCATTCGGGGGCAGCGTGGATCCGCCAGGGCCTCTCGGGTGCACTTAGGCGCCCTTTCATGTTTTCTCGGGGCGAAGTGCTCAAGAGAGGAGGGCCGACATTTGCTTGCGGAGGGCCTCTTGGGCCGCGTCCTGGTAGCGTGTTGGGGCGCGCAAGGGGTCTCGGGGGCCGCGTGAGAGGCCAAGAGGCAAACGCGTTGGAAACATGTGCTTTTCATCGAGACTGGGACGGTCGTGGCTTGTGGAAGGCTTCCTGGGGCGCCTCTGGGTAGCTTCTTGAGGTGTCTTGGGAGCCTGCTGGGCTGTTGGGAAGCAATGTTGGACGACTTGGGGCACTGTTGAACGACTTGGGCCGACCAAGGGGCCTTTTGAGAACCCTCTTGGCCCGTTGTGTGGCCCTCTTGGGACCATCCTGCGGCTCTCCAGCGCCGTTGCTATGGTTTCTGGGACCCTGTGGGGCGCCCGGCGGCCGTTTTGGAACCCTCTCGAAAGCTTCTGGGGCTGTAATTCGGGGGTCGATTTGGGAGGCTTCTTGAGCCCCGTTGTAGGCCTCGTGGGTGCCCAAGAGGCGAATGTGCTGAACATGTATGTTTCCCCCAGGGAATGGAACGTTTTTTGCTTTTGGAGGCCTTCGTGGGGCGCCTCGCAGTAGTTTTTTCAAACGTCTCGGGGGCCTATAGGAAATCGCCTGCAGGCAAGCTGGGGCGGTTTGGACCGAATCGCCCCCCTCGTGGTCCGTCCACAGGGCCTTTGGGGACCTTCTTGGCCCGTTGTGGGGCTCTCGTGGGACCGTCTCGTGACTGTCCTGGGCCGTTTCTGTGGTTTCTGAGGCCTACGTGGTGCGCCCGGAAGCCGTCGTGGAGCATTTTGAGAGCCTCTTGGGGTGTCGGGGGTCGAACTTGGAGGTTTATTGGGCCGTTGTAGGCCTCGTGGAAGCCCGAGAAGCGAATGTACTGAACATGTATGTTTCCCTTCGGGAAATGGATCATTTTTGCTTCTGGAGGCCTTTTTTGAACATCTCGTGGATGCGTTTTCAAACGTCTTGGACGGCCTATGGGGCCGTCTGGAGGCAATCTTGGGCGGTTTGGATCGACTCGTCCCCTGCGTGGGCCGTCTGGGCAGCCTCTTGGGGCCGTCCTGCGGCTCTCCCAGGCCGTCGCTATGGTTTCTGGGGCCTACGTGTATCGCCGGGAAGCCGTCGTGGAGCCTTTGGGAGCCTCGTAGGCTGCGGAGGGTCGATCTTGGAGGCTTCTTGGGCCGTTGTGGGCCGCGTGGAAGCCCAAAAGGCGAATGTGCTGAAAATGCATTTTTTCCAAAGGGAAGGGACGATTTTTGCTTCTGGAGGGCCTTCATGGGGCGCCTCGTAGTACTTTTTCAAGAGTCTTGAGGACTGATGAGGCCGTTTGGAGGCAATCTTCGGCGTTTTGAAACGATCTTTCATCGACTCGTAGCTCTCTTGGACCGTTCCAAAACCATTTCCCTACCTAGGCTCTGCCTAGAAGGGTTCTTACTCTCTGGGCTTAAAGGGGCCTGGCAGTGGAAAGCGCCCCAGGCGGTTCCCCCAGTATCCGCCCCGCGGTTCCCCCAGTTGCGCCCCCTTAGCTTAGCTTTGCTTATCTCATCTTAGCTCAGCCTAGCTTAGCTTAGCTTAGCTTCGCTTAGCAGAGCATAACTTAGCTTAACCTAGCCTAGCTTAGCTTAGCTTAGCTTAGCTTAGCTTAGCTTAGCCTAGCCTAGCCTAGCCTAGCTTAGCTTAACCCCGTGCTCCCGAGAATAAGCCCCCAGGGAAAATGAAGTTCGGCGGTTACGGGGTGATAATAAAAGTTGCCCACCAGAGGCCAGCATAAAGATGTTAACAGAGGAGCCAAAACCGAGGATATCTTGAGACCTCCTTAGCTTTTGGTCCTCACTGAAACATCCTGAAGGAACGTGTCGTTTTTTTTTTTTTTTGTGTGTGTGTGTTTATATATATATATATACACACATATATATATATAATGCAGAACTGAAGCTCGGAGGTGCGCGCGCGCGCCTCTGAGCTCCACTTCTATATTATTCACCATTAATAAATCGACATTTAATTCCAAAAACGAAATTGACAAATTCTGGAGCCCTTTAAGGAGGCTGAAGGAACATGCCGGCTCTTTATTTTTTTTTATAATGCGGAACTGAAGCTCGGAGTTTCTACAGAGATTCCTCATGTGCCTCGTTTTCCCAGGATAATCAACCACAGCGATAAACAAGTTCAGGGGGCAGGGGGAGAAGAAAGATGGAGAGAGACATAGAATTATATAACGATAAGAGGAGGTAGAGGAGGAAGAGGAGGAGGAGGATAAAGAGAAAGAGCAAGAGGAGGAGAGGAGAAACTTATTAGATTTAATTTCTAAACGCTTAATGTTTTTTTTCTTTTCATCTGCTCGTGTAGGGTAGCTCACGCGTCTCGTTTTCCCAGGATAATCAACCCCAGCGGTAAACAAGTTCAGGGCGCCAGGGGGAGGAGGAGGAGAAAGAGATAGAGAGACAGAGAGAGAGAGAGAGAGAGAGACAGAGAAATAAAGAAAGAAACACATAAAGAACTACGAACTACAAAGGGACATAAGGACATTGGTTTCGCTTGAGACATCCTGAAACAACGTGTTTGCATCGCTTTGTGCTGTTATCTCAACATAAGAAGGAAGTAACCTCGATGGCGCACTTTTCCCCGTGATAATGAAGTTCGGCCTCCGCGCCCCGCGCCCCCGACCAAACTCTTATTGGCCGTGAATAATCAACTCTTATGTGTATAGGGGGGTACATTATTATCGTGGGGATGGGGTTAGCTTAGCTCAGCTTGGCTTAGCGCAGCGCAGCATTCACATACCATATCATATCATAACATATCATAGCACATCATATCATAGCATCGCATAGCATAGCGCATCATCGCATCGCGCAGCATAGCATAGCGCAGCAGATCATAGCGAAGCATAGCATAACATATCATATCATATTATAGCGCAGCGTAGCATAGCATAGCATAGCTTAGCTTACCATATCACAGCGCAGCATAGCATAGCATATCACAGCATACCATAGCATAGTATATCATAGCATAGCGCAGCACAGCATAGCATGGCATAGCGCAGCATAACATACCATAGCATATCATAGCGCAGCATAGCATATCATATCATAGCATAGCGCAGCATAGCATATCATAGCATTGCCTAGCATAGCATAGCAGAGCGACGCATAGCATAGCATAGCATAGCATAGCGTAACGCAGCATATCATAGCATATCATAGCATAGCATAGCGCAGCATAACATCGCATAGCATAGCCTAGCATAACATAGCGCAGCCTAGAATGCCCTAGCATAACATCGCATAACATAGCGCAGCACACCATAGCATATCATAGCATAGCATAGCATATCATAGCTTAGCATAGCATAGCATAGCATCACATCAAACGCAGAGCAACAGCAGGAACAGCAAAGCAACGCACAAGCAACGCAAAGCAAAGCAAAGCAAAAGCAAACGCAAAGTAAAGGAAAGGCACAGCAACAGCAATGTGCGACAGGTGCCGAGCTAGCCTCGATGGCCGGACCGGCCATCGATGGCTGGACAGGTCGTAGGAACGCTCGGTGTAGCAAGTGTTGCACAACCTTGCTCAATGCCAAGTCGTGCGGTGTAGACCGGATACGGAGCATTCTCAAGCACACCCGGTGAGCGAATGCGAAAACATGCGTGTGTGTGTCTGTTCGCAGGCAAAGCAAACACAACATCAAGCACAAGCAAAAACAAAAGCAAAGCAAAAGCAAGAGCAAAAGCAAAGGCAAGGCAATGCAAAGCAAAAGCAAAACCAATGCGAAAGTGTAGATGTAGATGTAACTGTAGGTGTAGGTGTAGATGTGGATGTAGGTGAAGATGTAGATGTAAATGTAGGTGTATATGTAGATGTAGATGTGAGTCTCGCTGTTGATGTTGATGTAGATGTAAATGTTAAAGTGGCTATCGGTGTAAATGTAAATGTTGCTTATGCTCCAACTCCTAGGTCGGGTCGCACTGGGATAATTTGAGCCTTTTTGGTCCGTTCTGGGTCCTTCTGAGGCTCCAAGTGTGCTTCCGACACCTTTGCCCCCCCCCCCCCCCCCCCCTTCCAAACCGGCCGGACCGGGCCCCTGGGGGAGGGGTTCGGGGAGGGGGGAGCATCTCCCACGCCGTGACCCCAAGGGGTCGGCGGATTGCGATGTTACTCGCGCTCGCCATATTACTCGCACCCCGAGTCGCACCTGGACATGTATCACTGCATCACCACCAGTGGAGGGCGCATTGCAACCCCCCTCGCGCCCGTCACAATGCCCACTCGCACCGATTAGGTCACCTCCAACACCGCGAAATACACATCGCCCTCTAAGCGACTGCGCGGCCTTTACAAGGAGCGTGTAGCACAGCTACCGTTCAAGTTTCCTGCTGCTTTTTTTCTTCCCTGAAGATTCTGGCCGCACACCCAGGACAGACGGGGTGTACAGTTGGATGCTTCATCTTGGCGTCCGCTTGCCCCCCTCCCCCCAGAAACGCTTACTCGATTCGCGATCGTCCTCCCCCCCCCCGTCTTCCCCCCCCCCCCTGGGAGGCGGCCGCGCGGGAGGCCGCCGCGCGGGAAGCCGCCGCCCGGAGGGCGGAGACGGAAGCCCGCGTGGCCGCGGAGGCGCCCTCCGCCTTCTGCCGCCCGCCGCCCTGTTGCCCCCCCCCCCTCCCCCCCAGAGGACGCTCCGCGGGGGGCTGTGGGGGCAGCGCAGGGTGACGCGGGGGAGGGGCTGCGATGGGTGGGGGGAGGGGCGAGGATGGCGATGAGGTAGGATGGGCATTTGGGGGGGGGAGGGGGAGGGGGATAAAGAGGGGGAGGGAAAGGGGGAGAGGGAGGAGGAGGGGGAGGGGGAGATGGACGATGATGATGATGATGATGATGATGATGATGATGATGATGATGATGATGATGATGATGATGATGATGATGATGATGATGATGATGGTGGTGATGATGATGATGATGATGATGCTGACGACGATGGTGATTATGACGACTATGACGATGACGATGACGATGATGATGACGATGCTGATGATGACGATGATTCTGATGATGATGATGATGCCGATGCTGATGATGATGCTGCTGATGATGTTGATGATGCTGATTGTGATGATGCTGCTGATGATGATGAGTATACTGATGATGCTGTTGCTGATGATGATCATGATGCTGATTCTGATAATGATGATGCTGATGATGCTGATGCTGATGATGATAGTGCTGATGCTGCTGATGATGATGATGATCATGATGATGATACTGATGATGATGATGATGATGATGCTGATGATGATGATGATGATGATGATGGTGATGATGATGATGCTGCTTATGATGCTGCTGCTGATGATGCGGATGATGATGAGGATGGTGATGCTGCTGTTTATTTTGATAATGATGCTGATGATGATGGTGCTGATGATGATGCTGATCATGACGCTGCTGCTGCTGATGATGATGATGATGGTGGTGCTGCTGATGATGATGCTGCTGCTGATGCTGATGCTGACACTGATGCTGATGACGTTGATAAATGATGACGATGCTGCTGATGATGATGATGATGATGATGATGATGATGATGGTGTTGGTGGTGATGATGATGATGCTTTTGATGATGCTGATGGTGGTCGTGCTGGTGATGATGCTGCTGGTAATGCTGATCATGCTGATGATGCTGACGCTGATGATGACCATGATGATGCGGATGATTATGCTGATGACGCAGATGATGATGACGATGATGATGCTGATGACGATGATGGTGATGCTTATGATGCTTATGATGATGCTGATGGTGATGCGGGTGATGATGACGATGCTGATGATGATGGAGATGATGAGGCTGTTGTTGATGATGATGATGATGATGCTGATGATGATGCTGATGCTGATGCTGATGCTAAGGGTGGTGAGGATTAAGAGGAGGACGACTACTACTACTACTACTACTACTACTACTGCTGCGCTTACTACTACTACTGCTACTACTACTACTACCACCACTACTACTACTACTACTACTTCTACTACTACTTCTACTTCTACTACTACTACTATTACTACTACTTCTACTACTACTACTACTACTACTACTACTACTTCTACTTCTACTACTACTACTACTACTACTACTACTACTACTACTACTACTACTACTACTACTACTACTACTACTACTACTACTACTACTACTATAATAATACTAATAGTTAGTATTTCAATTATTACCATCATCATCATCATTATTATTATTATTCTTATTCTTATTATTATTATTATTAGTATTATTGTTAAGAAAGTCATCAACATCTAGGTAATAATAACCTGTTTGGTATGAATCATGATAAGAAGAGGAGGAGGAAGAGGAGGAGGAGTAGGAGGATGAGGATTAGGATGAGGAGGGGGGAGGGAGGGGGGAGGAGGGAGGAGGAGGGAGGAGGGAGGAGGGAGGGGAGGCGGGAGGAGGGAGGAGGAGGAGGAGGACGAGGAGGATGACCAGTGTATACCCAAGACTCATCAGCGATGTTGAAATACACCCTCCCTCTAAGATCCCTCTTGGCAGACCCCTACAAGGGGTCATTTCCACTTTGGGAATTGCCCCGTTGGAGGACGACAGCGTGAACATCTTGAAGCGTGCCAGAACACCATCCCTGGGACATCAACGCCACGAGTCAACCCGACTGAGATCCAGAATCGTGCCGGAACATAACTGTTGCGCCCTGACAGTCCTGAACCGTTCCAAAATATTTTTCTGGTGCGTGAACCATGAGAGCCAGTGAACCTCTTGCAACTACAAGAAGCCAAAGTGCGCGGCGCTAAGGCGAGAGCCACATTTTGAAAAGGAACGTGCGTGGCGCCAATGCGAGAGTCACATATTGAAAACGACCCGCCCTCAACCCGTGAAGACGTTGCACATTCTTGAAGCGAATCTGCGCGGAGCTAAAGCGAAAGCCGTAATTTTATAAGAAGCCGCCCTGAATTCGTGGAACTCCTTAGCACGTTTTTCAAACGAGTGTGCGCGGTGCTAGGGCGAGAGCCACATGTTGAAAACGACCCGCCCTCAATCCGTGAAGCTCTCGCGAATTCTTGACGCTTCGCGTATCCCCACCAGCCCATCCTACACCAGGCACTCGAACGAAGAGCGCCGATGATCGGCAGCTGTTCTCCTCCCCTCTTCCTCCTTCTCCTCCGCCTTCTCCTCCTCCTCTCCTCCTCCTCCTCCCTCTCCTCCTCCTCCTCCTCCTCCTCCTCCTCCTCCTCCGCCTCTTCCTCCTCCCTGGTGGCGTATTGTAAGTTTCTTCGAACGTTTTGGTGGGCTCTTGGGCCTTGCGGGCGGGCGGGCGGCGCTCCGCCCGCCCGCGCGCAGAGCCCAAGAGGGGATCCAAGACGTCTTTTGGAACAATCTTGGAGGAGATCGATCAACGAAGGGGGGTTCCCTAATTACAGTCCCCCCCTCAGGAGCCACGATCCTCGTGAGGGGTGTCGAATTTTAGCCTTCCCAGGAGTCGATCTTGGACGCTCTAACTACCCGCGGCCCCCCCTGTCCAGGTCAGTGGGGAGGGGGTAGGGGGAGGGGTAAACCCCTCCCCGAAGGGGAAGAAGGAGGGGTGGAAGAGGAAACGCTCTAAACCACCGACGCCCAGAGGACTGGTGGGATTTTATATCGAGTGCTCGTGGCGCTAAGGCGAGGCCCACAAATCGAAAAAGAGCAGCCCCCAATCCATGAAGCTCCTTGTCATGCTGTAGAACGAATGTGCGCGGCGCCAAGGCGATAGCCACATTGTCACAATGACCCGCCCTCAATCCGTGAAGCTCTTGTAATGTTTTAGATCGAATGTGCGCGCGCTAAGGTGCGAGCCGCATTTTGAAAAAGACCCGTCCTCAATCCATGAAGTCATCGCAAAGTTTAGAACGAATGTACGCGGCGCCAAGGCGAGAGCCAGATTTTGAAAACGACATGCCCTCCGGGTGTGAAGCTGTTTTCAATATTCAACATCAGGGTCACAAGTGGTGAGGAAGTCTCAGGCGAAACGCCTGGCCAGCCCTTTCGACCGGCCTCGGGGCGCGACGAGAAGGAGTTATCTAGAAGGAAAACGACTGGAGGAGGAGGAGGAGGAGGAGGAGGAGGAGGAGGAGGAGCAGGAAGAGGAGGAGGAGGAGTGGGAGGAGGTGGAGGATGAGGGGAGAAGCAGGAGGAGGAGGAGGAGGAGGAGGAGGAGGAGAAAAAGGAGGAGGAGGAGGAGGGAGAGGATGAGGAGGACGGGGAGGATGAGGAGGATGGGTGGGAGGAGGGGCAGGAGGAGGAGGAGGAGGAGGAGGAGGAGAAAAAGGAGGAGGAGCAGGAGCAGGAGGAGGAGGAGGACCAGTGTAAACCCAGAGGCTCATCAACGATGTTGAAATGCAACCTCCCTCCAAGATCCCTCCTCATAGGGCCCTACAAGGGTTCATCTCCATTGATGGAATCGCTCCGTTGGGGGGCAACCGTGTGAACATCCCGAAGCGTTCTAAAACACCAGTTTCAGGATTTCAACACCACGAGCTAATATGGCTGTTACGTCCTGACGATCCAGAATCGTACCAGAACGCTTCTCCTGGGACTTCAACACCGCGAATCAAAGTAACTGTTGCGCCCTGACAGTCCTGAACCGTTCCAAGCACCATGTTTGGTACGCTTCAGGTTTGCAAATACAGAAAACGAATGTGCGCGGCGCTCAGGCGAGAGCCACATTTCGAAAACAAGCCGCACGGAATACGTTAAACTCTAGCACATTTTCAAACGAATGTGCGCGGCACTCGGGCGATATGCACATTTTGAAACCAGCCTGCCCTCAACCCGTGAAGCTATCGCACATTTAAAAACAAATGGGCGCGGGGCTAAAGCGATAACCACATTTTGAGAATGACCCGCCCTCACTCCGTGAAATTCTTGCCATGTTTTAGAACGAATGTGCGCGCTGATGCAGACACATTTTGAAAGGAGCCGCCCTCAATCCGCAAAGCTCTTGCGAGTTTTCAAAACGAATGTGTGCGGCGCGGAGGCGAGAGCCTCATGTCGAACAGGGCCCGCCCGCAATGCATGGAATTCTTGCAAATGTTTCAAACGAATGCGCGCGACGCTGAAGCGAGAACCACATTTTGAACACCACCCGCCCTCAATATGTGAAGCTTGTGAAACTTTTAAGCAAGAATGTGCGCGGCGCCATGGCGAGAGCCACAATTTGGAAGCGACCCGTCCTCCATATGTAAACTGTTAACAATTTCAAGGCAGGGGCATCGGGGGTGATGAAGTCTCAGGCGAAACGCCTGGTCAGCCTTTTCGGCGCAACAGGGAGGAGTTACCTAGAAGGAAACGAATGGATCAGGAGGAGGAGGAGGCGGAGGAGGATGATGACAAGCGAGCGATCGAGCGAGCGATCGAGCGAGCGAGCAGAAGCCGAAGGGTGGAGGGTACGCCGCCCTCTGGCGGGCCGAGGGCCCCCCCTAGAGCCAGATTCCAGGGGCCAGCACCTGTAAGTCGTAACCCAACGGGCCAGGACCGACTTCTCGGCGCCAGCCTCCGAAGCCCAACCCCCACGAGCACCAAGGGGGCGGGGCGCGCCCGCCAGGGAGCACAGGGCCTGCGCCAGGCCCGTGCTCACCTCCTCTGGGCCGACCGAGGCAAGGGTCAGCGAGACGAGGGCTCCCAGCGGCAGCACGTGGCCGCCGAACCCCACGTGGCGCAGCGTGCCCGCAAGGAGGCCGAGCCGCACGTGGTCCAGCGACCCCAGGGCGCGGCCGCAGAACACGCCGCAACCGAGGTCGGCAGAACAAATATTAAGTTCGCCCATGCGGAGCACACACCACAGCATGAGACCACCAAACAAAGTGTCGGCGCGGATCACACTCCACATCACATTGCCCTTCATGGTGGAACATCGCGGGCCAAACAGCTTGGCCCTAGTCCATCTCATGATCGGGGTCATCAGCGTTGTCTGATTCACGCGGAGCACCCAACGCCAACGTTTTGGGGTAACCAAGGCCGTGATCCTTCATAATGGCAGCTGTGTCCGGGCACCTCTGAGGCTCGGCCCGCATCCTCCCACGGGGACGGTGAACAACATCCGAGGGCTCAGCCAAAGGGTCAGCCTTACCTTTCGATCGACAATGGCGGCCCTCACCTTGGCCGACGGCCTACGTGGGTCTAGCAACTTAATGTCAGGACGGAGGGATTGAGGGTGTCGACGAGTCTCGAAGTGGCGAGTGTCCTCGGCAATCCTTCCGCTGGCTCCTTCCCGACCGCAGCAGACCTAGTCAAGGCCCCTGTGGTTGAGTCGGCTAGTGTCAGAGTGCTTACAGCAGTTGGTGCAAAACAAGCGAGGGAGTGATCACCACCATCCACAGGATACTCCAACAAAGCATGCTTCTGAATCAACCAGGGCCAAGGTAGCAACTCCTCTCGAGCTGCCGCGTCCTAGCGGCGCCGCCAGGGGTGCGGGGAGGGGGCTTGTCAGCGCCAGCCCAAGAAAGCCGCGCGGACCTTCGAAAATCCAAGGTCATGCCGGTTTCTTCTCTTCAAGGGAGGGGGGAGAGGCCCGGAATCGTCCGATGTCGAACGGTCTGCGCTACGGGAAGGTCGCGATCGCTCGAGGTTGAACGGTCCGCATGTGAACCCGCTGTGGGACATGGATCAGGGGCAACGATGGATGCTAAAATGGGCGGATGCATCGAAGCCCAATCGCCCACTCATCGCCGATCACGGGCCCGATAGCCCCACCCCGCCCAGGATCGTGCGGTCTCGCTATCGGACCCCGTCTCGAATAATAATAATAATAATAACCATAATGCTAATAAGAATGACAATGATAATAATAAGAATAATAACAAGAATAAGAAGATGAATCATAATAGTATTAATAATCGTAATAATAATGATACTAATACGACAAAGAAGAATAAACAAATAAATTATCATAATAATACTAATAATAATAAGGATAATAATAAGAATAATAATAAGAAGCATAATAATAAGAAGAAGATGAAGAAGAAGTCCGCGCAGATTGTTTGGAACGGGGCTGGGCCCCCCTGGCGGCGCCTCCAGCGCCGCCGCAACAGATTGCCGCTTTCTGCTCCTCGAATGTCGCCCGTCTACTGGTGATGTGTCGCTGATTCCAGGTCGACACTCCCCGCTGATGCATGAATGGTTGCGCTCTGGCGATCCTCCTCCTCCTCCTGACCCTCCTCCTCCTCCTCCTCTTTCTTCTCCTCCTCCTCCTCCTTCTCCTCCTCCTCTCACTTCTCCCACTCTTCCACATCATCCTCCTCATCCACATCATCATCATCTTCCTCCTCCTCGCCCTCTCCACCCTCCTCCCCTCCCCGTCCTGAGACCCCGGCTCTCTCCAGCCTTGCCGCGGCACGCCTCGAGCTGTACCCGCTCGTGAGGGTCCCGGGGCCCGAGAGTTAAGTCGGGTCTGTCCCCCTACAGGAGGAATATTCCAAAGTAGTCGAAAAAAAGTCGGGGGACTAATGTTTCAGTATTTTGAAATATTTTGGGCGTATTTTGGGGGTACTTTTTATATTGCGCCGGCCTTACGGCCTGTGCCGCCGACCCTGGAGGCATCGGCTCTCGAGGGAAACGGGGGGGAGAGGGCGGGGAGGAGGAGGAGACGGAGGAGTGAAGGAGGAGGAACAGGTGGGAGGAGGAGCAAGAGGAGCATGAAGATGCGGAGGAGAAATGGAAAAGGTAGAGAAGGGGGAGCAGGAGTTAATGGATGGAGCAGGCAGAGACGACGAACACGTGGGGGAGGACCAGTGAAAGCTGTCAGAGAGGGGTGAAGAAACAGGCACGGATGATGCGGGAGGAGGTTTTCGGGAGCAGCTCTCGTTTCAGGGGACTACAACACTGGGGGCAGACAGTTCATGACATTTGTGAGTGCCTGGGGTCGCAGGAGGTGCGACGGCGTCGTCGTCGTCGTCGTCGTTGTCGTCGTCGTCCGTCGTTGCCGTCGTCGTCGTCGTCGTCGTTGTCGCACTCGTCGTCGTCGTCGTCCTAGGCGTCGTCGTCGGCACGAGCATCCCAAGGACAGAATTTGACACGAGAGTGGCGTGTTGAATCCTGTCCTCGTGTCGGCGTCGTTGTCCGTCGTCGCCGTCGCATCCGTCGTCGTCGTCGTTGTTGTCGTCGGCGCAAGGACCCCAAGGACAGGATTTCACACGAGAGTGGCGTGTTACATTCTGTCCTCGTGTCGTCATTGTCGTCGTCCGTCGTCGACGTCGTCGTCGTCGTCGTCGCACCCGTCGTCGTCGTCCTTGGCCTTGGCGTCGGCACAAGGACCCCAAGGACAGAATTTAACACCAGAGTGGCGTGTTAAAGTCTGTCATCGTGTCGTCGTCGGCGTCGGCGTCGACGTCGACGTCGTCGACGTCGCACCCGTCGTCGTTGTCGTCGTCCTTGTCGTTGCCGTCGGCACCGGGGCCTCCAGGACAGAATTTAACACGAGAGTGGCGTGTTAAATTCTGTCCTCGTGTCGGCGTCGTCGTCGTCGTCGTCGGCGTCGGCACGAGGACCCCCAGGATAGAATTTAACACGAGAGTGGCGTGTTAAATTCTGTCCTCGTGTTGTCGTCGTCGTCCGCGTCGTCGGCACAAGGACCCCGAGGACAGAATATAACACGAGAGTGGCGTGTTAAATTCTGTCCTCCTCGTCGTCGTCGTCGTCGTCGTCGTCCGTCGTCCTCGTCGTCGTCGTCGTCGTCGCACCCGTCGTCGCGACGACGACGCGTCGTCCTTGTCGTTGTCGTCGGCACAAGGACCCGAAGGACAGAATTTAACACGAGAGTGGCGTGTTAATTTCGTTTCGTCGTCCGTGGTCGTCGTCGTCGTCGTCGTCGTCGTCGTCGTCGTCGACGTCGCACGCTTCGTCGTCGCCCTCGTCGTCATCGTTGTCGTCGTCGTCGTCGGCACAAAGACCAGAAGGACAGAATTTAACACGAGAGTGGCGTGTTAAATTCTGTCCTCGAGTCGTCGTTGTCGTCGTCGTCGTCGACGTCGACGTCGTGGACGTCGCACTCGTCGTCGTCGTCGTCGTCGTCCTTGTCGTCGCGTCGGCACTAGGGCCCCAAGGACAGAACTTAACACGAGAGTGGCGTTTTAAATTCTGTCCTCGTGTCGGCGTCGTCGTCGTCGTCGTCGACGTCGCACGCGTCGTCGTCGTCGTCTCGTCGTCGTCGTCGTCGGCACAAAGACCCGAAGGACAGAATTTAACACGAGAGTGGCGTGTTAATTTGAGATGCCTCTTGGAACGTCTGATGGGCATCTCAGGTGCCTCTGTCCCTCGCTACCCCCCTCGCTACCCCGCCTCGCTACCCCCTCCCGGGACCCCCCCTGCCCTCGCGCGGGGAAGGGAAGAAAGGGAAGGGGCTTGCCTTTGATTCAGAGGCGACATTGCGAATCCGGGAGGGCGATGTATCTGACCGAGAAGCCCCAGGAGGGCGGCGTATCTGACCCAGGACCCCCCTCGCTAACCCCCCTCGCTACCCCTCCGGGACCCCCCCCCCGCGCGGGGAAGGAAAGAAAGGGAAGGGTGTTCCCTCTGACCGAGGATCCCCAGGAGGGCGGCGTATCTGACCCAGGACCCCCCTCGCTACCCCCCTCCCGGGACCCCCCCCCCGCGCGGGGAAGGGAAGAAAGGGAAGGGGCTTCCCTTTGATTCAGAGACGACGAGGAAAAGGAACGGGACCACCCCCTTCCTCGCGCGGGGAAGGGAAGAAAGGGAAGGGGCTTCCATTTGATTCAGAGACGACGAGGAAAAGGAAAAGGGCAAAAAACGACGACGCTGCAGGGAAACGGGACAAAGGAACGACGAGGAAGAAGCAGCAAACAACAAAGCCTCTTCCACACGCCGACAGGGTCGGCGGATTTCGTCCCAAATCGGCCTGTAGGAGGACAGGCCCGACTTAACCCGAGAGGGCAACATCGGCCGTGCGAAGACATTCACCTCGGGTTGACCCGCAAGGGGGTCCAGCGAAAAGGGGGTGGTGCAATAGATTTCGTGCAATCGATTTGTGGGGTTGCAACACATTCGGGGCGTGCAATACGTTTCGGGGCGCAGATGTATGGCTGGATTTTCGCGTGCGATGCATCACTTGCAATACAATGCGCTACAATTCTCCGGCGCAGTACATGTGCAATACAATTGCCCCAAATCTATTGCACCACCACCTTTCAGCTGGACCCCCCTTTTGGGTCACCCCGATCACCACTCACCAGACCACCCCAACACAACCCGAAGGCCTCAATTTGCCTTCCATTTCCAGTTGGGTGGGGGTCGGGGAACATTGAGAGAACACATTTGGAACCCGTAGCCCCCCGAACCCGAAGTTCGGGTCTTCGGGTTGGGTTGGTGTGGTCTGGTAGGTAGTCACATATTGCGGCACCAGGGTCTCAGGGTATCGCCGATTCCAGGTCGATGCCCTCCCCCAGGGAGCCGGTCCCCCGCTGGAGGCGGAGAGCTTACGCTGCACCTTCGGGGGGCCTCTCCTGTGCTGTAGGTGGCAGCCTTTCCTTGTGCTCCCAGCGTGGGCTCGACGCGGATCCGACGCGGCTTCGGCGCGGATTCGACACTGTTTTTGTTTAGGGTCGGGCGGTAACCCTGGTTGTCGGGCTTGCCCCCCCCCCCCCCCCCCCCCCAGGATAACCTAACCTTGCCGGTTGTGCAGGTCCGCGGGAGGGTGGGCGCGGGCATATGCAGGGCTGCTCACAGCGCGAGGGTTAGGTTTTCGGCCGGCCCCCTACCCCCCCCCCCGGTAAAACAGGGCTAGGATCGGGATAAATCGCTCCAGAGCGTTCCGGAGCGCTCTCAGAGCGTTCCGGAACGCTCTGGAGCGCCCGCGGCGCCCAATACATCCTCCAAACCCGCCGATTCTCAGAGATTTCGAGTTATCCCGATCCGATTTTGTCCCGATCTTCGCGTCGTTTTACCCGGGATAACCCCGGTTATCGCCGATTCAAGAAAGCGGTGCCCAAGAGAGCCCGCTGGTCCAGGCCGCCGCCCTGGCCGCCGCAGCCGCCGCCGCCCGGGAGCGGGACAGCGCGCGGGAGGACCCGCCCCTTCCGCGCCTCGGCCGGCGGCGGCCAGTCATGCGCAGTCAGGGGCAACGATAGGGGGGGGGATAGGCATAGGGGGGTATGCACAGGGTCGATAGGCATAGGGGGGGCATAGGGGGGGATATGCATAGGGGGGATAGGCATAGGGGGGGCATAGGGGGGGATAGGCATAGGGGGGGGGATTGGGCATCGACCCCCAATCGCCCATTGGTCGCCGACAGGGGCCCGACAGCCCCAGGCTGCACAGTGCGCTGCGGATTCGCTATCGGGGGCCTCTCGCCGAGCTATCGGCGATGTATCGCCGATTCCAGGTCGATGTTTCCCCCCCCCCCCCGCCCCCCTCTGCCAGTCCCCCCCTATCGTTGCCCCTCACGCAGCTCGCGCGCGCGCGCTTTTCTGAGGCTCGAGGCTCCGAGGAGAAGGACAAAGCTCACGAGCGGCGAGCGTACCCACCATCCACGTCCTCGCGGTCTGGCTCCCCCGGGGGCGCGACCCCGCGGATACGTGGTGGCACGGAGGCGTTCCTCGCGGGGCCTTCGCGAAGGAAACGCCCCGTTTCCGCGGGGTCGCGTCCCTGGGGCCCCCAACCATCCTGTGGTGTTGGGTCTTCGTTTTGAAGTGACAGCGCCCTGCGTCCTCCTCCTCCTCTTCCTCCTCCTCCTCCTCCTCCTCCTCCTCCTCTCGTCCTCCTCCTCCTCCCTCCTCCCGTCTCTGCCTTTGCCCTCAGAATGCCAATCTGCTCGGAGCACCCCTCACACGTTTTTGGTCCCCATAGGGAGATCCACCGAAGTTTTCAGTGGCGCAGTTCGCATGCGGTCCCGCACCCTTTTCGGCACACGCCTCACACGTTTCAGGGCCCCATAGGGAGCTCCACCGAAGGTCCCAGCGGGGCAGTTCGCATGAGGCCCCGCACCCATGTTGGCACACCCCTTACACGTTTCGTGGCCTCTTCGGCAGCTCCACCGGCGGTCCCAGCGGGGCAGTTCGCATGCGGTCGCGCACTCATTTCGGCACCACACGTTTCGTGGCCCCATCGGGAGTTCCATCGAAGATCCTGGAGGAGCAGTTCCTATGCGGTCCCCGCACCTATTTCGGCACACGCCTCACATTTCTTTGGTCCGCAGTTCGCCCAAGGTCACAGTGGCCCAGTTCGCATGAGGCCCCGCCACCGATTTCGGCGCACGCCTCACACGGTTCTTCGCCCCATAGGAAGGTCCACCGAAGGCCCCAGCCCCAGCTCAGAACAGCGCTTCGTGGCCCCATAGGGAGTTCCACCGAAGGCTCCAGTGGCCGCGGCCGCACGCCCCCCCCCCCGCCCATTTGGGCACACGCCTCACACGTTTCGTGACCCCACAGGGAGCTCCTCCGAAGACGATGCCCACAACTGTATTATTCACAACCGCAGCTGGTTGGGTCCTTCGGCAGGCTAATTTTTGCCCACGTCTTCCCTGAGGGGAAAGAGAGCGCACCTCCACCCCGACCTGGCCTCCCCCCTCTTGGGCCTGGGCTGGAGAGCTTCGCGATCCGACCGCGAGGCTGTTCCGCAAATCTAGGGCTCCCCGATGGGACCCGAGTAGATGGTGGGGTCGGGGGATCGCGCTGCATCACCGATGCATCGGCGATGCGGCTCGATGCGAAGCCCGATTTTCTTCACGCCGACGGCGCCGATGCATCGCCGACGTCGCCGATGCATCGGCGATGCGGCGCGATCCTCCGATCCTATCTACAGTCGGACCGAGGAATAAGACCGAGGTCGGTTTGCGGAGGGTACCCTAGTGTTCTTCGTGATTGTTGGGCGCTCTTGTGCATCCTGGGGGAGGGTACCCTTGGATGTTCTGTGTGTTTTGGCCGGCGCATGGTCTCATGTTCTCGGAGGATGTTCTTCTGGCCCAGGTCCGACTGTGTTCGGACCCCATCCAGGAGGCCTCGAGCAGAGGCGACTCTGCAAGTTCTTGCGCGGACCCCCGCGCGCGCACGGCGCACCTCTTAAGGCTTGAGTGGGCTGCACGCAAGAGTGCTCCTGCGCCCGAGGGACCTGCGCGCGGTCTTTGAGTTGGGGGATGGGGGAGTCACGCCCAGGCCCGCAGGCCGCTATACTGTCGCACCGCGTGCGAAGATCGTCACGCCCCGCACCACAGGTTGCTCTTGCCTGGGGTCACCCTTGCGTGTAGCTGAGGCTCGAGGCTCAACAGTCGAGCCGTTTGGGCGCTTTCGGCCCTTCTTGGGCCTCCGGGAGGCTTCTCGTCGTCAAGGCTGGATCAACGCCAGAATTCTGGCCCGAGCGCTTCCAGAGCGACGGCTGAGGGTCTTTCGTTCAGGGCCGCCGTGGAGGAACGGGGGGCCCCGGAGGCAAGGGGTCCTGGATGATTCGAGGATCAAGGCTTGGGACGCTTCTGGGCCTCCTGAGGCGCCCCCGTGGCCACGGTTGGCTTCTCCTCGGGACTCTGCCGTCATGAGGGACATCGGAGCATCTGGGGAGCTTCTGGGAGTCGTGGTCTACGGTCGGGAACTTTGGCTTAGCGTGTCGCGCCGCTGGTTCTGGCCCACCACTCTTCGGCGCGAAGCGCTATCCACTTCCCATTCCCAAGCGTCAACGTCCCAAGCTGTTCCCAGACTTCCGCCCCGCGGAGCGGAGCGACACGCTATCTGTTTGCATGGCATAACGTGTCGCCGGGGCCGCCGCCGCGACACGCTAAGCACAAGTTCCCGACCCTAGGCCTCCCAGATGGGGTCCGAGCAGATGGGGTCGGAGGATCGCGCCGCATCGCCGATACATCGGCGATGCGGCTCGATGTCGAGCCCGACTGTCTCCACGCCGACGTCGCCGATGCATCGCCGACGCATCGCCGAAGCATCGCCGATGCATCGCCGATGCGGCGCGATCCTCCGACCCCATCTAACCGCGATGGTTCCAGCCTTGACACAGACTGACTCCAGAAAGTTCCGGCGAGGCGCCGCTGGAACGTTCTGAGCGCACTTTCTGGCATTTGCGTTTTAGGCTGAAAAGCGAGGACGCAAGCTCCCTAGGTGCAGGACCTGCTGCGCCTAACTGTTCCAAGGCAGTACCAGCCAAAGGAGGACTTCGGCGTGGCGGTAGGGACGGGGCAGGGGAACGGGCAGAGAGTGTGCCATCTTTTCTCCTCCTCATGCCCTTCCAGTCTCTCACGTTCCTCATCCTTTTCGACGCTCGACCAGCAGCAGCAGCAGCAGCAGCAGCAGCAGCAGCAGCAGCAGCAGCAGCAGCAGCAGCAGCAGCAGCAGCAGCAGCAGCAGCAGCAGCAGCGGGAGGAGGAGCTCCGCCTGCGGACTCGCCGATGCTTGCCGACCGCGCCCGCGAGCGCCCGAGACCGACAGGGCATCTCTCGAGGGCGCCGCGGGGCCGCCCGCGCCCGTATTCTGCGCCCGCGGCGAGGCCCCGGCGGCGGCGGCGGCTGGGCAGCTCGCCGCTGGCCAGGTCTGCGAGGCCAGGTACGGCAACGGCTGGTTCCCTGCGGCGGCCCCGCCCTCGCCTCCATGCCTGCATGCACCGCCCGCCGGGGCCTCTATCTAGGACGCTGGCGTCACCTCGGTGGATGTGGACGGATCCCTGCCTCGCGTCCTCAGTCCTCCTCCTGTCCCGCGAGTGCGCGCGCGTGCACCGCGCGGCCTGGCACCGTGCGCCTCCCGTGTTGCGCCTCTGGCGCGCCCGGCAGGAACATGAGCTGCACGAGCGAGTGCTTTCGCAGCTCCGCGCGGATTTCTTGGACCGGCGCTGGGCCGCTGCAGGCGGAGCCTCCGGCGCCGCCCTTGGCGCGCTATGCGCGCCAGGGAGGGGCCGGGTGGGGGTTCCAGCGCCGATCCACGAGATCCGCGCGCCGTTCTGAAAGTTTGTGCGCGTGCATTTTTGAAGACAGATGTTTCATCACCTCCTCCTCATCCTCCTCCTCCGCCTCTTTCTCCTCTCCTCTCCTCTCCTCTCCTCTCCTCTCCTCTCCTCTCCTCTCCTCTCCTCTCCTCTCCTCTCCTCTCCTCTCCTCCTCTTCTTTTTTTCCTTCTCCTCCTCGTCGTCGTCCTCCTCCTCCCTCATCTCTTCTTCTCCCCTCTTAACATCCTCTGCCTGCTCCTCCTCCTCTTGGCCCTGTTAGCTGGCATTTTCCACGGACCAGGCGCGCCGAGTCCGTGACTCTGCCGCTTTGTTGTATCACTACAGGCATACAACATTATTTGTATTGTTTTTTTGTTTTATGGTCATTCTTGTAATTTGTATTATCAGGATTGCTTCATTTGTTATTCTTCATTTTTTATTCATGTATCGATATATTAATCCGTTATTATTAGTGTGATTATGGTGGTGATGATGGTGATGATGCTGATGCTGTTGGTGATGCTGATGATGCTGATGCTTCTTATTATGACTACTATCGTTATTCGTATCATCATTATGCTTTTATATTATTCCCATTATTATCATTACTAGACTTACCATTTACATCATTCTTAGTATTATTATCACTCACAGTATTGTTAGTACTATTATAATTACTACTGTCCCGACTACTACTAGTTATTCGTATTATTGTTATTATTGTTTTTCGTATTTGTATTTCTATCATTCTTATTCGTCGTATTAAGTATACATCTCTTCTGCTTCTTCTCCTCCTCCTCGTCCTCGTCCTTCTTTCTCCTTCTCCCCCTCCTCCTCCTCCTCGTCCTCCTCCCCTCACTGACCTCACCGCGTTGTGAACAACTCGTGGCGGAGTGTGTCTGACAATGGCCCCCCCGGGCCCTTCATGATCGATTCGGGATGCACAGCCCAACCCCTTGGGAGTGGTCGAGACCTCGGGGGTCCACGTTGTGAGCAGGTCATGGCGTCGGGGGTCTGGGCCCGCTGCTACACCCAATGCTGTGGGGACGCGATCCGGGGTGCCACGCTCGATGCTGCTGCTGCCCTGCTTGCGCAGCTCCTTCCCCTCGGCGGCGGAGGGAGGCCACCGTCACGGCGAGAGCCAGATGGGGGCTGCGCCCTGGCCGAGTCCCACGCGGCGCAGCGAGGGTGGCTGCGCCAGGGCGGGGGTTTCTACGTCGCCACCGCCTGGAGGATTGATGCTTCTCGGACCTCCACAGGCGGTGAGCATGGACACATTCGGGTCCCCGGGGGGCCAACCTGCAGTCAACCCGCATGGTAAGGCAGGGCAGCCTTCCCCAGTGTACCCTTGCATCCTTGCCTCCTCGGCCCATCCTTGGCCACTCTCGTTGGCCGCGCCCCGCTCGAAAAGCTTCGAGGGCGTCGGCTCCCGGGCGGTGGACATGGACAAATACAGTGGGGGCCCATGCCAAGAAACACCCTGCTTGCCTCCAGGTCGCCCTGGGTTTCTTGGCTTGCGATGCTTTTGCTAATTACGGAGAGCGTGGCGTTCCCACGCCGAAAAGCAATGGACGTCCTCGGGTCTCAGGGTTGGGTTTTCTGTGGAAGGTTTCTTGTGGTCGAGCCCCTACTGTACCCTGACATGATGAGAAAGACCATCGGCGGCGAGAGAAGACGGCGGAACTTCTCCAGCCCTTGCGCCTTCTGGGAGAGTTGTTTTTCTGCCATCGGAAAGGAGGCTCAGGAAACTTCTCAGAAGGCTGGGGGACTTCCGAGCCTTCTGAGAAGGCCCGCCCCTTCTCGCTTCCCCCCCCTCGCTCGCCGCCGGGCCCGCCAGCAAACTTGGGAATGGCCCTGCCGGCGGGGGCCAGAGGCCATGTGCGGGGGGGGGGGGAGGGCGCCTCCTGTTGCTGTCTGGCGGTGCGAGGCAGCGAATGCGATGGGCCGGAGGTGTTGCCTTCACCGTGCGCCCTCGAGAAGGCCCCGCGTGCCCACGACGGGCGAGAGCAAAGAGGGGGAGGGCAGCGGGAGCCGCCCCGCCGCACCGCGAGCCCCGCAGGCCTGCCCCTGCTGGCAGCGTGCCTCGACCTGCCGGGCGTGCCCGGGCCTCTCCTTGAGGGGTGGGGAGCCGACCCCCCCCCCACAGCCCACACAGCAAGGGGGTCTTGGACGCCAGAGCTTTGCAATGGTGGCGAGTGTGCGTAGGTGCAGGCGCCCTGCGAGGGAGGCCATCGCCAGCTGCCGCAGGTGGTGGGCCCAGCGCGCGCGGTCTCTAGTTGGTCTAGAGTTCCTCATGTGGGGGGCGGGGGGCGGTTTTCGTGCGCTCAAGCTTCTCGCGCTTGGGAGAAATCACGACGGGATGTTTTTGGCCACTTTCGGTCTCATGGGGCCCTCGCCGGGCCCCGGGACCGTCCAAAAACGACTCAGGACGAAAAGACAAAATCGCGACGTCGGGGGTTTGGGTAGGGGGGCCTGGGCCCAGGTAGTGGAAAACCTCGGTGCAGACGCGCGTAACCTCTTACATTCTGCGGAGTGCTGCGCGCTGGAGTAGGGTCCGGGAACCGTCCAACCAGCGCAACCTCGCAGAAGTCTCGTGCAACTCCTGAGCGGTGCACTTGTAGTAGTGTTTGCCAGCGCTGCCTTCTGCAGTGTCGCCGATAGCTAAAGGCTATAGGTTTTCTTCTGAGTTTCCTGGCCTGGACGCGGCCCGTACTGCGCACTCCACTGCCTGCTGTCACAGCCTGTCCGTATCGCACCAGCTGGTCCGAGCTTGTAGGTTATGGCGTCTGGTATCCATTTCTCGCAGCAGTTTCTGCTGCCATTGCCGAAATTTCTGACACGCGCTGTCGCCAGTCTGTACATGATAACGTCCGGTCATCTACAGCTCTCGCAACGTAGTCTTCCCCCAGTTCCAGCTCTTCGCGCACTTGCTGGCTGTGGGCTGTAGCTGATTCCGGTATCCAGCACGCACGACGTCGTTCGGCGCCTTATGCCAACTCTTCTCGCGCGTGCTGTCTCGCGCACGTAGCTGGTGGTGTCTGGTATCCTGCCGCCTCGTCGCCGTCTGCTGCCACTGCTGGCGCGCCTCGCACACGCTGTTGCCAGCCTGTAGCTGATGACGTATGTTTTTTTACAGTTCTTGTATCTCCTTCTTCAGGAGGGGACAAACACAGACACAATTAATCGTCGACTCCCAGGTTATGGGAAAATATGGGCAGTGTGGGGGGGAAGACGAACACCCAGAAAATATGGGAAGATAAGAGGAATCCTGTTATTTGTGTCTACTTTTATTTGTGTGTCGCAGGGCCCCTTTCAGTCTGTTTTTGTTCACGGTTCTTGTATCTCCTGCTGCTGTCGCTGCGGGCTCTCTCCGTGCGCGCTCTCGCTTCCAGGTTTGTAGCTGATGTCGTACGGAGCACATCAGTTGGCATGTAGACTTACGTCGGGCCCGTCCCTCTACAGGGAGAGTATTCAAAAATATGCAAAAATAGTCAGGGGACGATGTTTTGATAATTTTCGGTATTTTTGGGATATGTTTGGGGTATTTTTCTTTTTTCGTCGAAAGTCCCCCTGCAGGGGGACACGCCCGACTTAAATGCAGACGAGAACGTCGGGCATCCAGCTCTCGCACTGCTGTCCACTGTTGCTGCCTGCGCTTCTCGTGCACGTCGCTTCCATTCTGCAGCCGGTGGCGTCTGGCCTTCTCTAGCTATCGCCGCGCCGTCTGCCGCCACTGCCGCCTCTTCGCGCGTGCTCCAGTTCCGGGTGGCAGCCGGTATGGCACGGCGTTCAGATCTTGCCACGTCGCCTGCTGCCACTGCCTCAATTTTCTCGCGCATGTTGGTTCGCGAACGTAGCCGAGGACGTAGCTGGGGACGTCTGTCATTTCCTGTCGTGCCCGACCTCAGCCGCCACTGCTGCCACCGCAGGGGGTTCTCGCTCCTCAAGAGGGCGAAGGACGAGGTAGTTAGCGATCGACGGGTCTGCTCTCGAACGAGGCAGATTTTCGAGGGTGAAGTCGGGGAAATGGTAGGCCCCAAAACTGCAGCTGATGGTGTCGGGCTCGCATTCACCGCCAGCTGGGCACGACGTCGGTCCAGCGTCACTGTTGATGGCGTCAGGGCGCGCACCTAGGCTGGCCACCTGTTGCAGCTGCCCGCGCTGTGCGCACGGGATTGCCCCGTCATCGTAGCTGATGATGCCGAGGCCTGTTTCATCAGCTGTCTTCCCGCTGTCCGCCTTTTTCGCACGGCTCGGTACCGTGCGCTGTCCACTGCTGCCTATACACACTGGCCTCTGCCCACTTTCTCCCAAGAGAAGGCCTCTGGGTCCTCCCTCACGTGCTCTACGTTCTAGGTCTTCCTCCTTGTTCATCTGGGTCCACCTCCTCCTCTCCGATGTCCTCTGCCATTTCCGTCTGAGCCCCCCTCTGCATACCCCCAGCATTCTCGACCGCAATTATCGATGTCCCAAACTTTTTGAAACCGCCGTGTCTGATCCCAGTCTTGCGGCCAGAAAATCGGGGCATCCATCCTGAGCGGTGTGTGCGTGGGCGCTTCAGCTCGCAGCGTTGAGTCAGCATCATGTGCATCTGCATGCTGGGTGCCTGCTGTCTGCTTGGGGGGCCCCAGTCAGCCCGCAGTGGAGCTTTATGGCTATCTCTTTCCAGTCCCCTAGCCTGAGGCGCTTTCCTCTTCGAGCCGCGCCGCTTTGTCTGGCGGTCTCGACTCTCGTCGGAAGGCCGACTTCTCTGCAGAGGCCATCTGGACGCGCGCGCACGTGCGGTCTGAGGCCGGCCCCCCTCTGGGTCCCAGCGCGGGGGCACGGGGGCCAGGGGCCATAATGGCCTTCCTCCTCCTCCTCCTCCTCCTCCTCCTCCTCCGCCTCCTCCTCCTCCTTCTCCTCCCCGCCCCCTTCTGCAAGCGACCGCAGAACGCGACACTTTCGATATCCCCCTCCTCCTCCTCCTCCTCCTCCTCCTCCTCCTCCTCCTCCTCCTCCGCTTCCCCTTCTGCCTCCGCCTCTGCGGACGTGCGGGAAATGCGACCGCACGGCCAAATTTGGGCTTGCCGGGCGGCCTGCGCCTGCGGGGCCAGGGCGCCCGCTGGAATGGCCAAGAAGGCGCGCGAGGCCCACGAGAAGCTCGAGAAGGGAGGTGGTGGGTCTCACAAAGGTCGTGGAGGACGATCAATGGAGAGGAAGCGTTTGCCAAATAATTTCCAGATGTCTAAAACTACGCTTTGTACTCAAGTACGCTTTGCACTTTGTATAGTCTGATTGGTTGTAGACTGCAGGTTAAGTGGGAGGGGGTGTGGGCTCAGGTAGCCATTTTGGGTCCGTAGCGTTCGGCTCTGGCCGACGCGCGGGTGCTCCAGGGGGCCGCGGGGCGGCCATAACCACAGCCGTGCTAGTCCGCGGACTAGGTAGCGCGCCTGTGGTGCCATGGCTGTGGGCTTCCTGGGGGCGCACCTGATGATCTTGGTTACGGGCGGCGCTCTTACGGTCCAAGGGGCACTTGGCTGGCTGCCATTCGGGCGCGGGGGACATGAGGTCCCAGCGCCGACGCCGCCAGCCCTGCCCGGGCCGACAGCGCCGCCGGCAGGCGGTGGGGGGCGAGGCAAGGGGCGAGGACCGCCCGCCAAGCCCGCGCCTGCAGGGGGTAAGGGGCGAGGGCCGCAGGCCAAGCCCCCGGGGACGCCGGGCGTCCCACCGCCGCCGCGGTCAGGGTCGACCACAACGACCACGACCGCGGGCATCGGGCGCGTAGGCGAGGGCGAGCCCACAGGCAGCCCAGCTACGCCGGCATACGGAGGTAACAACGAGCCCACGGGCGCGCCTGGGCAGCCGTCCGCCCCGGGAAACCGGACGGGCGATGGTGAGCCTGACCTGCCGCGTGGGCCGGACGGGTATTGGGGGTGGAGTGGTTGGGTCCCGCACCTGCCCCATTGGTGGGCTGGCCGGAGCGAACCCCCACCGCCGCCGCCGCCACCTACACCGCCCCCGGAGGCAGGGCCGGGTCCCGGTTGGGGCTTCGCAGCCTGGGTCTTCGAGGTCGTGGGCTATGGAGCGTGGGTAAGCTCCCCCGACCACCCGGGCACGATCCGCACGAGTGGCGGATGGTTTGGATCCGCCGTCGACCGCCTGGGCGTCAAGATGCTGGGGTATTGGTGGGAGACCGCGGTCTTATGCTTTGCCCTAGGCATCTTCACGTTCGTGTTGGGTGCCCTGGCCTTCATCGTCAACACCGCAGCCCAGCCTATGCTGTGGGCTGCCGGGGGACTCCGCTGGGCGTGGTACCAGATTACCCGGTGCTGCCAGCGACGCGGAGGGGATGGGCCTGGCGCCCATCTTCCCCCACCCCCTCCGACCCCCTTGCTGGTGCGCTGGCGCGGGCCGGGCTTGGGCGGCGTGGTGGAGACAGAGTTCTACACAAAGGGGGTCCGCGGCCGAGGGACCAATCGGGCGTACAACCACGTGCTGCTGCGTAAGCACGGGCAGGTGGCCCGCATCAGCTGCAACTTCGCGGACCGGTACCGATTGGACCGCCACGGGCTCAACATCAAGATCGGGCAGGTCCTGGGGTGCACCAGTCGCAAGTGGCGGCTGAACCTCGAGGAGACAGGGAATGTGCATCTATGTCGTGCTGTCGAGTGCGCCTCCTGTCCAGTGGCGCATCCCATGCACGTCGACCAGTACGCGGCCATTGACCACACACAGATCGTGGACTTGGCTGAGCACGGAAGGGCCACGGCCTGCCGAGCAGTCGGCGTGGGACTCCGGAAGGTATTCGGGGTCGTCAAGTGGCTGCTTTGCTCACCCTGGTCGGTACTCGGATGGCTGTGCCGGGGCCGGCCGGAGCCCCGCTACATCACCGACGCCACGGGCTATCGCCGCCTGGACATCGACTCGGAGAGCGAGGTGGAGGCGGAGGAGCGCCCCTGCCAAGCCGCACAAGTTGGGGTGCAGCTCGCGGGTGGCGCACGCCCCCTCCAGCCGGAGGGGTGCGGCGACCGAGGGATGCAGGAGGCCACTGTCCTGCTACAGGAGGACGCGGAGGTGTCGGACGTTCCTCGGCCTGGGCATTGTCTCAATGCACAGGTGCACCTCTGCGCCCACCATGCGCAGAAGTATCGGTCTACCCTGATCGGCCGCAAGTGCAGCCTCCCCACTTGTCTCCGCATGGCGAAGGGTAGCTGCGGGGGGGCCCCGATGTGCGGGGAACATCTCCGACGGGACGAGGGTCACACCGTGCGCGTCGAGGCGACGGTCCAACCTGGGATCCTCGGGGGCCTGCGCCGCCGCATGCGGGCGCGGGCTCCAAGCCCCGCCAGGGTGCGCGATTGGACCGCGCACGCTGCCGATGGGGTTGGCATTGCGGCCGAGCCGGTCTACCCCCCGCCTCTACCTCCCCCCGCTGCACCGCCACCGCCCGCCGTGGCCCCATCTGTCGATGTGGAGCCCACGGGGGCGCAGGCCCTAACCTCGGGGCCGCAGCCGCGTCGCACACGCTCCGCGGAAGCTAGGGCCAGCGGACGCTCACGGTCTGCCGACCGCGGGGCCCCGGGCGATCGGATCGCCCACCACGGGTGGCTTCAGGAGCCCCTACTCGTGAAGGTCTGCCCGATACTCCCGGGCGACCCTCGGGGAGCCGAGGAGGCGTACGGCGCGCCCCCGGCGAGTCCTTGGTTTATTCTATTGGGGGAATGCGAGGGGCTCGACGTACGGGGCACTGGCGGGGACGCCAGACTTATCATCGGGACTAGCCTCGAGGGCGTCAGGGTGGAGGTCCCAGCCAGCGAGGTCGTACGGCACCCCCCCCCGCTGGAGGACGGGCGCTACCCGATAGATTGGATCAATCGGCTGCTGTACGAGGTCCCCCAAGGGGCTCGGGAAGTGGGGTTGCGTGTCATCGCCCACCACATCCCGCAGGATCTGCTGGCGATGTTACGCCAGGAGCAGTGGGGCGGTGTGGACGTGGAAAGCGCGAGCGGCTGGAGGCGGCGCTACCTGACGAACACGGAGCGCCAGCAGCTGCAGCACGACCCTGTACGCACACTCGGCCACCATCGGCGGGGTGGCGCGCAGGGGGCGCCGCCTGCGCCCGGGATGGAGGGCTTGCCCCGTCCCGCCCCCGTGGCGGCACTGTCGCGCTTAGCGGCGGCCGCCGCCGGCGTGAGCGAGGACGCCGAGGAGCCCGACCCGCTCGAAATGTTCATGGACTCCTTGCGAGCCGAGGATCTCAAAGGACGGGGGGGCCAAGCGGCGGCTCTCAGTGCATTAGGTATGGCCGCGGACCTGCTCGGGGTTCCGCTTGATCAGGCGGAGCGGCAGCTGCGGCGGAGGGTCGCACAGGTGGCAGCGGCGGGCCCACTGGGGTCCGACCTAGAGCGCGCCCTCGCGGATCTGGAGGATGCGCAGCTGGAAGCGCGCGCGCGGGAGCGTGCTGCGGCCGCCGACAAGGTTCCCCTGCAGGGGAGCCTCTCACGTGAGGGTTCGCGGAGTCGCTCGGCGCGGGGACGGGATCCCAGCCCGAAGCAGGGACCCCGACGCGAGCTCTTCGGTGCCATGCCCCCCATCCAACCCACGGGCCCACGACGGGGCTTGCTGGGTGATCGGGACCTGCTGGCACGCGATGGACGCGGGGGGGCCGCCCGTGGGGCCAATCCGCTCCTCGACGGGGCCTCGGTCCTTGGCCACCTCACTGGCCAGACGCCCCACGGGGGCGGCCTGGGTGGGGAGCGAGCTGGGGGTCCAGACGACGCCGGGGCGGCGGGCGCCCTGGGCGGGCTTACAGTCGAGGCCGAAGCCCAGATTATCGAGCGCCTGGATCGCCAGAACCGCCTCACTGAACGCCACGTCCTCGCCGCCGAGCGGCAGGCGCGGGCCACCGAGGGCGACAAGAAGGCCCGGGGCACCAGGGCAGGGATCGGTCGGGACGAGGAACTCGATCTTTACATAGCCCGGGGATGCAACACCTTCGTGGTTGAGGCCTGCGAGGGTATCACGGGGAAGGACTTGTTCGACTCACTCAAGCGCATGTGTGCGCACTCCAAGAGCACGCTCAAGACGATCGGGTTTCCCTGCCTGGTTACCAACCGTGTGGCACACGGCTACGCGGCGCTCGCCTTCGGGACGGGCCCTCACGACCTGGCGGTGGACGACTGCGTCCCCGCGCGTGACGAGGACTTCGATGGCTATCGGCTTCCTGTGGACGACAAGCTGGAGCCCCGCCAACGGCCCGCCACCCACATGGCGACCTGGTTCAAGAGGGCCCGGTGCGAGATCCAGATGTTCGAGTCCATCATAGGGGTCGCACACGGGGCGGAGCGTCGGCGGTCGTTGGGGTTCTTGGAGGCGGCCTTCGAGAGGGACCCATCGGAGTTCCCAGACCATTGGGTCAAGGATCTGTGGGAAGAGCTCCGAAGCACCTGGGTCGAGGAATTGCGGGAGCTGAGGCGCCGACTCTGTCGAGAGCTCGACACCGAGAACCCGAGGAGGGAGGACATCAAGTATATCCTACTCATGCCGGAGAACGGCTACGATTTGCCCCGAACGTTCGACCTCGGGGACCCGAACGCCTACTACCAGCAGGTGGTCGTGCCCCGGCGCAAGGCCGCACTCACGCGCCTTCTCAATGGGCAGCTGAACGCCCACCTCACGAAGCGACCGCCCAAAGCGGGAGGGAGCGAGGAAATGGGCGATCCCCGGCCCACGGCGCAGGGGGATGACAGGCCCAAGGCGGGGGCTGGGCCCCAGCCGAAGGCGGGGCCCAAGGCGGGCACCGGGGCCCCAGCGGGGACAGCCCCCAAGAGGGCGTACCCAGCGGGCAAGGAACTAACACGCCCGGAGCGGACGCGATCCGTGGCGCATGCGCCCCGCAATAAAGACAACGTCCCTATCTGCTGGGGGGCCACCACGCACATGGGCTGCTCGCGGAAGGCTTGCGATTGCCCTAACTCCCATGACCCCATCAAGTCAACGCGCGGATTGGACTACTCGGTAGTCATGCAGCTCACGAGGCGCGGGGGGCTCCTTGGGACGCCCCGGATCGATCCCAAGCAGGTGGATGGGATGATTGCGCAGCTGCGCTCGCAAGCCAAGGCAGCCGAGGCCGAGAAGGTTGGCGAGGACACTTCCCCACCTGCTCCCCCTGACTCCCAGAAGGAAAAGGGCCGGGGCCGTGGCGGCGGCTCGCGAGCAGCGGGCGACCCGGGCCCGGGGCAGGCCCCGGACGACTACACCGCGCTCCAGCTTACCGCGATGGAATCCGACCTCCGGGAAGCGGTTAAGGGCCCCGACTTCGGATGGCTCGAAGACCACGACCACCCGCGCGCGGCGGCCACTTGGGACGCCCAGCCCGCGGGTGATGGGCCGGAGCTTCGCCTCAAACTCATGCAGGAGCTCGAAGCCGAGGGCATCTTCGCACCTCTGAAGGGAGCCAGCGAGTACTTGCAGAGCCACGTGCGCGGGCGCGTCTTGGGGGCGCGCCTGCGCGGGGAGCGGCTTACTCTGGAGCGAGCCCTCGAGGAAGCCGTGGACCGAGGCCATCGGGGTCTCAGCAGCGAGGCAGCCGACCTGCATGAGGCGCTTAGCTGCGCCGCAGGATATGTCACCGAGGGCGGGGCCGAGGTTGGCCCGGTTGCGTGGGACCCCGGCGGGCTGATAGGCCGCGGGTCATATACCTTCTGGGACGGGGGCACCCGCATCCAGTGGGACTTCATCGACTATCGGGACCGCCTCGGCCCTACAGAGGAGATGGGCCAGGCGATGGGCCTGGATGTGGGCGACACCGAGGAGCGGCAGTGCCTGCTACTGCACGTAGCTGCGGGGGTGCTCCTGCTACGCGCGGGCGGGGGCACAGGTGGGCCCAGCCCGGACGCGGTGCAGCAGTTGGCCGCGACGTATCGCCATGCACTATGGGAGGAGGCCCACGAGGCCCTGCGTGCCCTGGGCGACTCCCCGCCGTGGATCACGGCCCTGGAGGCCGATGTCCGCTCCTACGTCCACGATGCGGTGCACCCGCACCACGACAAGGACTATCGCTGCCTGGCAGCATGCCCTGTCGCCGACCTCGACGCCGTCACGCTCCAGGTGCACCGTGTCAACGGCAGTGGGCGCCTATGCGTGGACCACCTAATGGGAACGGGCGTCGGCGCGGAGGATCACGTAATTCCGCTCCTGATCTGGCGCGGCCATATGCGCGCCTTGCGCCCACGCTCCCACGCGGAGGCGGCGGCCCTAGGCCAGCGCTGGGGGCACGCAGGACGCCTGTCCCGCGAGATCGTAAGTGTCGGCTGGCGCGAGATGCTCGATGAAGGCCCGGACGTTGAACCCACCGTCCCGGGCAAGAGCGCGCCCTGCACCCACTGCAAGGCAGCGGAAGGTCGGGCGGGCCGCGCAGTGGGACGCGCGCCGGCCTCGTTCGGGGAACATCCAGCCGACGTCCAGGCACGCCTCCTGGAGGCGAACGCGATGCCACTTCGACACGACCCCGCGTTCGCGTACGGTTTGATCGCCCAGGAGGTGTACGCCGGTTCGGGAAATTGGTCGGCCGCGCTTCGCGCCGAGGGCATCCGGGTGCTGGAACCGATCGAATATTACGACGACCCCCTCCGAGAATCCGGCCCACGGCCGGATCATGATACCCTCGACCCAGCGGTCCGCGCGCGCCTACAGGAGGCCGCACGGACCCCCATGGGCCCCGACGTGGCCAACGTTTGGTGCTGGGGTACCCCGTGTGGCTCGTACACCGACCTCGGGCTCATGGCCCAGCCGGGCGGGACCCCGCAGGGCACCCGCACGTGGGAGCACCCCGAGGGGGATGGCTCCAAAGAGTTCGAGCGCGTGGGTAACAGCCACACACAGTTCACGTGCGACACCTGCCGCATCCTACACGACGCTGGCAAGGAGTTTCTCATCGAGTCCTCCTGCCCCTCGGGCCGCTACCCCAAGATTTGGGACCAGGCCCCGATGCACGAGCTGCGTCGAGCGACGGGGGCCATGATCGTCCCGATCCACATGTGCGCCTGGGGTAAGGCCCCGTCCGACGCGCCAGAGAGCCGCTATCGCAAGGGCAGCTGGTGGCTCGTCAGCCCCCGGCTGTATCTGCACGCTCTGTTGTTGGCGCGACGTTGCCCCCGTGACCACCACCACGTCGAGCTGAAGGATCACGTGCCGGGCTCGGGCATTAAGCGCACCAAGGAGGCGCAGGTTTGGGCCCCCCGCCTTTGCGCCGCGTGGGCAAAGGTGTTGAAAGGGGCCTATCACCGCTGGTCGGTGAGCCAACTGCGTCGGCAGTTGGCGCCTATATGGGAGGATGGCCCGGGGGCGTCCCCCAAAATCGCCCGGGCGGAGGCGCCCGGGCGCCTGCAGGGCGTCGACTTCACTGGAATCGAGCGCCTGCAGGCCTCAGGGGACGGCTCAAAATGCGGTAGGCTTAGCCCAGCCATGCACCGAGCATTGGCGGGGCTTCCTAAGCCCCCATTGGGCAAGGCACAGGGGGAGGTGAGTGCGGGCAAGACTCGACCCCCTTGCGAGGATCCGGCCAGAGATATCGCGGAGGACCTCGACGGGTGCAGCCCGGCGGAGCTGGCCACGGTCTACCTGACCTTCTGCACGGAGCACCCTGAGTATGACCCCGAAGCCATGCGGACCCTGGTAGGGCTGGGGGATCAGCTCCTCCAGCGGACGGGGTCCCTGAAGGAAGCGGCCGCGCTGCTTAGGCGCGCGCGCCACGAGCGCCTAGGCAACCCCCTTCGGGGCGTCCTGGGGGACAAGGTGCGACGGTGTTTAAGCCGAGAGCACTTCGAGTACGTCCGGGAGCTAGCGGAAGGGGGAGCCTCCGCGCGGCGGGGCGCGCCGCGGAGGCGCGAGCGAGCCCAGCCGTACCCCAGCGTGCGAGCCCACATCGACGAGGCCTACCAGAAGGTATGGGCGGATGTGACCTGGGGGATCGTCCTGGTGGCGTCCCAGGCGGCAGAGGGTTTTCTGACGGAGCTGGTGGAAGCCCCGCTGGGGAGGGTACCGAAGCAGCTACCGGACAGAACCTTATCGTCCGAAGGGCGTATGATCCATGCGATGCTCTCGGCCAACGCCGCCACACACAAGCGCGACCACCCGCCTGCCGTCCAGCCACGCCATCGGCAAGTGGCGAGGACGGCGGTATGGCATCGCGCGCGCCACCCCGGAGCGCGCCTCCTCTGCGCCAAGCGGGACGTCTCGCGGGCCTTCAAGTGGTTGGACATCGCCCCGGCGGACGTCGGGGACTTTGGCACCTCGTTACCGGGGGCCCACGCTGGCATCGAGGGGGACGTCAGGGTCGTTTACCTAGCCATGGTGTTTGGGTGGACGGGAGCCCCAGGCAATTACATGATGCTCGCCCTGGCGGCGAGGGAGCTCCACGAGAGCTATCGGCCTGGGGAGCCGCACTGGCACGACACCACCCACTTCCACTCGGAGTGGCTCATGGATGACCCTGTGGTGGTGGAGCCCGACATTGGGGTCCGACCGTGGATGGCCTGCGACGCGTTGGATGCCTCCATACGTGAGGTGTTTGGGTCCGAAGCAGTGAACGTCAGCAAGAGGGACGCCGAGGGGGAGCCTT
This sequence comes from Prorocentrum cordatum, assembly GCA_963575745.1. NCBI lineage: Eukaryota > Dinophyceae > Prorocentrales > Prorocentraceae > Prorocentrum > Prorocentrum cordatum. Next base: position 193,887 of record CAUYUJ010016774.1, on the reverse strand, counting down.
CCACCACGCAGATTATCTGGGGGCTCAGTATGGACTTCGAGCGCGAGCGAGTTGGACTCCCGGAGCCCAAGGCCATGAAGATGCGCTTCCTATTGGCGGAGCCGGAGCTGAGCTTCGGCTGCCGCATGGTCCGGCTGCGAACCGCGAGGGAGCTAAGTGGGCTCGGCCAGTTCTGCGCCTGCGCAGCTCCAGCCCTGAGCCTGGAGCTCCCAGCGGTCCACCGAATGCTGTCGGGTGACCCAGGTCAGGCCTACGTCCATCCGCCGGGCGACCCCGAGATGGTAGAGGCTGCGTGGGACGATTGGCACCAGACCTTGGATTGGCTGCGCGTCTGCTTTGAGATGCCGGTCGAGGGTAACTTCGAGACCTCCTTCGAGGGCCTGCTAGGCCTTCGCGAGGCCCTCGCACTCCCGGGGGCGCTCGGCAAGCTGCGCTGGCTGGGAGGCGATGCCACCCTGGATCGGATCGGTGCGCTGGACTGGTCCTCGCGCGAGTACATCGTGGCGGAGGCGGCTCCCTATCTGGAGACGCTCCGCTCCGCCCCTGGGGTCACTTGGCAGGGGGAGGGGGAGATCATCGCGGTGGTCGAACTCCTCTGTCTGATAGCCTTGGCGGCCGAGAAGGGCCCGGACTGGTTCAGCTGCTATTGCCGTACGTCACTGACAACAGCAATGTCAGCCGCTGGCTGCGACGCCGCCGGGCGCGGAACGCGGTGGCGCGCCACCTGCTTCGAGTCCTGGCCATGCTGGAGCTACGGTACAAGTTCCGGGTCCTGGACGGGCTTTACTTACGGACTTACCACAACGAGCTGGCCGACTTCATTACTCGTGCCACGGTGGAGGAGGTACGCCAGCGGATGGCGGAGGCCGGATGGACCGAGCTGTCGCCGGCAGCTCCGTGGGGCGAACTGGTGGAGGAGGCCGCCCAGCGCGAGCTGCGGATGCCAGGAGACGACGGGCCCTGGCGCGCGGCTGCACTCCAAGTCAAAGGAGCCCGGGAGGCCCTACCACGCTACGCCCCTCTGCAGGTCGAGGGGGCGCGGCTGCTGGAGGTGGGAACCGCGTGGCCCCCCTTTGGGGAGGCATGGGAGAGCCTCGGTGGGTCGGCGCTGCTAGCGCCGTGGGATGTCGGTGACCGATGGGACCCGGACGACGGGGACCACCCCGAGGACCCCGCTGGGGCCCCGCGGACCCGCTGGCTGTGCGTGTCACTATCGGAGGACCCCGGTGGACGTGAAGCGACGGGCCTGGAGCGGCTACTGATCACCACTCGGCCACTGGCCGTGCTGCTCGACGCCCCCGTCAACTACGCTGCAGTGCGACTAGGGGCGCGCTTACGGCGCCTTGGCTATGTGGCACTCTCCCCAGAGACGCGCCTACTGTGCACGCACTTCGGCGACGTCACGGCACGCGCGCGGGCGGTCCAGGTTTGGGGTTGCGGGGAACGGGTTCGGGCATCGGGCCCCGTACCCCCCCTGGGACAGCCCTGCGTGGAGCCACGCGGCCTCTGCCAGCTCTGGAAGGAGGCAGGGCGGCCACCGCTGGATGAGCTCCGCCTGGACCTCGACAACGGCACCTTGCTCGTGGACCCTCGGATCTCGACGACGGGGGATCGCATGATGCCTTGGCCGCGGGGCACATGGCAGCCCGCGGGAGGCGGGCGGGCCCAGCGCGTGGTGATTCATGATCCGCGCGGGCCCTGCCATACGGCACGGGCGAAGCCCGACCCGTTGAAGGGCTATGCGAACACCCTGATCCTGGAAGGGTCCGAGGGCGGCTGGACCGTGCGAGCCCTGCACCCGAAAGAAATCTGGTGCGCCCAGGGGGGCACGGCGGAGCTGTGGGATGCCTTGGGCCTTGGAGGTATGCCGATCGCCGAGCGCATGCGGCAGGCCGCTCGTGCACTCCCGCGTCGCACGGCCCGCTGGGTGCTCCAGTGGGCGGAGCGCCTGCTGAGGCAGGCCGTAGAGGCAGCGAGCGCAAGCGAGGCACCCGGGGCGCGCGCGGGCGTCGGGCCCGATCACGACCGACTCGCTAATGACGAGATGGTTAAGCTGTGGCTAAAGGCCTGGCTTCAGGCCCCCGATCGCCCAAGCGGGCCATTCGAGGCTGCGCTGGAGGCGGGGAAGACGACGGACGACGCCGCTCGGTTGGCGGACCAGCTCGACCCCCCTGCTACCGCGCGGTCCACCGCAGCAGGGGTGGACGGGGCAGGCGGGGAGCGGGTCGGGGCGGTGACCTTCGCTGTTCCGGAAGGCGCGGGCATGCCCAGGCCAAGCGCCGTGGACGGCGTGGGCGGCGCGGCCCCACCCCCGCGCAAGGCCCGTCGGCGTACCCGCAGCGCCCCTGCTCCCGCGCTGGTGAAGCCCGCCGCCTGGCGGTACGCCGGCGGGGGCGCCCCGAAAGGGATTCAAGGTGAACTCACCGACACCCGCGAGCTGGATGCGACCGCCACCGAGGCGATGTTGGCCAAGCTTGCCGAAGGGACGCGGGCCAATTACAGCGCCGGGTGGCGTAACTGGGTACTCTGGCGGAGGCTCCGAGGCCGGAGCCCATACCTGCAGGGGGAGACTCGGGACGCCCGCCTTACGGATGAGGATGACCTCATCCGGTATGTCGTGTACCTGTACAAGGTGATGAAGAGGCGAGCCACGACCATCCGCCAGCGCCTGTTCGCCATTCGATATGCCCACACCCTGGCCGGGTTTGGGGATGTGACCTCCGATCGGCGCCGGCTCTGGACCACGATCGAGGGACTCCGCCGCTGGGACGGAAAGGCGAAACGGAAGCTGCCGGCCACGCCCCGGATGTTGCGCTGGCTCCGAGAGTACTTGTTCGCCCACGGGACGGCCACGCGCCGGGAGGCGACCATCCTATGGGCGGCGCTTATGACGGGGTACTTTTTCATGCTCCGCGCGTCGGAGTATTTGGTCCAAGAGGACCGCTCCTGGAGTATGGGACGGGTGGTGCGTGGGCAGGACGTACAGGGGATGCGCGGAGGTACACCCAGCGCAAGGCTCAGCGACTGCGATGAGGTAGTACTGACGATCACGTCGTCCAAGACGGACCAGTTTAACGCAGGTTGCGTACGCAACCATTACCGTTCGGGGGTGGAGTTGTGTGTCGTGGACGCACTCGCCGACCTCCAGAGGGAGCTGCCGGACCGGTTTGGACGAGGAACCGAGGCGGGGCTCCCCCTGTTCCGCCGGCCCGATGGCCACCCGATTATGCGGGAGGAGGTGCAGGGGCTCCTCCAACTCGCGGCTGCCGCCTGCGGCGTGGACGCAGGCCAGATGGGATCCCACTCCCTGCGCATCGGGGGCGCGACGGCGTTGTACCACGCCTGTCGCGACCTGGAAGCGGTCAAGAGGTTCGGGAGGTGGTCCACGGACGCCTTCCACGGATACCTCTGGGAGGACCATCGGCGTCAGGCTCCGTTCGCCCGAGGCATGGCGGAGGGCCACGCCTTATTGGCCCCGGACGCCCGCGGTGACGACGGCGCCGTGACCGGCGCCCGCCCCGACCAGTTGGCCGGGAGCGATCCGCCCCAGTTTGGGAGCGATCTGAGGCCCTCGGAACGCCCGGCCTGGGCGCCCGGGCGCCCCCCCTGGGCGCGCCCTTCGGCGCGAGCAGGGTCAACTACGGAGGAGGAAGGAGAGGAGGAATTGGTGAGATACGAGCCAGGGCGAGGAGTTAATGGGCGTGTGGGAAAGCAGCAGGCGGGTCCCACGGGTATTCAGGTCAGGGCGGGGGCTTCGCGTTGTGGGGGTATCCCGGTGGACCTCTCGCCCTCGACCCCCCTTTCGCTACCGCTCCCGATCGCCCCAGGCACGCCCACCTCCTCTTGGTCCTCTCATCCGCAGCCATCTCCCACTCCAGAGCGAGGCGCGCGAGCAGCGCGCGCACCCCAGCCCCGCGCGCCAGCCGCGCCGTCGCCCCGCGCTCCGGCAGCGTGCATCATGGGATTCCTGGTGGGCCTGGTGGCCCCGGACCAGAGCAAGGCGCGTGGCCATGACTACAGCATCATGGCGGTGAACCCCCTCGGCGTCGTCGTCTCGGGGGCCGCGCTGTCGGACGAGCTCCGGAGTGCCGCCCACAACATCCTGTACACGGTGGTGAACGAGCTGGACAGCGAGGACCTCGTCGAGATGGTCAACCACGACCACGAAGCAGCCCCGTGCATCGCGGCGGCTTGCTTGGCCGCGGGGGCGAGCGAGGACCACGGCCAGCTGGTGATCGTCGACGGCAAGCGGGGTGCGTGGGGGGTGGGCGCGGGGCCGAATATCAAGGTCCAGCGCCAGGCGGCCAAGCTGGCGCTCGCCTTGGCCCAGTTCCAGGGGCAGCCCATGCCGGAGCTCCGCGAGCTCTGCAAGCACAACAAGGGGCTGCTCGACATGATGCGCACAGTGGACGCGGAGGCGGTCGTGGAGCTCACCGACGACGACGCCTCGAGCAGGGGCGAGGGGAAGTCGACCCCAGCCCCGGTCCTCGAGGCGGGAGTGGACGCGGTCACCGCGGCGCTGGCGCGTGCGGCCATCCAGGCTGCCGCGCGGCGCCAGAGCAAAGGCGCTCCAAAGGCGCGCCCGCGGCCCGCGCGGTCGCCGGGCCAGGAGCGCCTCGCCGAAGAGGTCCGCAAGCGCGAGAGGCGCCCTGCGCCCTTGCGCTCGCCTTCGCGCGCGAGGCGCCGCGATCGCGAGCGCGATGCGCCTCGCGATCGCGGGCGCAGGGGACAGGAGGAGGAGGCCGTCTTGAAACCCAAGACGGGCGGCGCCCCCCCGAAGGCCGACATCGTGAAGCGTGAGGCCGTCCTGAAGCCCAAGAGCGGGGGGGCGCCGCCGCGGTCCTTCGAGGTGAAGACCGAGGTGGAGGAGGCGCCAGGCGCGGGGGACGGGCCGCCCCAGCGCCAGCCGCGCTCGAGGAGCCGCCGTAGGCGCAAGGAGGAGCAGCGCCAGGGCGCCCAGCAGCAGCCCAGTGACCAGCACGACGAGGGCGAGTCCATCATCCGCATCGAGCGGGTACCGCACCACGTCGATGCCGAGGTGGTCAGGCAGGTGGTCGTGCCCTTCGGGGTCGTCAAACACATCGCCTTCCTGTACGACCACCGCCACAAGCGGGAGCCGTGCGTGCTGGTGGAGTTCCAGCGCCGCGCTGACGCAAAGCGCGCGCGGGAGTGCATGAGGTCGAACTATCGGTTCTACAAGACGGACCCGTGCACGGTGGTCACGGAGTGGGCGAGCCGGCCTCGCGGCCCTGACCCAGGCAGCGACGGGGAGGATGGGCCGACCATCCAGCCGCCTGCCTGCCCGACATGCGCACTCAAGATGCGCTGGAGCTCCTTTGACCCGGGAGACGGTTGGGGTTGCGAGATGTGCCCCGCGGGCGGAGCTAACAGCGGAGCCCTGCGGTGGCACTGTAAGGGGTGCGACGTGAGCTACTGCGAGGCTTGCCGCGTCGCCTTCGGCAAACCCAAGACGGTGGTGGAGAAGGCCCGGCGGAGCGGCCACACCGTGCGGGAGGCGCCGGGCCCCAGTGTCGGCCATGGCGAGCGCCCCAGCACGGGTGCCACGGGTGCGGGGGCTGAGGGGGACCGCCCGCCGGGCGACCTCAGCTGGCCCAAGCGTGAGAGGTCGCCCAGCCGCCACCGGCCCAAGCGCGAGAGGTCGCCCAGCCGCAGTCTGGCGCGGGACCCAGCGTGGGCGCGGCGCGGCGACACCCCGCCCGGCCGCACGCGGCGTAAGACCGGGAAGCACGCTGGGCAGCTTCGCGCTCCTCGCGGCGGCTGGTACGAGCAGGAGAAAAAGCGGCGGCGTGCTGCCGCCGCGGAGGCTGCCGCGGGCGGGGGTGGGATCCCAGCCTGGCGTGGCAAGGGCGCGGGCGACAAGGGCGGCAAGGGCGGCAAGGTCAAGGGCAAGTACTCCGGCAAGGCCGCCAAGGGCTCCAAGAGCGGCGGCAAGGGCGACAAGAGCGGCAAGGGCGGCCACTCCAAGGGCGACCAGGGCAGCCGCGGCCGGAGTGAGCGCGACTGGCCCAGCGCGGACGGTCGCGCGTCGAGGGGCGGCGATGGCAGCAGCCCCCGGGACCCCAGTGAGCGCGGCGGAGACCGCAGCGGAGGCGAGAGCCGCGACCGCCGGGGGAACACGCCCTCCATCTAGGCGTGGAGCTCCCCCCCGTACCCCGACGCCAGCGCCCGCGGCATCGCGGGCGCGGGCTGACGGCGGCGGCCTGTGAGTGAGTCGGCCCTCCTCTCAGCCTACCGTGCGCAGGTGGCGCCTGCGATCCTTGAGCCTACGGTGCGCAGGTGGCGCCTGCGAGCTTGTTTCTTTTAGCCTACGGTACGCAGGTGGCGCCTGCGATCTCTTTCTTTTAGCCTACGGTACGCAGGTGGCGCCTGCGATCCTCCCTCTTGGAGGAGTTTAACGCTGCGCGCACGTCGCGTGCTTCCTGGACCCGGCCGTGCTGCGCGTCTTGCGCGCCGTGCGGTCGGGGCCACACTTGCGCTCTGCGCCCGGCGCCTCGTGCGCCGCCACCCTTTTCGGTTCTTTTGCGCGCATCGCGCACGCGCCGCGCCCGCGCTCTGGGTGCGCGGGCGCGGAAGGCCTCAAGGTTGCAGGCAAGTGGCCGCGCGCGCGAGGCTCTTGCAGCCTCTGATCCCGCCCTCGCACTCGGGCGGGGCGCCCCCGCGCGCGCGGCTGCGTCTTTCTTTTCTCATGGCCGAGCGGCCGCAGGCGTGCCAGAGCGCGAGCGCGCGGGCCGTCAGGGCCCACGCGCTCGCGTTGAGCGTGGGGCCACCAGGGCCCACGCTCGGCGGAGATGCGCGTCGCCACGCTGCCATGAAAATACCATCGCCCTGTCCTGGTCCCTCTCTCGTCCCCTCCTCTCCTCCTCCTCCTCCGTTGAGTGCACGCGTATCTCACTTAACTTGTATAGTCTGATTGGTTGTAGACTGCAGGTTAAGTGGGAGGGGGTGTGGGCTCAGGTAGCCATTTTGGGTCCGTAGCGTTCGGCTCTGGCCGACGCGCGGGTGCCCACCCACCCCGCTTTGCTCCCAGACGCCTGCGTCGGCCGAGCGGCCGCAGGCGTGCCAGAGCGCGAGCGCGCGGGCCGTCAGGGCCCACGCGCTCGCGTTGAGCGTGGGGCCACCAGGGCCCACGCTCGGCGGAGATGCGCGTCGCCACGCTGCCATGAAAATACCATCGCCCTGTCCTGGTCCCTCTCTCGTCCCCTCCTCTCCTCCTCCTCCTCCGTTGAGTGCGCGCGTATCTCACTTAACACGCTGTTGCAAGTACGCTTTGCACTGCGCTGTTGCCACTGCGCTACTCAGGTGTAGCGTCAACAGTGTAGTGGCTCAAGCCAAAGGGGGCTTTCTACTCATTCATTCAACCTCTTACTCCATTCATTGGACTTCATTGTTCTGCTTCCCCTTCCTGCCATTCCGCGCATCACCCCAGTTGCGCCGCAGTTGACTAGTATTGCGTGAAGATGCCAGCGGAAAAGCACCACACGGGGACTCTGGAAAAAAGTGCGCTCCGGCAGGCCCCCGCCATGACCACCCCGCAGAGAGCAGGGCATCAACGCCGAGTGGAACCCCGCCTCCGAAGTCCACAACAGGAGATGGGAGATGCACCGCCCGGCGCAGCTGTGGCTGAAGGACCCGTTCTTGCCCCGCGTCGTTTGGAATATCCTGAAAGGCCATCCGGAGCAGCAGCGCTTCCTGACGGCGACGCGGAGATCACTACCGCGGCATCCGCAGCCTCATCAAGCTCTCCAGTCACGCTGGAGGCCATTGAGAAACTTCTCAAGCCGATTCAGACCGACATCGCACTTATCAAGACACATGGAATCTCTCAAACCGACCTTCAACTTGCAGTGGTGCCATTAAAGACAGCCGTGGAAGAATCGAAGGACTCAGTGGACAACGAGATTGAAGACATTAACATTCGCACTACAAACATGGAACATCGCATGGAAGAGTTGGCAGACAATGTGGAAACCCGATTGAGTAGACTGGAATCGACACTTGCGGATTTATCAAAAATGCCTCGTTCGGTTTCTGGAGCGTCACACGCCACGGCCTTGGACTCGAAAGTGGACGATTTGGAGCGCCAACTTTTGTCGTTACAGCGCAAGCCGGCTGACAACGCGAATACTTACCACGAGTCTGGGAAACGTGCAGTCGCGGCGGTCGTCGGCAATCTTAACGACTTCGACTCAGAGACCGCCGCGTCCGCGTACATCCAGGAGCATCTATCGAAGATGAACGGTCCTATTCCAACTAACGTCTACTCGAAAGGTGATTTTGGCAACATCCTGTTTCTAGAATTCGGCGACATGCCAGATCGAGACACAGCCGTTGCACTCCTGCGGAGCCGACGTTTACAACGGGGTGCCAACACAGTTTGGGCATGCCAAGACCGGGAACCTTCCGAAAGAGCTGGTCGCAATTTCGCATTTGGGTTGAAATACTTACTCAAGGACGACATGCAGAGCGAGTGCATCATCAAAGTTCCGACAATGCTCCATACCAAGTACATGTAGGAGGGCAATTGGCAATTACCGTGCACGTGGGCCCTGAAGGAGTCAACAGGGAGTGGGAGGAGGAGTGGAACAATTGGACGGAATTGCAGACCCATCCCACAATGACGGCTTTGGTTGAAAAGTGTGACTCCATAGTCCGCCGCTCCCGGGCAGGAATGAAAGGAGAGGCGAAAGGACAATCCAAAGGGGCGACGAGCAAGTAGGAAATGCTGGCGGCATCTGTTGTGGAAGGCGGGGAGACCGATGCCGCAAAATCGTCAATCACACAGCAATTGTTCGGCTATGGATCGTTTTTCGCCGAAGGCGCCGATATTGGTTCGACATCGGGCAAAGATACCGTCGTGCCAAGACCGTCGGATGTTTCACCAGCTTTCTCTCTTGGGACTGCACCCCCATCTACTGCGCCACCGTCTAGATCTTTTCCCAGCCGCGCCAGCGGACAAACCAATGGAGATGTTGATGTTCTTTCTCCTCCTGGACCTTCTGATCGCCTGAACCTCTCTTTGCGCCCCCAAGTTTTTGGACATGGAGCTTCTGCGCCGGCCCGGGGCAAAGATGCCACGCCGACCACATGCTCTATTACCTCTTCTTCTGCTTGGCTACAGCCTCAATGCCACCGCCATTCATTGGGTGGCACTCTTGGCCCGCATCTTCGCCTGCCCCACGGTCCTCGTGTTGGCCCTCGAGATCCTCCCGTGCATCGCCCCCGTCCCGACGCCGCTGCCTCCAGCCTGGCTTCGACCCCGCTCAAGGTGGCAACTTGGAATGCTCGAGGCCTCACAGAGACAAACATCGAGGATATCATTGTACATATGGGCAAATCTGGCATTGCTATCCTGGCAGTGCAAGAGGCTCGCCGGGCGACGGCAGAGATCTTCGAAGTCAACGGCTATCAAGTTATACTGTCTGGAGATGACTCCGACGAGCAGGTATGGGCGGGTGTGGGATTCTTCATATCGCCTTCATGTCAGCACTTGGTCAAACCCTACAAGCAGATATCCGACATATTGGCGTGGATTAGATTGAGAACTCGCTCTGGGATTGTGGCGTTCTCTGCCGGATATGCTCCTCATAACCTTAAGCCGCTACCTGAACGTCGTCATTTTTATGCCACGTTGGATTCGGCATACCGATCCAGCAATGCAAGCGCGGGGAAATTGCTTCTGGGCGACTTCGATGCCAGGATGGAGTGGGCTCAGCCGGGAGAGCAATATATCATGGGATATTTCGGTTGGGGACGGCGTGCTCAACGCGAAGTTGAACAACCTACTTGAGATTTGTTGGTCGAATTCTGCACGGGTTGCCACCTTCAGGTTGCGCTCGCTTTCATGCGGCAGCCGCTGGGGCAGAAGATCACGTTCATGGAGGCCGGAGCGTCGCCTGCAAACGCAATTTCAGAAGATATGCTCAATATCTTGGATTTGGTCTTGTGCGAAACTCCTTTGCGAATGCAAATCGCTACTGTGGAAAGCCGCCGGGAAGCAGCCCTCGCTACAGACCACTTTCTGGTGATTGCTACGCTCTCTATGCCAAGAGATACCCAGGTGCCGCATGCAAAAGGACGTCCAAACAGACGTGCCATGCGAGACCCCGTCGCTTTGAATGCCTACGTGGAGTTTTTTTTTGGATTCAGAAAATATATTATATAAAAAAAGGTGGCATCGGAGACGGCGGAACCCACGAATCTGAATGAGATGTGGGAGGAAGGCAAGACCGCATTGCAGACTGCAGCCGAGACGCCGCCGAGACGCCAGAACGAAGTCGCGAAGCCATGGATCGCGCCAGCCACGCTTAACTTGATCGACCGGCGAAGCCAAGCAAGGGCAGCCAACGACAAGCTCGAGGAGAAACGATTATTGAAAGAAGTCCGCAAGGCATGCAAGCACGATAAGACAGCCTGGGTGGGCGCGCAAATATCAAGCGGAAGCTGGGGCTCCCTCAAAAGACACTGCCGGCCCAAACCACGCCGACAAGGAAGGCTCAAGGACATGAACGGCGAGTTGGTCGACAGCGCGCAGAGAGCGGACACCGTGGCCGAGTATTTAGAAAACGTGCAATGGCAAGTGCGAGTGGCGCAAATTGTCGACGACGATCCTGTTGGTCACCCGCTGCCAGCTCTGGAATCAGATTTCACAGCAGAAGAGGTAAGCAAGGCGATTCATAGACTTAAGCGTGGCAAAGCCTGCGGAATGGGCGACGTGCCGGCATAATGAAAAGCAATTGCCGCGGACCCGGGCGGGCTCGGTTGGATTGCGGATTTGCGCAACATGTGTTGGAACGAACGAGCCGTGCCAGAAGATAGGAAGCAATCCATTGTTTCCACGAAATATAAAAACAAAGGGGCCCTCGACAAGTGTGACAACTACCGCCCCATCAGTTTGCTGTGCGTGGCCTGCAAGCATATGGCAGCACTTATCTTGAAGCGGCTACAAGACGCCGGATCCGAAGACAGATTGACGCCGACGCAATTTGGTTTCCGCCGGGGACGTGGGGCATCAGACGCATTGCACGCAGTGCGTCGTTATATCGAATTGGCATATGCGGACAAGCATGGTGGCGTAGCCTTCGTCGCGCTGGATTGGAAAATGGCTGTTGATTCGATCGGCGTGAGCGCGCTGCTGAAGGCGCCGCGAGATTTTGGGCCCCCCGGCCGGATCCTGAACATTATTGGCAACATCTACGGCGGAAGGACGTTCCGAGTCGCTGATGGACGGCAGCGGTCTGCAGAGACATCAGTATTCCGGAATATCGCAAGGTTGCCCGCTGTCCCCCTTCTTGTTTGCGATGGTGATGACGATGGTTATCCAGGGCGCCGCGCGCCACGCAGAAGGTGGGGTAAGCCGAGCTTTGGTGGGGGAATATTTGGCTATAGTGCTGTATGCTGACGATGCATTGTCAGTGGGCCGCAATCAACATGTACAATCTTTGTTGGCAGAAATCGCTCGCGCAGGGGCACGTGTGGGCATTGGGCTGCATTGGAACAAGTTTCAACTTATGCCGGTTCGCTGCGACACCAGACCCTGGACGCCCAGTGGTGATCTTATTCCAGCAAACGATTCAATGGTATACCTTGGCGCCGCGCTGTCGAGCTCTGGGCGGCTATCTGGAGAGCTCGGAAGGAGGTTGGGAGCGGCTTGGGCTGAGTTCTGTAAGTACGCGCGCGCCTGGAAGCACGCGGCTATCAGTGCAGCTCGAAAAATCAACATATTCGAAGCGCTCGTGACGAGCAAGGTCATGTACTCTTTGAACTCGGCATGGCTACAGAAAGCAGATCGGTGAAGATTGGACGGATTCCAACGTAGGTGTTTACGACGTATTTTGCATATCCCTCCAGCGTGCATTTCGCGGATTTCCAATAAGCAAATCTTGGCGCAAGCGGGCCGACAACCTTATGCAGCGCAGCTCCCGAAGCATTAGTTTTTGTTGTTCGGCAAAGTCGGCCGGTCTACTACATCTGACCCGCTCCGCCGCCTCACTTTTCAGCCGGGTAGCCTGGGGCCGGCTACAGATGCGCGCGCTCGTGGAGTAGGGCGGCCGAGGCAAGAATGGGCAAACAGCTTGTTCCGTTCTGTTTCGCAGCAGTTTGATGCACAGGAGTAGATGATGGCTTGCGCTCGTGATCCAGTTGCTTGGCGCAAATTCGTAGCTGATTTTGCTTATTCCCCCCCTTCTCCGCCTCCTCCCCCTGCTGCTGCTGCTCCTACTCCGCCCCGGCCGCTGGCGATGTAGATGAAGAGGCCGCGCAGGCGCCGCCGTTCCCTCAGAGCGGGGATTTCAGGCGGGCAGTATTTTTCTTCGCCCACGCGCTGCGGCGTATGGCCTGACTGCTTGACTGACTGTCTAAAACATGTGTTAAACATGCTTGAAACACGTGAGAAACATGTTTGCAACTTGTTGAGCACATGCTACGACATTTTAAACGCATCTTAAATTCAATGACAGGACTGTCAGGGTGTCCATTGTCGTGGCATCCACAACGCAAAAAACAGGGTGGCGGAGCGGGGGGCGCCGACCTCGCCGCAGTCATCATGGCCCTGCGCAAAGAAGTGGCCGAGCTCACGAGGGGCCCTGGTCAGTCGCCCCCGGCGCCGAAACCCGAGGAGACCGCGTCAGACGACGACCCTCTGCTCATGCAGGTCGAGGTCCTGGAGGCGACGCTCGTCGGATACCGGGAGGCCAAGATCGAAGGGGGGCTCGTCGCAGCCGTTGAGGCGCAGCTGGGGGTGCCGCGCAAGAAGCGGCTCGAGGCGAAGTCGCCCCAGAGCCAGGTCATCTCCCTCAACGGGAAGCTCCTGCGCCTGCAGAGCAAGAAAGGAGCGACTCGAGAAGTCGAAGGTGGAGAAGGCCGAGGCGGTCAAGGAGGCCAGGGCCGCCTTGGACAAGTGCATCGCCGAGGAAGCCGAGCTGGCGAACGACCTTGCCAGTGTCGAGCAGGCCATCGTGGCTGCCAATGCCGAGTTCACCTCGGCTGTCAAGCAAGTGGCCCAGGCAGGCAGCGGCGAGCCGGCCCTCGACGCCGCCCGGCATGGGCAGATCGTCTCGGAGGTGCTCGAGTCCAGCGCAGCCGGTCAGGCCTTGGGCGCTGGGGTTTCCAAGATCCTTGGGGGCCTGCTCGGCAGAGCGCTGGCCAAGGCTGCTCCGCCCGTGGCTCCTGTTGTTGCTGCTGGCTATGTCGGAGGGAACGGAGGTGTCGCCGACCCCGCCGCCGACGAGCAGATGCCAGAGATTTTCGACTCCGCCACCACTGACGCCCTGTTGGCCGCTGCTGCGGGGCCCGACGCCAAGCGGGCGTTCCTCGCGGCCATGGGGGAGCTCAACATGGTCAAGCGCCCGAAGCGCGGGTGATCGACGCAAGGGGCCATCAGATGTGCTTGACGCAGCTCGCCCGCAGACAGTCGATCCAGTATTGCTAGTCACGCCAGATCTCGGGTGTCCGCAGTCGAGTTCAGGGGGGCGGGCTGGTCAGCTTTTCTTTGCCACTGTGAATGTTGCGTCGTGCTCAAGTGTTGGATAATGTGCAGGGTTCGCCCTGCTCCGTTTTGTTCGTGCAGGGGCGCAAACTTCTTGGTGACCGACTTCGGGAAGCCAAGGAGAGTGCCCTGTCCAGAGGGTGGCTCTTTGCAGGTGACGAGGCCGCGAACCAGGAGACCAAGCCCAGCGGCGGGGTATCCGTCCTGGCTCGCAAGCACCTGGACTTCTGGTGGGACCCGCTGGAGTCTTGCTTGGTCGAGGGCCGCATCAGCGTGGCCTTTGCGCGTTTGCCCCGCGTTGGGGCGCTGGCTTTGTACGCCGTGTACTTGGAGACGGGGGTCGGGTTCGACGGGAACGAGATGGCCCTCCGCACGCAGGTCCACCACACCATGGCAAAGGGCATCAGCTGCCCTGGCTGGCCGGAGGCGACTGGAGTTTGGATCCCGAGATGGTTGCTGGGTTCGCGGGTTTTAATGCGGCGGGTACGCATATCGCTGCGCCTGCCGAGGCCACCTGCCATGGAGGGCAGGACGCGCACGTTGTCCGCAACTTCTTCGTGGCTGGCGGGTGGCTTGGGCTGGCCTGCGCGCGCCCGATCGCTCGGCCAGAGCACTTGGTGCCCACCCGCGACCTGGTCCAGCTGCCGCTCAAGGGCGTCGGGGATTGGCCCACCGTGCGAGTGGCAGCCCGACCTCCCCCACTGCCGGCGGAGAGACCCGTGGGCCCACGCGGCGCGCCGCCCGACTGGGAGCCCACGAATGCGGTGGTGCGCCAGGCTTTGCAGCGCGCCGAGTCCGACGCCCTCCCCATGCCGCAGCGGCAGGAGCTCGTCAACCAGGCGCATGCGGCTTGGCTCCGCACTGCTCGGCAGGACTACGGGGCCATCGGGGGTGCAAAGGCCCCAGGCATGCAGCGCTGGGGGGTGCGCTGACCTTTGAGGACGTGCCACTCGACAAGGCGCTGGCCACGCCCGAGAACCCGTGGCGGCGAGCCAGCGCAGGCATGCGCTGGCTGGCCGGCCAGCTGAGGCAGCTGGCAGGGCGCCTGGACGAGGTGCTGCGTGGCGACAAGCGCGCCCGCGCCGACGTGCTGGCCAACGCGGGGCGCCTGCGCGCTGGCTTGGCACGCGGCGGGCAGTTCGAGTGAAATTTCGCTCGGCAGCCGTGCTGGGCCGAATGGGGGGCGCTCCTCGAGCGCATCGCTCGTGCGGTTCAGGCGGGGTGCCGCGCATGGGGTTGGGGCGGGTGCCGCCAAGGTGCCTCGCCCGACGTTCGAGCTGCCGGGCCTGGCCCGAGACGCCCCCCAGCAAGTCCAATATTTTTTGGAAAATTCACAGACTTCCCTGCCGGTGTCGGGGGCAGGCCTGGAGGCCGCCGCGCCCCCCGCGGCGGCGGCGGATTCCAAGCGTGACCCAAGGCAAGTTAGGTCACTTTGGGGTGGGGCGCCGGCCGTGGCCGCTGGGAGGGCCGCCGGAGCCGTTGCCCAGGCCCCCGGGGCTGCCGCCGCGGCCGCCGCAGCCGCCTCGGGCACCCCCAGGAGGCGCGAGCTCGCGCATGCCGACCTCAGCGACGGCGCCGACGGCGAGGAGCGGCTGCCGCCTCTGGCGACGACCTGGGCATCGTGCAGGGTGGGTGCCAGAAAGGCGGGCGGATGGACCATGGGCCGAATCCCATGGGGGTTGAGCGGGCCACTGGGGCCGCCGGGCGGGCTGCCGGGGCTGCCGCGGGCGCCGGGGCCAGGGCCGCTGCCGCAGCCTCCAGGGCAGCTGCTCCTCTGGGCGCACTGGGCGACGGCGGCGAGGGCCCCCCGACGACCCAGGCGGCCGCGCAGGGGCCGCCGAGGTGCCTCGCCCGACTCTCGAGTTGCCGGGCCAGGCCCTGCAAGGGGGAGCAGAGGCGGGGGTCGGCGAAACGCCAACCCCCGCGCTGGGGCGTGCACCCTGGGCGGGGAATGGGACCCCTTCGACGCGCTGGGCGACGGCGACGAGGGGCCTCCCGACGATCCAGGCGGCCGCGCGGGGAGCCCCAGCTCGCGGGGGGCTACCGGGGCAGTTGGCGAGGCCCCTCTGGCGGAGTGTGGCCGGCTGTGCCGTGCCGCGGTTCGGGCGTTGGCGGCCGCGGCGGCCCGCCCGAGCAAGGAGTACCTCATGGGCGTCAGGCGCTGCGGGGCCTCCTGGCGCGAGGCGCTCGTGGATGGTCTCGCCAAGGGCGCGCCGATGCTGCGCGAGTGGGCGAATGGCCCAGGCAGCGGCGACCCCGAGCTGACAAAGCCAGGTGGCTTGGCCCGCGATCGGGCCGCGGACCCCGTCGAGCTGCTCGAGAAGTGCCGCGCGGAGTGGCGCGGGCGCGGGGCCGGGCTCAGTCAGGAGGCTGCCGCCGAGCGCCCGACCTTCGTGCAGGGGGCGCTGGGCGCCAGGGTGGCCGGCGAGGGCCCGGGGCATCGGCGCCTCCGGGTTTCGGCCGAGGACGTCTCCAAGGCGGCGTCCCAGTTTCAGAAGGGGGCCTGCACTCCTGCAGTGACGCACCCCGCCACCTGGTCTGGTCGGACGATCTCGCATCATGGGCAGGAGCTCCTGTCGGCGCAGCGCCCAGCGCCCCTGGGCGATGGCAGGCGGCCGATCGGCCAGTTCAAGGCCTTGTGCCGTGTATGGGGCAGGTGCCAGAGGTATGTTACGTGCCTGGCAGCGCGCGCTCGACGATTGGGGCGTTCTCAACGCGGGCGAGGGCAGAAAGGTCACGGACTGCGTCTGGAGGTCGGCGGTCCGCGGCGAAGCCGCCGCGGGGCTCGACCGCGCCTTCCTCGTTGGGATCTCGCCGAGGCCTTCGAGAAGGTCAACCGCGCCAAGCTGATCGACCTGGCGAGGCGGATTGGCTTCCCTGCGCCCATCCTGCGGGTGGTGATCAACTCCGACCAGTGGACCCGCTGCGTCGTTATGGGCGGCATCGTGGCGAGCGGCGTCCTATCCTACAACGGGGTTGTGGCAGGCTGCTTTGCCGCCGTGTGCGCGCTGTCCGCCAATGTGATCATGGGTCGAAAGGCCCAGCGGGGGCGGCATCCCGAGGTGCTGCAGTCGGTCCACATCGATCACATCGGCCAGGAGGTCACGGCAGACTCGGATGGTGAAGTCGTGCAGCTCCTCGGGGACAGTGCCCGAGACCTCGAGGCGGCGATAGGGCAGGACTTCGTCATGGTGCTGGCTGGCAGCAAGGGCGCGCTCCTGGGCAGCGCCGCGGCGTTGACGGAGCGGGCGCAGAAGGCCTTGCGCGGCCTGGGGCTGACCGAGCGCGCGGGCCCGAGGCGCGCCCGGCGAGGCGGAGCCGCCCCTGTGCGGCACTTGGGGGTGGACTTCCGCGCAGGAAGGCGCGCCCGATCGCGAGGCGCCCGCGCTGGCAAATCGGCCGGGGTCGTGCACCGCGTGGCGCCTGTCTGCAAGACTCGAGTGCGGCTGGGCAAGGCGCGCCAGCGCAAGGCGCTGCGGACCGCCATCCTCCCCTCGGCCCGCTGGGGCGGCGAGGTCGCGGGATTCGCGGACACCGAGGTCCAGGAGCTCAGGTCTCGGGCCAAGCGGCACTACGGCCACCCTCGCATTTCCAGTGACATCTTCGGCGCGCTGCAGCCGAAATTGGATCCCTTGGCAAGTGCGGCCTCCATGGGGGTGGTGCGCTACGCGGAGGAGTGGTGGCGGCCGAAAGCTATCGGCCAAGGACCTGCGGAGCGCCTTCGACGCAGCCTCGCAGGACCTGGACAAGGACTTGCCCGCAGCGGGACCTGTTGGGGCGACGCATCGGTCGCTGAAGTGGGCAGGCTGGGGGGCCAACCGTGCCACTTCTCTCATCTCGCCCGCGCTGGGTGAGCTCTGCGTGCTCGAGCAGCGTCGGGCCCAAGGAGATTGGCATGTATTTCGAGCAGGACGTGCTGGCGACCGCCGCTGCTCGAGCCGACGTGGCCGCCAGGTCGCGGTGCGCCCTGGCGGATGACCATCCCGGCATCTGGTGGGAAGGCCTGCGCGCGGTCGTAGAGAACAAATGCGTGACGGCCCTCGCGCGGCACGTGGTGACCTTCCTGGCAGGCGGGGCCCGCGTGACGAGGCAGGTGGCCCACCAGTGGGGCTGCCTGATTGCGCTGGCGTTCCCGCGTTGCGGGGTGACAGATACGGCCGCCCATCGTGTCCTGGGCTGCGTCTGCTTCGAGGCCGGCAGCTTGGAGCAGGGGGGGAACTGGGCCGAGGCTGTGAAAGGGTGCGAGGCGTGCCGCGATCCTCTTCTCATGTCTCACCTCCTCCCCTCGCTGCCTGATGCTGCCGCCGCCCTCCCGCCCCCCCGCCGCGATCGTCGGGGCTTTTGTAGGCGAGGAGGAGGAGGTTGGTTTGAGCGGCTTTAAGTTTGTACCAAGGGAGCCCGTGGCGGGGCATGGATCGGCGTCGACCTCGATTCTCGCTTCGCTTCGGAGGCGGGTTCGGTGTGGTGCAAAGGGGCCCAGCCGCGGGTTGCCTCCGGCGCCTGTTAGGGGCCGTGCCCCCGCGCGTGGCCCAGCCCGCTGTTGCTGCCGAGCACCTCGCCTTGGACCGAGGGGCTCTTTTCAGCGACGGGTCGTGCCCCGATTTAGGTGACTGCAATGCCGTCCTCTCGGTTGCTCGCTCCGGGGCCGAGTTTGGAGCCACTCCTCGTGGGCGTTTCGGGGATCTCTGGAGGGGGCTCTCTCGCCAGGACGGGGCTGCAGTGCGCTCATCAAGCAAAAAGCCCACGTTGACGTCCCAACCTGCCATGTTACGGAGACAGATTGGCGTGCCTGGCTTAATGACCAGGCCGACCAGGCCGCCAAACTAGCCTGTAAGCTACACCCTATGTCGGGCCAGGTTACGGCCAGCCTGGAAGACCAGCTTTTCAGGGTAAACAAGTTTATGTATGCCGCCTCCCGTGTGCTCGAGTCGGGTCCAGCCCCTCGGGATGAATGGAAGGACCTCAAGCGGCCGCACAGTGGCCGCACGCCAGCCTGTATGGTCGCTCACGAGTTCGTCCATGTCGGGCCCTCCAGGTGGCAGTGCAAACGATGTTTGCGGTCGAAGGTGACTCCAGACAGCGGCCTGGACCGTAAGGACTGTAGGCAATGCGACATCCCCGAGAGTTTTAAGCGGGTGACACAGTTTGCCCACACCCACGATACGGAATGGTGTGAGTTCACCCTTCGGCCCGAGGCCGGGGTCGGTGACGTCGGTGACGCCCTCTTGTTCTGCAAGAAATGCTGCCATAATGCCACATCGAAGACGCTGGGGCTGGGTAGAGCTTGCCCCAGCTCGAGTGCGGTCGGCTGGCGGCGCAATGAAGCTGCCCAACACAAGATGCGCCGTTTCCTTCAGGTCAAGCACCCCAAATGCGGCCAGAGCGAGATGATAATCGCGCGTTGGCCCCTCTTAGCTCAGGTCTACGGGGCATGTGCCCCCGAGCGATAGCCATTGGCTCGCTTGTCTCTGGCCCCTGTCTCAAGCCAGGAAACAGCTTAGCGCGAGGAAAACCTGCTCCTCCTCCTCCTCCTCCTCCTCCTCCTCCTCCTCCTCCTTCTCGACGCAACATGAGCGCCAGCAAATCCCTGCCAACACACTTGCGCAGAGGTGATCGGCGCTTCCCCTCAGGTCGGGGCCACTTCCGCCACCACATGGGTTACTTAATGAGGGATAGCAAACAAACGCATTACCTGGAGCTGGCAGCGTCTCCAGCACGGATGATATCACTCGTGCGGATCGGCTGCACGCGTGTGTGGCATGCCTTGTTCACCTGGAAGTTCCAGCGAGAGTCGTCAAGACGCGCGCGCCCCAGAAGCCAACAGGCGGTGCCCCAGCACGGGAGACCGTGAGACGGGCTGAGACCCTCGCATCTCCCAGCCCACACTTCGTACACACACACGACACCACAACCCGTTCCCACGCTGAAGCGGACGAACTACATGCTGAGTGTTGCCTCTACCTCTTTCCCCCTACCTCCTCCTCCTCCTCCTTCTCCTTTTCCTCCTCCTTACAGGTCTGCCCGAATTTCCGCCCCGAGCCTAACACGCAGTTTCGACTCTGGGCACGCAGAGGCGGACAAATCGTGCCCCCCCTGGAGACCCAAGGGCGAAAACAGGGAGAGGGACAAACAACACAATATGTTATCACGGATGTTACTGCACACGTACAGGGCCACCAAAAATGGGCCACATGTTGCTGTGGCGTGCTGGGGCTCTCACCTACCGGGTATGGCGCCCGACTACACGCCGGCACCGACTCCAGCGCCTACGCCAGCCCCATCGCCAACGCCGCAACAGACACCGACGCAGGCGTCGACCCTGGCACCGACGCCAGCACCTACGTCAGCACCGTCGCCAGCACCGAAGCCGACACCAATGTCGGCGCCTACGCCGGCACCGACGCTGGCGTCCAGCTCGCCGACTCCCGTTCACACCAGCTCGCCGACTCCCTCGCCGACCCGCTCACCGACCCCAGCACCAGCCAGCTCGCCGACTCCCGGGCCGACCAGATCACCGACTCCCGCACGGACCAGCTCTCTGGCGATCATTCGCATTTTTAATTTTGCGTGTGGCATGCGTGGCGGCATCCGGGTTTTGCCCTGAGCATGACTGCGAGACAGCTTTGTAACCTACGACCGGTTGTTCCTGAAGTACACTAAGCGCCGCGCGCTGACCAATTCGCTGGCTCCTTCGCCGACCAGGTCACCGTCCCCAGCATCGTTCAGCTCACCGACTCCCGCACCGACCGACGCGACGACTCCAACGTCGAACAGATCACGGACTCTCATGCCGACCAGGTCGCCGACTCCAGCACCGACCAGCCCACCTACTCCCGCACCGAGAGGCTCGCCGATTCCCTCGCCGACCAGGCCGCCGACTCCCGTGCCGACCAGCTCACCGACTCACTCCCGCACGAACCAGCTCGCCGACACCCGCGCCGACCAGATCGCCGACTCCCGCGCCGTCCAGCTCGCCGACTCCCGCGCACACCAACTCGCCGACTCCATCGCCGACCAGCTCGCCGACTCCCGCACCGAGAGGCTCGCCGATTCCCTTGCCGACCAGCTCGCAGTCCCCCGCACTGCCCAGTTCACCAACCCCTGCGCGGTCCTGCTCGCCGACTCCCGTGCCGACCAGATCGCCGAAGCCGGCGCAGACAAGCTCGCCGACTCCCGCACGGACCAGCTCGCCGACCGCCGCGCCGACCCGGCACCGGCCAGCTCGCCGACTCCCGCGCCGACCAAATCGCCGACTCCCGTACGGAACAGCTCTCGAAGGCGCTATCCAGAGGCGACTGCCGCGCCGACCAGATCGCCGGCTCCCTCGCCGACCAGGTCACCGACTCCAGCATCGCTCAGCTCACCGGCTCCCGCCCCGACCACGCCGACCACAGCGTCGGCCAGTTCACCGACTCCCGTGCCGACCAGGGCGCCGACTCCAGCACCGACCAGCTCCCCGACTCCCATCTTATGGGGGTGGTGGTAGGGCCACTCACTGGGACATCACGCTCACGGCCATCGGCCTCGCCTTCTGAGGTCGGCCGCTGGCGGCAGTATGCGTCGCTGCCTCACTTTCCTTCTCCTTTCTGCTTTCCTCGTGCATGTTAGGCGTCTGTTCTTTGTTATACTTTGCGTGACTAGTAGGCCCCCACGCGGCCGCAGCCACCCGACCCCGCCCTTTTCCCAAGGCGGCGTGCTTGGCTGGCTGCCGCCCCTTGGGACTATCGGCCTCTCCAGGGCGCCTTGGCGCCCCCATCTGATTGATGTCTATTTGTAGCCTTTCCTGTACAGGGTGCAACTCTCGTTGCTGCAGGCCTGTCTCTCTGCTCTATTTGTTACCTCGCACGTGTAGCCTGTTGGCTGTGATCGTGCTGTCCTCTCTCTTCTTCTTCCCTCCTGCTTCTCCTCTCCCTCCTCCAGTCTTTCTTTTTGTACTGTTTAGGTGGGCGTTCTTGTCCACGACACCTGCTCTTCCACTTTGGCTGCCCAGAACGCTTCGTCGCGGTGCTGTTCGGGGCGGCTACCATCCAGCTCCCGTCTCGCCGGAGCGACGAGTTGTAGGGAAATCCACAACGTGCGCGGCTCGACTTTTCATTTCACCGTTTGCTCGGTGCTTGTTCTCTTCGGGACCTGGTTCCGCGCCACAGGCGTGCGGCACTGGCCGTCCGTCTCAGGAGCATTCTGCCACTGGGCCATATTTCAAGGGCACGCAACCGACCACCACTCTGAGGATCTGCGGTGCCTGGGCAGAACAAAAAATCCTCCTTAGAGGTCTCCAGATCCCCCGTCGACCCTCAGGGCGCCCAGGGCCCACTAACAGACCAGGAAGCCCTACATGCCATCCCTCCTCACCTTTCCTTCCTCTCTTCTTCCTCCTCCTCCCTCTTTCTCCCTTCTCCCTCCCGCCCCGCCCTTGCCGTACGATAGTCGTATTCGATTTTTCTTATCCGCTTTGGCTCTTCAACTCTCCAGACCTCATCAAAACAGTTCAACCACAAGCTAACAGCCAATTTATGCAACCGCCCAGCTGCCCTTCTTACTCCTCCTCCTCCTCCTCCTCCTCCTCCTCCTCCTCCTCCTTCCTCGTTGTCCCTCCCTCCTGCCTCCCTCTCTCCCCCATTCCTCTTGCCGCTGCTGCTCGTCCTCCTTCGCCTTGGCCCCGTCCGGAGGGGGCCGCGGCTCTCCCTACGGTCCCTCGGCCAACGAAGGCGGCCGCAGGGGGGGGGGCCATCGTACTCCCACCCTGTTACAACCTTGGCGCATACGGTCACGATGTTTGGCTTAAAGTCGGGCCTGTCCCTCTGCAGGAGGAATATTCAAAAATAGACGAACTGCAGTCTGGGGGCGATCATGTAAGCATTTGTTTGGACGGGTTGGGTTCTTTTTTTTTTGTTTCGTCCCAAATCCCCCTGTAGGGGGACGCGCCCGACTTAATGTTTGGCCCAGCGTGCCGCTCCGCCGGTCCAGGCTCACCAAGCTGCGGCGAGACGCGCCATCCACGTCCCCATCCCCAGGCGTCAGCGTCCCGAGGTGTCCCCAGTCTCGCGCCCTGGGGAGCGGAGCGCCGCGCTATCGGCTTGCATGGCGCAGCGTGTCGTTGGGGCCGCCGCTCAGACGCTAAGCAACACTTCCCGACCGTGTCATCACGGCGTCAACGGAGTGACTGAAGACAACGGGATCGATTGCGCCGACATTCGAGCGCAAGTTGCGTGCGCAAGGTCGCGAGCAAACGCCCTCGTTTCTAATGTGGCGTGCCGCGCTGGAGGCCCGCGTAAGCCAGCGCGTAAGGTCGCTACGGCGCGGGCGTATGGATCAGGAACTATTTTAAGGAATCTAGGGTCTGGAAGCCTGATACAGAAAATGCAGAAACACGGGGTCTGGGGCCCCGGTCGTGATCTTTCGCAGTGCTGCGTTTTTGTCGCAACGCCAGATCTCAGTAGGCAGGGCATGCGGCGCTGTTCTGCCCGAGGCAGGGAGCGCTGGCCGCGTTTCTGGGCAGATCACGGTGAGTCTAGGCTGGCCACGCCTCTGAGCGTTGTCTGGGGAGGCTGCGCTGGTCGCGTCGCGGTCTGCTGCCAGCGTGCGCGGGCGAAGCCTCCTCAGCTCCTGCCTCTGCGCCCTCCCTTTCTCCCCCTTCTTCTCGCTCCTCCTCCCCCTCCCCCCTCTCGAGGAACGGCTGAGAGAATCTCTCGAGGATCGGCATGAAGGTGCGGGGCAGGGGCCAAGGCCAAGGCCCGGGGTGAGTCTCCCTTTCCAGATTTTCGCAAGACGCCACGCGCTGAGCCAAGTAGTCCCAAGTAGTCCCTCTTCCCCCCCCCCCTCTCCCCTCCTCGCCCTCTGCTCTCCTCCTCGCCTTTTCTTTTTCCCCCCCCTCCCCTCGCCCTCCCCTCCTCGCCCTCGCCTCCCTGCGACCAGCCTCCTCCCTCCTCGCCCCTCCCACCCCCCCCTCCGCCGTCCGCCTCCCTCCTGCCTGCGGGCTCTCTTCCTCCGCCCTTCCTCCTCAGACCCCAGATCCCTTGATTTTTTCACGACGTCGGCCCCGGGAAGGTCGGGACCCATGCCTCGGGACTGGCTTCTCGTCCCGAGCGAGGCCTTCCATCCCGAGCGTGGGACTCTTCCTCGGGCCTGGCCTCTCATCACGAGCGAGGCCTTCCACCCCGAGCGTGGGACTCTTCCTCAGCACTGGCTTGTTTGTTGACGGCCCCGTGAGACCCGGTAAGGGCCTTCAGGAGGCCGAGAGCGGGGAAGCATCTCCAGCTATAGTTTCTTGTCACGACGCGGTGAGGTCTGGGTCCTCCCTCCTCTCTCCCCCTCCCTCCTCTCTCCCTCCCTCCCTCCCTCCCTCCCTCCCCCCTCTCGGAGCAGGTGGTCCCTCCTCCCTTCTCCCTCCTTCCCTCCCTCCCTCCCCCTCCCCTCCCTCCTCTCTCCCTCCTTCCCTCCTCCTCTCCTCCCTCCTTCCCTCCCTCCCTCCCTCCCTCCCTCCCTCCCTCCCCCCTTCCCTCCCTCCCTCCCCCCTCCCTCCCTCCCTCCCCTCCTCTCTCCCCCTCCCCTCCCTCCTCCCTCCCCTCCCTCCCTCCCTCCCTCCCCCCTCTCGGAGCAGGTGGTCGTCGCGGACCAGGGCGGGGACCGGGTGCGCATCAGGTACGACTACGACGGCAGCGAGGCAGAGGTGCGGGCGCCTGCCCTGGTCGGGAGGGGGGAGGGGGAAGGAGGAGGGGGAGGGGGGAGGGGGAAGGGGAGGGGGAAGGAGGAGGGGGAAGGAGGAGGGGGAGGAGGAGGAGGAGGAGGAGGAGGAGGAGGAGGAAAGGAGGAGGAGGAGGAGGAGGAGGAGGAGGAGGAGGAGGAGGAGGAGGAGGAGGAGGAGGAGGAGGAGGAGGAGGAGGAGGAGGAGGAGGAGGGGGAGGAGGAGGAGGAGGAGCCCAACCCCACCCTTTGTGCTCTCCTGCGTGGGTGTGGGGGTGTGGGGCATAAGTTGCATTGGGCAAGGATGGTCGAGTCCGACGCGCCGATTTTTTTTTTGTTTTTTGTTTGTTGTGTGGGGGCATGGCATCGGCGAAGGCCGACAAGTTGTTGCAGCCCTGCACGAATCCGAAGCGCTCATCCGAGAGGTCGAAGCTCCTCCGCGGTGTCGTGCCTGGCTCTTCGTCCAGGTTGGGGCCCTCCTTCCCTCTGGCGACGTTCCCCATTGCTGGAGGGCCCCTTTCGGATTATGTTTAATTCTGTTGTAGGTGTTCGGTGCTCATGGAGTGTCAGGACACCTTGTTGGGTCTTGTGGATCTTGTAGGAGGAGGAGCAGGAGGAGGCGGAGGAGGAGGGTGCTGACTGTGCTGACTGCATCAAGTCTGACGACCTGCTCGGCACTACGGCCGCTTCGCACGCGGTGCCAAGACGCGAGGCCACGGGCACGCCCGTGCCGCGAGCCCCGACCCAAGGGGGGGGGAAGCAACCCCTAGGTTCGGGCTGGCGGCCCGCCAGGGCCGCGACGGCCAGGAGTGCCGCCGAAAAACGAACCACGCCCCAGGGCCCGAGAGGGACAAACAGGAGCACCCCAGATGGAGCCTCGCCCCAATTGCTTCCCCCCCAGGACGCTCAAGCCTTGGAGATCTTCTCCTCCTCCTCCTCCGCCTGGCCGCCTGACATTGAGACGACCTCGTCCTTCAGCCACATCTTGAAGTCCTCGATGTCGAAGCGCGCCTCGAGCTCCGCGAAGACCTTAGAGCTGAGCAGGGCCTGAGCATCCAGCGCCCCAAGGTCCTCCATCACCGGGAGGGGTGGCTCCTTCAGCAACTTGCCCTTGACGGTCTTCTTCTTCTTCTTCTTGCCCGTGACCAGCTGGCCCACCACATGCTCGACTTTGCAATATCCGAGTGGTCGACCTCCTGCAGCTCGTGGGACGGCCAGTCGACGTCGAGGTCGTCCTCTAAAGACCCGCCGTCGTCGTAACGCTCCTCCGCGGCCAGGTCGAAGATCGAGCCGGGCTCGGCGCAAGCATCCACCGCATAGGACTCCACAGCATTAGCCGTCTCAGTGACGCTCTCGGCAGTCGCAGCTTTGTCGACCACCGCATGGGATTGCACAGATGTGGTCTCCACCGAGGGCGGCCTCATCTCCTCCAGCGCGTGCTGCGCGGCCTTGCGGAACACCCACGCCTGCGCGCGCAGCTCCATGGACTCCGATGCCAGGAAGCCGCAGGTCTCCTCCGACCGTTTCAGGTCCGCCTGGAGGTTGTAGTAGAGGTCACGGACCTCCTCCGACGCACACTCGCTGCACGCCTCGTCGCCCTCGCTCGGCGCGTCGTCCTTGTCAGGAAATGTTCCTTGCAGAAGCCCGCCGTCACGCCACGCCCTGCTTGCGCTTCTCGAACAGCAGGCGCGCCAGCTTCCTCTTGGCCGCCTCCGTGGCCAGCCCCAGGAAGCCCGTCTTGATCCCCCCCTTCTCGTGGTTCACCTTCTCCTGCCACCTTCGCTTGTCGATGGCCCTCGGCCTCTGGCCAAGACTGCGCCGCCGCCGCCGCGTGGACGCCGTCGCACCCGACCACGCCAGCCCCGCCGATACCCCCTCCGAGCTTGGCACCACTGCCGCCGTCGGCAAAGGACCCGCCACCGCCGAAGGAGCCAAGCTTGCAGGAGGAACCGCCATCGCCGCCCTGCTGCGGTTGCCAAGGTCCACCGCGCGCGTCACCAAGACGGTGCGCGGTGGTCCGTACTGCAGGCCGAGCTCCGCCAGGGACCGCCCCGCCGCCTCCGACCGAACCGCCGCAGCCCTGGCCACTCCCCTCTGGGATGGGCGCGCCAGCGGCGAGAGACTCCGCCTGGGGAGGGGCCCATACCCCAGGTACCTGGCCGTCACAGACGCAGACGACCACGTCGCTCTTGGTGATGCCCACGCAGTCTGAGCCTCGAACCTCGCCACCGCTGCGCCAAGGTAATCGAGGTGCCCCGCTGCAACTTGAAGGATGAGCATGCAAGTGATTTTTTTTGTATTCATTGTTTTGCCGATCGGCGCGGGCCCCCCAGCGCCCCCTCCCCCTCCCATGGAGTAGATCTTGGCTGTTCTTTGGCGCCTGTTTCGAGCGAGTGGAGTCTCCCCCAGAGGCCGCACTCTTGCAAACAGTCGCACCAAGCGGAGGTCTGGAGCCAGACCCCCCCCTCCCCCCCCCTTGCCGTTCAATGTCGAAACGCCGAATGACAAACGCTCACCAACACTCCAGCCAGAGAGGCTCGGATTGTGGACGACGAGCAATGCGGAGGAAGCATGTTGCCAAGTAATGTCCAGATGTCTGAAACATGCTTTAAACATGTCTTCAACATAAAAAAACATGTTTTACACACTTTATCCAATACGTTTCAGCCACATTTTTAATTCAATGATAGGTTTTTTAGGGTGTCCATTGTCATGGCATCCACAAGGCTCGGACCAGCAGCGCTGCTTCGAAGTGCGCTGGCCCGAGCGAGAGCGCCCGCGCCGGCCCCCGGCACGATCGTCCCGCGCGGTCGCCGCCTCGCGCCGCGGCCCCGCGCGCGGGGCAGGGGGGGCGCCCAGCTCTCGCCGGAGGAGGAGGAGGAAGAGGAGGAGGAGGAGGAGGAGGAGGGGGAGGAGAAGGAGGAAGAGGAGGAGGAGGAGGAGGAGGAGGAGAGGGAGGAGGAGGAAGAGGAGGAGGAGGAGGTACTGCTGCTGCTGATGATGAGGAGGAGGAGAAGGATGAGGAGGAGGAGGAGGAGGAGGAGGAGGAGGAGGAGGAGGGGGAGGAGGAAGAGGAGGAAGAGGCGGACGAGGAGCAGGGGGAGGAGGGGGAGGATTATGAGGATGATTCGGATGAGGATGAGGATGAGGATGATGATGCTGGTGGTGATGAAGACGATGATGATGCTGATGATGCTGATGATGCTGATGATGCTGCTGCTGATGATGGATGATGTTGATGATACTGATAATGATGCTGATGATGCTGCTGATGATTATGCTGGTGGTTGCGGTGATGATGGAGATGATGATGAGGATTCTGATACTGATGTTGATGCTGCTGAGGATTATTATGATGATGATGGTGGTGATGCTGATTGTGATGATGAAGCTGGTGGTGATGATGATGATGGCGAGATCCATGATAAGGATAAATTAAGGTGATGACGATGATTAGGATACTGAAGATGATACTGAGGATGTGAATGAGAGGGTGATGATGATTATGATGATGATGACGATGATGCTGATGATGATGCTGGTGATCATCAGGATGAGGATGAGGATGAGAAGGATGATGCTGATGATGATGATGACGACGATGATGATGGTGATGATGACGATGGTGATGATGAAGACGATGATTTTGATGATGATGCTGATGATGGTGCTGGTGATTATGATGATGATGATGATGATGATGATGATGATGATGATGATGATGATGATGATGATGACGATGCTGATGATGATGATGATGCTGATGCTGCTGCGGATGTTACTGATGATGGTGCTGGTCATGTGGTCATGACGATGATGATGCTGCTGATGATGATGCTGATGATGATGCTGATGATGACGATGATGCAGGTGGTGCCGATGATGATGCTGATGATGACGATGCTGATGCTGATTCTGATTAGGATGATGCTGATGATGATGCTGGTAATGATGTTGTTGATGATGATGATGATGATGATGATGATGATGATGATGATGATGATGATGACGTCGACGATGATGATGATCCGGCTGGTGATGCTGATGCTGATGCTCATGACGATGACGATGACGATGCTGCTGCTGCTGCTGCTGATGATGATGATGATGATGATGCTGACGACGATGATGATGCTGATGATGATGCGACTGCTGATGCGGAGTGGGGATGTTGATGATGCTGATGATGATGCTGATGCTGCGAATGACGATGCTGACGATATTGATGCTGATGCTGCTGATGATGACTTCGACGACGACAATGATGATGATGATGTTTATGATTTTCATAATGATGATGAGGATGCTTATCATGATGCTGGTGATGCTGATGATACTGATGCTGATGATGATGATGTTGCTGATGCTGATGCTGATAATGACGATGATGGTGCTGATGATGTTGATGCTGATGCTGATGCTGATGCCGATGATTCTTACGCTGATGATGCTGCTGCTGATGATGACGATTGTGATGAGGATGATGATGCTGATGTTGATTATGCAGATTATGATGCTGATGATGCTGATGATGATGAATATGATTGTGATGATGATGCCGACGATTTCGATGGCGATGATGATGATGCTGATGGTGATGCTGATGATGCTCGTGACGGTTGTGAAGATGATGATGATGATGGTGATGTTGATGATGAAGAGGAGGATCATGATGACGATGGTGTTGTTGATAATAGCGTTGATGATGATTGCGATGCTGATGATGCTGATGATTATGCTGATGATAATGCTGATGGTGATGATGCTGCTGCTGATGATGATGACGATGAGGATGAGGATGAGGATGAGGATCAGGATGATGATGAGGATGATGGTGCTGATGCTGATGCTGATGCTGATGCTGCTGTTGATGATGACGATGACGATCACGATGACGATGACGATATTGAGGATGCTGAGGCTGCTGATGATGATGATGATGCTGATGCTGATACTGATGCTGATACTGATGCTGATGCTGATGCTGATGCTGATGCTGATGATGATGATGATGATGATCATGATGATGCTGATGATGATGATGATGATGATGATGATGATGATGATGATGATGATGATGATGATGATGCTGATGATGATGATGATGATGTGGTGGTGGTGGTGGTGGCGGAGGAGGAGGAGGAGAAGGAGGTGGAGGAGGAGCACGAGGCGGAGGAGGACCAGCAGCAGGGCAAGCATCCGCGGGGCTGGCACGGCGGGCTAATAGACAAGCTACGCGCGGCGGGGGCTTGTGTCCGCTCCACCGCCCGCCAACGGGAGGCTGACCAATCTAGGGCCCCCGACCACCCCCTCGTCCACGAACTCCACGGCAGCCTGGAGTGAGAAGGACGGGCTTCCGAAACACATGTGAAGCCCTTGATCTTGATGATGGCCTTGCCCAGCCGCAGGGTCGGTGAGACCTTGCACGGCACCACGCCCGAGCCCAGCGGCCCGCGGCCTGCGCCCCTACGCCCCCCAGCTCCTTAGCAAGGCACTGCAGGCAGGAGCAGAGAGCAGGATGGACAACCACGCCAGGAACATGACGCGGGAGCCCTTCCACGTTGGGACACGCAGGCGGCCGACTCGTGAGCCAAATCGTCCTCACCATGCGGGTCCATGCCCCCGACTTGTGGGGCTCCATCAGCGAAGGG
>CAUYUJ010016774.1:121549-156549 GCA_963575745.1 Prorocentrum cordatum | reverse complement strand
GATCCTCGGGATCCCAACCACCTTCGGCCAAATGGCCCAGGGCCAGGACCGCACGAACACGAACGAGTACATCTACAGCCAAGCCCAAAACGCCCTCAATAGCAGGAGACCGCATAAACCCCTCGAGCGCTTCAGCGCCACGTACGAAAGACTCAAGCTTGACCTGCTCTGCCGCTTGATCTCAGCCCCTGCGACTGACCCAGTCGCCTCCTGCACTTTCGACCCACATACGCTCAATCCCTGGGACTATGGCCCCAAACGCGTCGGGAGACCACGGAAGGCTGGAGAGTGGTACGAGCTTACCGCAGACACCCTCTGGCGGACATCAGTAGTGCCACCCCGGCCATGGCTCGAAGATACAGCGCTCGACCTCACATTGGCTCATCATAGACTTCTCTTACGAGTCACGGCGTGGCAAAGGATGAAGACACTCCACCCTAAGTTATATCGTGAGCAATTTCCACCGCCGCCCACCCCTCCAGCGGGGACACATGGGGTGGGGCTGCGCCTCGGCGACCGATGGATTTATGCAGGCTGACCACACTGCTTCTTCTTTTACGCGACCGCATACGACAAAAGAAAAAACTTCAGGTCCGCCCTGCCTGGACGGCCCTTGCTTCCTCCCTCGCAGCCGCCTTGGTTCCGCCCTGTTCCCCCCCCCCCCCCCTTTCCCCTCCCCCCCTTCCTCCCCCTCCTCCTCCCCCCCTTCCCTCTTCCCTCCCCCCCCTTCCTTCTCCCTTCCCCTCTCCCCCCCTCCCCTCTCCCCCCTCCCCTCCCCCTTCCCCCCCTCCCTCTCTCCCCCCCCCGGGGGGGGGAGCGGATGTTCCACAGGTGACCGTTGGATGATTCATGCCACACGCTGCTAGCACAAATCTAATCGATACCCCGGCCGACGACCGGCTATAGGAGGCGTCGCTCCCGACTGCTTCGCCTCCCGGCTATAGGAGGCATCGCTTCGCGGACTGGATTCGCGGTGCGGCGCGGCAGTCGAGCCACGAGCAAAAATACCAGTATGGGTTCTATCTTCATCATCTGATTACATATATATATATATATATATATATATATATATATGTACATGCGTATAAGCGCGCACACATGTATATGTGTACACGTATGCATGCACGCGTATACATATGTAAGTGTGTACGTGCACATGTCGGTTTGCTCTCTATCTCTCTCTGTCCCTCCCTCCCTCCATTCTCCTCCGCCTCCTTCTCCTCCTCTCCTCTCCCCGTTCCTCTTCTTCCGCCTCGTTATCCTCTTTCCTCCGTCCTCCTCCTCCTGCTATCGTCATTCCTCTCCCTCCTCCCTCCATTCTCCGCCCCCTACTCTTCGCCCCCCCCTTCCCCTCTTGTGTTTTTACTCCGCCTCGACCGCTTTGTATAGTTTTTCCATCTCCCTCCTACTACCTCCCCTCTCCGTCCCCTGCTCTTCGCCCTCCTCACGTTTCTCCCCTGCCTCGTCCTCCTCCTCCTCCTTCTCCTCCCCTTCTTCCTCCCTCTATACTCGATGCTCCTTGTACTCCACCTTCCCTTCACCCCACTCCTAAGTCCATCTCCTCCTTCTGCTCTCTTCCTGCTGCCTCTCCTCGCTCTTCCCTCCTGACCACCACCCCCCTCCTTCCGTCCTTGTCCTGCTTCCTTCGGCCCCTGCGCTGACCCGCAGCTGGGCCGGTCGGACGTGAGGGCGACGGAGGCCGCGGCGGCGGCGGAGGAGGACGTCCCGACGGGCGCCACTCCCGCGAGCGCGCCAACAGGAGAAGATGATGATGATGCTGGTGATGATGATGATGCCGATTCTGCTGAGGATGCTGATACTGCTGATGATGATGATGATGGTGATAGGAATGATGATACTTATGATGGTGATGAGGATGAAGATGATGATAACGACGACGACGATGATGATGATGACGATGATGATGATGATGCTGACGATAATGCTGATGATTAGTATGATGATGATGACGATGCTGGTGATGACGATGGTGCTGCTGATGATGATGGTGATGGTGATGATGATGCTGATGTTGCTGCTGATGATGATGATGCTGCTGCTGATGATGGTGGTGGTGATGATGAGGCTGATGCTGATGCCGGTGATGGTGGTGGTAGTGGTGCTGATGTTTTATGTTGTTGATGTTGATGTTGATGAGGTGGCGGACGAGGTGGATGATACTGATGCTGATGATGCTGATGCTGACGATGATGATGCTGACGATGATGATGATGCTGATGCTGTTGTTGCCTATGCTGATGGTGACGTTGCTGCTGCTGCTGATGTTGATGATGCTTCTGATGCTGAGGTGATGAAGTTGATGATGATACTGATGATGATGATGATGATGATGATGATGATGATGATGATACTGATGATGATGATGATGATGATGATGGTGATGGTGATGTTCATGTTCATGTTCATGTTGTTGATGATGCTGCTGATGATGATGCTGATGCTTCTGCTGATGATGATGGTGATGATGATGACGACGCTGCTGATGATGATGGTGCTGGTGATGATGACGATAAGGATACTATGGTAATGTTGATGCTTATGTTGTTGATGATGATGACGATGATGATGATGATGATGGGGATGATGATGATGATGATGATGATGATGATGATGATGATGATGATGATGATGATGATGATGATGATGATGATGTCGATGATGATGAGGATGAGGATGAATATGATGCTAACGACGACGATGGCGCTGTTGATGGCGCTGATGATGCTGCTGATGCTGATGGCGATGATGGTAATGATGATGATGATGATGATGATGATGATGATAGCGATGGCAGTGATGATGACGATGTTGCTGCTGCTGCTGCTGCTGATGCTGATGATGCTGCTGATGCTGAGGTGATGAAGTTGATGATGATAATGAGGATGATGATGCTGCTGCTGATGATTCTGCTGATGAGGATGGTGCTGGTCATGATGACGATACTGATGATATGGTAATGTTGATGCTGATGCTGCTGATGATGATGATGATGATGATGATGATGATGATGGGGATGAAGATGATAACGACGACGATGGCGCTGATGATGGCGCTGATGATGATGCTGATGAATATGATGATGATATGATGATGATGGCGATGCTGGTCATGATGATGACGATGACAGTGATGATGATGATGCTGCTGCTGATGATGATGATGCTGATGACGCTGATGATGCTGACGATGCTGATGATGATGCTGATGATGATGATGATGCTGATGGTGATGCCGATGACGATGACGACCATGCTGATGGCGATGATGATGATGATGCTGATGATGATGATGATGGTGGTGGTGGTGGTGGTGCTGATGATGATGATGGAGCTGATGATGACGATGCTGAATAGGAGGAGGAGGAGGAGGAGGCGGAGGAGGAGGAGGAGGAGGAGGAGGAGGAGGAGGATGTGGAGGAGGAGGAGGAGGCGGAGGAGGAGGAGGATGAATAAGACTAACAAGAGGAGGAGGATGAGGAACTTGAGGAGGAGGAGGATGAGGAGGAGGACGAGGAGGAGGACGAGGAGAACGAGGAGGAGGAGGACCAGGAGGAGGAACAGGGGGACGAGGAGGATGAGGATGACCAGTAGAACTCCAAGAGCTATCAACGAAGTTGGAATACACCCTCCCCCAAGCTCCCTCTTGACAGGCCCCTACAACGGTTCATTTCCATTGCGGGATCTGCCTCGTTGGAAGACAGCCGTTTGAAGACCCAGAAGCATGCCAACACATGGTTCTCGGGAGTCCATCGCCACGAATCAACCTGATTGTTGCGTCTTGACGATCCTGGATCGTGCCAGAACGCCATTCTTGGGATCCCACCGCCGCGAATCAACGTATAAGTTACACCCGCAAAATCTTGAACCTTTCCAACACACCATTTCTGGTATCGTGAGCGTAGGGATTCGTGAAACTCTTGCGAACTTTATAAAAGATTGCGCGCGGCGCCAATGCGAGAGGCACATTTTGAGAAGGAACCACCCTCAATCCGTGAAGCTCTTGCAATTAGTTCCCAACCATCATGTGGTGTTGGGTCCTCGTTTTGAAGAGACGGTCCCAGCGTTCCTCGTACTTCCTCCCTCCCCCTCCCCCCCCCTCCCCCTTGCGTTTCACCCACCCAGCACAGCGTTGCGTGGCCCCATAGGGAGCTCCACCGAAGCCCCGAGTGCCACCGCCCGCATGCGCCCCGAACACCAAATTTTGCACACACCTCACGCGTTTCGTGGCCCCATAGGGAGCCCCACCGAATGCCCCAGTGCCACCGCCCGCATGCGTCCCGAAAACCCACTTTGACACCTCACACGCTTCGTGGCCCCACAGGGAGCCCCACCGAAGGCCCCAGTGCCACCGCCCGCATGCGTTCCGAAAGCCCACTTTGGCACACCCCTCGCACGTGTCGTGGCCCCAAAGGGAGCTCCACCGAAGCCCTCAGTGCCACCGCCCGCATGCGCCAAACCACATTTTGCACACACCTCACGCGTTTCGTGGCCCCTATAAGGGGGCTCCACCGAAGCCCTCAGTGGGACCGCCCGCATGCGTCCCGAAAACCCACTGTGGCACACCCCTCACACGTTTCGTGGCCCCAAAGGGAGCTCCACCGAAGCCCTCAGTCGGACCGCCCGCATGCGTCCCGAAAACCCAATGTGGCACACCCCTCACACGTGTCGTGGCCCCATAGGGAGCTCCACCGAAGCTCCAGTGTGACTGCCCGCATGCGTCCCGAAAGTTCAATCTGGCACACCCCTCGCACGTGTCGTGGCCCCATAGGGAGCTCCACCGAAGCCCTCAGTGCCACCGCCCGCATGCGTCCCGAAAACCCAACTTGGCACACTTATCACACGTTTCGTGGCCTCACATGGAGCTCCAACGAAGGCCCCGCTGCCACCGCCCGCATGCGCCCCCACACCAATTTCGGCACACACCTCACACGTTTCGTGCGATTCGTGGCCCCACAGGGAGCTCCACTGAACGTACCAGTGCTACCGCCCGCATGTGTCCCCCCCCTACCCAGTACAGCGTTTCGTCGCCCCATAGGGAACTCCACCGAAGGTTCCAGGTCTACCGCCCGCATGCGCCCTCCCCCACCCAGTATAGCGTTTCGTGGCCTCATAGGGAGCTCCACCGACGGCCCCAGTGCTACCGCCCGCATGCGCCCCCCTCACTCAGTACAGCGTTTCGTTGCCCCACAGGGGGTTCCACCGACGGCCCCAGAGCTACCGCCCGCATGCGTTCCCCCCACGTGGCCCCATAGGGAGCTCCACCGAAGAGAATCATCTGCACAATTGCGGTACCCACAACTGCATACGGTTGGGTCCTTTCGCGTGGATGTTTAGAACGAGTGTGCGCGGCGCTAAGGCGAGAGCCAAATTCCGAAAACGGGTGATCCTCAAGCCGTGAAGCTCTTGCTTTAGAACGAATGTGCGCGGCGCTAAGGCGAGAGCCACATTTTGAAAATGGGTGATCCTCAATATGTGAAGCCCTTGCAAATTTTTAAAACGAATGCGCGCGGCGCTAAGGCGATAGGCACATTGTGAGAACGACCTGCCCTCCATCTGTGAAAGAGTTGCCCATTTTTGAGCTTCAGAGTCATAAGTGGTGAGGAAATCTTAGGCGAAACGCCCGGCCCGCCCTATACACTGGCCTCGGGGCGGACAGGGAGAAATATTATTTGGAAAAGGAATGGAGGAGGAGGAGGGGGAGGAGAAGGAGGAGGAGGAGGAGGCGGAGGCGGAGGCGGAGGCGGAGGCGGAGGCGGAGGCGGAGGCGGAGGCGGAGGATGAGGAGGAGGAAGAGGAGGAGGAGGAGGAGGAGGAGGAGGAGGAGGAGGAGGAGGAGGAGTATACGCACCCTTCCACGAAGTCCGTCCTCGACTTGAGCTCCCCTCCGTCTCCTTCGCCGAGGCCGCCCTCATGGGCCGTCACCGTTCCCTCGTGGCCCGCGCCCGTTTTCCCTTCCGCGTTCGCTCGCCATTCGCCCGCCACCGTGGCCTCGCGGCTGGAGGGACGCGGTCGCGCAAGGATCGACAGCATCGACAGGAGGAGGGCAGGCGCTGAGATGGGCGGGAGGGGTCGAGGGTCGAGGTTCGAGGACACATGTCTCTGGGCTCGGCCACCATGGGGCTCTGAGAGGAGACCTGTTCGTTTTGCCAAGTCGAGCGCTTCCCTTGCTAGAAATATCCGCGCTCCTGGTCGACCCCCCCCCGTGGGCCCCTTGGGTGGCGCCGTGGCGCCAGTGCCATGCCTACTACGCTGCGGTGGCGCCCTGAGCATAGTGCCTACTTCCTCAAACGGGCGTTTCCCTTAAGGCATCCCCGCAATCTGTGCGCGAACGGGCCCATGAAGCCCTCCTCGTGGACATCCCATTGGGTGGTCGAAATGCCCTGCCTGCTACGTCTCAGCGACCCTGGGGCTCTGAGAAGAGACACGTCTACTTGCAAGCGCTGGCGTTTTGCGTAGGACATCCCCGCAAGCAGGGCGCGAACGGGCCCGTGAAACACTCCTGGCCGACACCCTCTCGGGGGGCCCACGGGCCATGCCTGCTACAACGCCGAGGAGGAGGAAGAAGAGGAGGGGGAAGGGAATGCGGAGGAAGGCGGAGGACGGAGGAGTGAGGAGGAAGAGGAGGATGGGGGGATGGTTACATCGGATGACGTTCTGACCATCAGGCTCTGAGGCTCACAACAGGCGTTTCGCTTAATACATCTCCACGGTCTGGGCGCGAACATGCCCGTGACATACCCTCCTGGCGGTTGCCCGTTGGGAGGCCTAAGTGCAGTGCTTGCTACGTCGCGGCGACCATGAGTCTCCGATGCGATCGTTGTTCCAGAGACATCCCCACAATCTGGGCGCGAATGGGCCCGTGACACAGTCCCGCTCGACCCCCCATGGGGAGGCCAACTGCACTGCATGTTGCATCACAGCGACGACGGGGGCCTGAACAGACGCGCGTTCTCCCCCCACCACGGGAATTCCGCCTAAGGCATATCTCCAGTCTGAGCACGAACGGGCCCGTGAAACACTCTTGGTCGACACCTTCCTGGGTGGCCCAAATGCCGTGCCTCTTGCGTCGTGGTGGCCATGCGCCCTGAGGGGGGGGGTGTGGGCGGGGCACTCGCCCACTTTTCAACACGGGCGTTTAGCCTCTGACATCCCCACACTCTGGGGCCGAACGGGCCCGTGAAAGACTCCTTGTCGACACTTCTTTAAGTGAGTCCGAACGCCATGCTTGCTGCATCGCGGCGACTCTGGGGCCCTGAAGCGACACATGTCTGCCTCCCAACGGAGGCGTTTCGCACGGAGCATCCCCGCAATCGGGGAGCGAATGAGCCCTTTGACGCACCTCTCGTCGGACACCGCTTTGGGAGGCCCGAGTTGCAATGCCTGCTGCATCGCGGCGGCGATGGCTCCTCCTCCTCCTCGTCCTCCTCCTCCGCCTCCGCCTCCTCCTCCTCCTTTTCCTCCTCCTCCGCCTCCGCCTCTTCCTCCGCCTCCGCCTCCGCCTCCTGCTGCTCCTCCTCCTCCTCCTCCTCCTCCTCCTCCTCCTGTGAAAAGATGTGTGCTTTTCAAAGTGAGCGGTTCGCCTAAGACCTCCTCACAATCTGGGCGCGAAAGGGGACCGTGGAGCGCCCCGAGTCGGCCCCCCCGTGTGTGCGGCCCTGACGCCATGCTCAGTACACCATTGTGGTCCGAGTATGATCGGCTCTGATTTTTGAGTGGCTCCGAGTCTGAGTACGAATGGCTCTTCGTATTGAGTATGACTGTGAGAGTGAGTTTCGGTATGAGTTAGTTTGAGTATGGCTAACTCTGGGCGGGCAGTGTATGAGTGAATCAGGGAACGCGAGGTTCAGAGTGTGACCGGGTCTGAACGTAAGTGAGTCTAAGTATCGGCGGATAAGCGCGAGTGAACATGAGTATGCGTGATCCCGAGTGTGAGCTAACAGACAATGAGCGAGGTTGAGTACAAGTGGGTCCGGGGATGGGCACGTCCCAGTGCGAGTAGGTCTAGGTGAATCTGAGTCTGAGTGGATCTGAGTGTGAGTGAGCCTGACGACGAGTAATACTGGGTGTAGGTGGGTCTGAGAGAGCGTGGTCTGAATAACGAGCCAGAGTGCGAGTGTGAGTGTGAGCAAAGTTAGCTAGATCAGTAAGTCAGCGGGCCCCGCCCGTTTCCACCCGCCCTCCCATAACATAATGATCATTCGTGGTACAACTTGGCATTGGCATTGGAACGTATTCGCACCCTGCGAACGGAAGACGCTGGCGCGCGGTCCCGCATCCGAACTCCAACCAGTGTGTCTGCCCACTCAGGTCTCTTCGTCCCCACGGTTCCCGCCACCCCCTCTTCCCCTCCTCCGTCCCGCTTTCGCCCCCTTCACCATTCCCTTCTCCTTCCCCTCCCACCGCCCCCTCATTAACCCCTCCCCTCGCGTCCTCTCCTGGCTCGATTTTCTCCCTTCCCCACCGGGCCCAGGGACAACTCTTGCCCCCGCCAAGGGAAGAGTTTCGATGGTGCTCCGAGCGCGGGGCTTGGGGAGGGCCCGTGTCCTTGTTAACCCTGTCGTTTTCGTTTACGGTTACGACGACGATGATGATGACGGTGACGATGACGATGACGATGCTTCTGCTGCTGATGATGATGGTGGTGATGGTAGTGATGCTGATAATGATATTGATTCTGCTGATGATGATGGCGATGGCGATGGTGATGCTGATGATGATGGTAATGATGATGATGATGATGATGATGATGATGATGATGATGATGATGATGATGATGATGAGGTTGATTCTCATGATGCTGACGACTATGACGATCATGATGATGTTGTTGATGCTGGTGATGCTGCTGATGATGATGATGATGATGATGATGCTACTGGTGCTGATGCTGATGATACTGCTGCTGATGATGATGACGATGGTGATGATGGTGATGATGATGATGATGATGAGGATGATGATGATGATGGTAATGCTGATGCTGATGATGCTTATGACGATAGCAACTGCGTTCACGCTACCCAGAGTGGTTCTATTATGCTGATGCGAATGATGCTGCTGATGATGATAATGCTGATAATGCAGATGCGTATGATGATGCTGATGATGATGATGATGATGCTGAAGCTGCTGCTCATGATGATGCTGATGATTATGATGCTGACGACGATGATGATGCTGCTGCTGCTGATGATGATGATGATGACACTGGTGATGATGGTGATGCTGCTGACGACGGTGATGATGACGATGACGACGACGATGATGCTGATGATGGTTATGACGATGCTGATACTGATGATGATGATGACGACGACGCTTATGATGGCGATGCTGATGCTGCTGATGATGATGGTGATGATGATTATGATTGTGGTGCTGGTGATGGTGAAACTGGTAATGATGCTGCTGATACTGGTCATGCTGATGATGCTGCTGATGATACTGATGATGACAATGATGTTGATGTTGATGATGCTGCCGATGACGATGAGGATGATGATGATGGTTATGCTTATGCTGATAGTGATGCTGCTGATGATGATGTTGATGGTGACGATGATAACTGTGACGATGATCTAGGGGAGGAGGATGATGGGGGTGCCCCTGCGGGGCATGATTATGATGATGATGGTGTTGATGCTGTTGCTGATGCTGATGATGATGCTTTTGAGGATGTTGATGATGATGACGCTGCTGCTGATGATGATGATCATGTTAATGACGATGATATGATGAGTCATGCATGATGAATGATGCTGCTGCTTCTTATGATGATGACGACGCTACGATAACGAGACGGCGATTACGACGATGATGATGTTTGCAAGTCTGCTCGGACGGGGCGCCGTTCTCCCGCACACAGGTACAGCCACAGAGACAACGATTCAGCCAACGCCAATCAATACTTTCATCACCCTGCACCTCCGACGCGCACGACGTCTTTATTCTTCTTCGTCGTCGTCGTCGTCACCATCGTCATTATCATCATCATCGTCATTATCATCATCATCGTTATCATTCATCATCATCTTCACCATCACCACCATCACCACCATCATCATCATCATTATCATCATCATCACCTTCATCAGCATCATCATTCACTCATTGATTCATTGTTTCATTCGTTCATTCGTTCATCATCCTCATCATCATCAGCATCATCATCACCATTCATCAGCATCATCATCCTCATCATCACCAGCATCACCAGCATTATCGTCATCACCATCATCACCATGCGCATCATCATCATCATCATCATCATCATCAGCATCATCATCATCATCGTCGTCATCGTCATCGTTATCGTCATCGTCATCATCGTCATCGTCATGATCGTCAGCGTCCGCACCATCGTCATCGTCGTGGCCATCAGGCTCCTTTCTCCGTCGTCCTCATCCTGGCCCACGAGCGCGGATCAAGCATGCGCCCGAGCTGGCGGCACCCGCGGAGGCATGGCGCCAGCAGGCGAACGTCTGTCTGTCCTCTGCGCGCGCCTGGGGCTGTGCAGCCGCTCGGAGGCGGTCCGCTACATACGCCTCGGGCTAGTCTGCGTGGATGGGGCGCCAGTGCTCAGCGCCGCTGCCGTCGTACCGGAGGCTCCGGGTCAACGTCAGCGGGGGTACAGTTCGGCGGCTACAAAGGGTACGGTTACGCCGGGGTGTGGTTTGCGATCGGCATTGTTGGGGCCTGGGGGGCACGACACTGTCCTAGTCGGGCCTCCTCGGGGAGCGGGAGAATTCTATCGAGGCCCCCCCGCGCCCCCTAGGGTGCCCCCCAGGATGTTCCCCAGGGTGCCGGTTGCAAACCACACCCTTTGCAAACCACACCCTTTGGAGTCGCCGAACAGTGGAGACCCATGCCAAGAAACGCCTTGCTCGCCTCCAGGCTGCCCTGGGTTTCTTGGGTTTCGATGGTTTTGCTATGGAAAGCACGCCGTTCCCACACCGAAAATCAAGGGACGTCCTGGGGTCTCAGGGTTGGGTTTCTTGTGGGAGGTTTCTTGTGGTCGGGCCCCTATTGTAGGCTTGGGGGGGCGCATCGACCCCTTAATCGCCATTTCACCGCCGAGGGGCCCAATCAGTGTGCGGATCCGCTACCAGGGGCCTATCGCAGATCCATCGGCGATGTATCGCTGGTTCCAGGACGATGTTCCCTCCCTCTAATGGTGGTTTTCGGGTCATAACTCTGGCCTCTGGCGGCCGTTAGGGACGGTGCGGCCACCCCCGGAACGCTCTCGGCGAGGCGCAGCCGCTGGCTGGACCGCCGCCGAGAACCAACGAACACGTCCGACAACCTCAGACCTCGCATCTCGGAGCTCCCCCCTCCCGCCGTTGCGCCGCAGAGGCGGCCTCGATCCAGCTGGAGCCGCGCGGGCAGCGCATGCAGGCGAGCAAGGTCACCCTGATGCTGCACAAGCCGCGCCACTACGCGTCCTGCCGCGCCCGGGGGGGCGCGCCGCTGGCCCGGAGCCTGCTCGTGCCGGCCAACCGGGCGCCGGGGTGCCGCACCCGCCAGGACCCGCGCCAGCTGAGCAGGCTCGCTGCCGCAGACGCGCTGGATGAGGCTCCGAAGAGGGCGCCTGTCAGCATCGTTTAACTTGTGGAGGACGATCAGTGGAGAGGAAGCATGCTGCCAAACAATGTCCAGATGTCTTAAACACGTGTTAAACATGTTTCAGACACGTAAGAAACATGTATAAAATAGGTTTAGAACATTTTCCTACATCTTAAGCACATTCTAAATTCAATGATAGGATTGGCAGGGTGTCCATTGTCGTGGCATCCGCAACGTTTAACCGATTCCCATCCTCTATCTCCGTCCCCTGTCCTTGGCGTTGCTCGGACGTGTGCATCTGTTCTCGGCGAGGAGCATCGTGGATAATCTCAGATCATCTTGCGAGAAAGGCACGCACGAAGCAGAAAACACGCACGGGGAGTGGGCGCAGTGGAGGATATGCCCCTCGAGACCCGAAGGGAACAGCCTATATCCCCATCCAGGGCGGCAACTCGGCCAGTGGGGCCCAGGCCACGCCGGTGGGGATAGAGATCGGTTAAACGATGCTCAACCTGTGCACTGTACACGATGCCCCGCCGCATCCCCAGACCCCCTCGAGTTGTTCAAACCACGACGGGAGGTCTGCGGCCACTTTCTGCCTCCAGGGGTCCTTCACTGGCCCCGCGGGACCGTCAACAAAACGACTCAGGATGAAAAGCCGGTCCTGGGGAGCGGGTTGAGACCTCCGAGGGCCCACGTTGTGAACCACAGATCATGACGTCGGTGGTCTGGGTCCCGGGCCAAGGATGGCCCCGGCCTGGCCTGGTCGTGGTGTATGGGTGCCCTGTGCGCAGAGGCGTCGTCCGGCCTGCTGCTCTTCTCGCAGG
The DNA here is from genome assembly GCA_963575745.1 of Prorocentrum cordatum. Taxonomy (NCBI): domain Eukaryota; class Dinophyceae; order Prorocentrales; family Prorocentraceae; genus Prorocentrum; species Prorocentrum cordatum. The sequence goes on along the minus strand of CAUYUJ010016774.1, from coordinate 144,140 downwards.
ACCCGCCGTGGAGAAAGGGAGCCGGGAGGAGGTGGGGGCCCTGCTTTCCTTTCCCCCTCGGGCTCCCAGGGCCCTCCTCGGGACCGTCCTCCTCCTCCTCCTCCTCCTCCTCTTTCTCCGCCTCCGCCTCCTCTCAAGCCTTTTCGGCCCTGGACCTTTCCCCCAGGGCTGTCCCAGGACCTCCGCGAGGTGCTTGAGGGACTTCCGTGCCCCTGTCCATTCTTGTTCAGGTTTTACGGTTGACTAACGCTGGGACATCATGGGGCGCCATGCGCGCCACTTCCCCGCAGCTGAGGGCGCGCCCTGGCGCCAAGTGGTGGGATCCACCCGCCTCTGGAGTCGATGCAAAGGGTGCAACACATGCGAGTACAACGATGGCCTCAGCCCCACTCATCCAGTCTGCCCCAGGTGCCACAGGCCCATGAGGTTGCACCGCTCTCGTTCGCGCAGCCCCAGCGTCGTCCGCTTCGGGCCCGAGGAGATCATCGAGGTCCCCGACCAGGCTACGAACATCGAGGGCGGTGCCCAGGCAGGCGGCGTCAAGCCACGCACGTCCTCCAACGCCGAGCTGGCCGCCCACCTGCGGCAGGCCATGGCCATCGCCACCGACCCAGCCTTGCAGGCGGTCCTCAACGCCCAGGTGCAGCGGCTGGGCGTTTCCGAGGCCGTCGTGGTCCAGGAGAGCGAGGTCGAGGCGATGAGGAAGGCCGACGGCGCGTGGCGGGCAGCCACGAACCATCACAATCAGGTCGTCAGCAACGTCATCAGGCTCCGCAAGGCGCTCGAGGCTGCAGAGAGTAAGGAACAAGCCGCCGCGCTCGAGGTCGCTCGCGCAGAGCAGGCCAAGAGGCGCGCGGCGGAGGCTCTCGCCAGGGCAGAGGGAGTCGGCCGCTGCGACCCGACCTCCCGCGGCGCTCAGGGCGACGGGCCTCAGGAGCCCTTCGCGGCCAAGTGGGACCCCGACCTCTTCAAGCAGATCGACGAGCTCGACTTCGCCGAAGGTGAGCAGGCGGAGCTGGACGCCATCAAGAAAGGGCTGGAGGACCTCCAGCAGCAGTTCGCTACCAAGGGACCGCAGGTCACGAGTCTGATCGAGAGGGCTCGCAAGGTCCGCAGCGCCCAGGAGGCCAGGTGCGCCAACAAGCGCAAGGGCGCTGACGGCCAGACCAACGGCGGCACTTCTGGGCAGGCCGACGAGGCAGCCACTCCCCCACGCGGCTCCAGTGGCGTGGCCGGCGGCGAAGGCAGCTCAGCCGATGGCGGCGCGAGCGCCAGCCCCGCTGAGGCCGCGCCCACCAAGGACGCCGACCAGCAGCTGGCCGCTGAGGCCGCCAAGCTCTCGGCCGCTCGGTTCGCAGCCCAGGCCGCTGCCGCCGACGCCGCCCGACCAGGAGGAGCCGCCGCATATCCTGCCGCCAAGGCCAGCGCCAAGGGCAAGGGCAGGCGCAACAGTCGAGCTCACTCTTGAGTGACTAGGCACAGCAGGGTCACCTACAGCTGCGGGAACGGCGAGCGTCCCTGCCGCTCACGACGCCGTGGCAGCTACTACCAGTACAAGTACATCCTCTACTTTGTTCTTTGGGAACATCACATGTGCAGGCCAGAAGACGTTCGACTGGGTCAGGACCTCTACGGACGACTTCGTGGCTTTTGTGGAGACACACATCAGTGACAGCAGCGTTGGCAAGTGGAAGGCACGATATCGAGATATCAATCGTCGGCTCTTCGCCAACCCTGCAAGACCTCCTCGGGTTGATCAGGAAGTTGGGGGACTACACGATTCCACCAGTGAATCTACAGTCGCTCCTGAGCATGCCAATGAGGGAGGAGAGTGGTTCCTTCCCAGAGGGCGCCTCCGCGCCCATCCCCTCTTAGAGTGCCTCCAGGCCAAAGGGCTCCAGTGTCTTCCCACCTCCAGCAGCCTCGACGGTTTCCTCCCCGTGGTGATCCACCTCAAGGGGTACTCCATTGTGGCTGTTTTCTTTTACGCTTTTTGTAGCATAGGCCTGAGAGGGCCCAATGTCGCCCGCTGTAGACGTCTCGGGAGCCTCCTCAGGTCCCTTCAGCTCCCATGGTTTGTCGTCGGGGACTGGAACCTCAGCCCCGAAGCTCTCAGTAGGACAGGCTTTCTTCATCAGGTCCAAGGGGAGATCCTTTGCGCCCCTGTGGAATGCACGTGCGACCCTGGCGGCGGGCGTAAGCCATCGCATTTGGATTTCGTTGTTCATAGCGCTGCTGCCCGCCCGTGCCTTGTCGACGTTTCCGCTGTGCATGACATGCCGTGGAAGCCTCGCATAGGTTTGCGAATTCGGCTCGTTCAAACAGGAGACCAGCTCCTGACTAGAGTTCTCGGCCTGCCTAGGCTGCCCCCCGCCGCCAACGAGCCCCCCAGAGTTGCCGCCCCTGGCTCCAAGGCCAGCCGTGCCAGAGCAGCCAGACAGGAAGCCCGTCTCAAGACAGAGGCTAACAGGCAGACTCTTTTTCAAACGCTTACTCAAGGATTTCAGGGCAATGACCCCGCAGATTTGTCCACCAGTGCTGGCGAAACGTCCGGCAGTGATGTGCCCGAATCCCAGCTCGCGGACAGCTCTGGCGAAGAAGATCCCTGGGCTCACGAGAGCAGTTTCAGCCCACATGTGCCTGTTGCTGTTTCGAACTCCGCCCGCATCGAGGCAGAAGACATGTCGCCAAGCTCAGCTTTGGAGTGCCGGGCCTTGCCATCCAGTCAGCATTGCTTTGCGCCGTCCAACACAGAGTCTCACAGCGAACATGTTCATGTTGCTGCCTTTGCCTGTTCTGCCGCCCGCCCTGATGGTGAGCCGCAACAACAGCGCAAGGACGGCCTCTCTTTGCATGATTCTGCCTCTGGTGACAGTCATCCATGTTTCTCAGCCAGTGCAGTCAGACAGTCGAGTTCAACAGGTAGTAATTTGACCGCCCAGCGTGAGAACCCCCCCCCCCCCCCAGCGACCCTGATGCAAGCCAGGGGACCCAGCCTCCGTGCCGAACTCGAAGCCCCGTATTCGACATCAGCCCAGAGCTCTGGAGTGCCCACAGGCAACAAATCAGTGTCCTGCCGCCGCAAGCTTCGCGGCCTGCCCCTGCTGCTGCTGCTGCTGCTGCTACAGCCTTTAGGCTCAAGCCTGACATCGCCCTGCAGCTTGGGCAACTCTACGGTGCGTGGGTCACGACCGTCGAGACCTCCATTTGTGCACGCCACCAGATTCTCTTCAGCGGAGCTTCACGCGCCGAGGGACCGCAGTGCCAGATAGAAGCTGTTCGAGAGCTGCAGTGCCGACGCATCTCTCCACTTGCAGACGACAGCAGCACGTGGTGGGCGACGCTCCACACCCTGCTGCAGGGCATCTACAGGCACAGGGCGCGTGGCAACGGCCACCTCCAGCTCCAGCAGTTGCACAGAGGGATCGAGAGGCTCTTCGAATCGGCTCCCAGCCAAGCCGCTCACGTCATCCACGGCAAGGGCGGTTACAGCTGGACGCAGTGGCTCGATTTCCTCGGCAACATGCAGCAGCGCAGCGCTGAGCAGGTTGTCGCTGGTGCAGTCAGAGCATCACGCCTAGCACGGCGAGCGCAGCAGCGGGCCATACGACGTGCCATCTACAACTTTCGTGACTGGGCGGTCATTGACAACGCCATAGGTATATTACATCGATCATTACGACCTCAGCCACAACCCGCCGAGGTCACCAAGGACCGCGGCGCCACCATCATGCACCCCAAGGACTTGGTCGACAGCAAGGTAGACACCTGGAGACGACCCTGGGCACCCGAGGGAGGTGCCAGCATTGGCGGCCTGCAGGAGTGCTTCCACCGCATCGCCGAACGAATCCAGGAGTGCCCGCTGCCACCCATCACCAGCCACGAGGTGCGACAAGCCATCAAGCGTCTCAAAGCCAATACTGCTTTGGGAGCTGACCGACTTCGACCAGCCGACCTACAACGGCTACCAGACAACGCACTCAGCGAGCTCGCCGAGCTGTGCAACATTCCAGAGCAGGTACTGATGTGGCCCCATCAACTCCTTCGCACCATCGGCGTCATGAGGGCCAAGCAGGACAACGGGGACAGGATGCTCGGCATCATGACCATCGTCGCTCGGCTCTGGTCCCTCATCAGGGAGCCCTACGTACAGGCTTGGAACGGGGAGTATTTCGCCCACTGGGATGCCATCGCCAAGGGGAACCCCGCGTTCCGCGAGGCCTACGAGCGCAGCCTTCATGAGGAGATGGCCGCCAAGCCCGGCATCATGCAGGCTCGCGGCCTCCTCGACGTTTCGCAGTTCTACGACTCCATACATTGGACCACCCTCATTGACGAGGCCCTAGAGTTCAATTTCCCGCCCGAGATCTTGGGCTTAGAGGTTTTACAGTGCACGGCGCCACGCGCGCTCATGCAGAGCGGGGCCTACGCCGACGCCATCCAACCCACGCGCTCAGTGGTGCAAGGGCTTCGATCGGGCACTCGTTTCGCCAAGATCATGACTTGCAAGGCCTTGCTCCATGTCACCGCGTGCCATCCTCAGGCACGGCACCGCATGTGGGTCGACGACCTGTCGCAGCGCATGCAGGCCAGCCGACGCGCCCTGCGCGTCGACATGGTTCACGTTCTCACCGACACTTGCATGGCGCTCCTCCAGGACTACGGCCTCAGCATCGCCAAGAAGAGCGTCATAGTATGCACACGCATCCAGGACGCCAAGTACACAGCCAAGGCCATGCGCATGAAGGGGTGCCCCATCCAGCCGCGCGCGCAGGCCGCATCCCTGGGGGCCGACCCCAGCTGCGGCACCAGGCAGGCGCGCGCCGCTGCCACCCAGCGACGTCTACGGCACCGCAACATGCATGCCAAGATCGTCAGGGCAGCCCGAGTCACCAAGCGATATCACGTCGCATCCCGTCTGGCCATCCAGGGCGGGCTCGCAGCAGCCAGCTATGCCCGCCAACTCTACGGCGCATTTGGTACGGCCATGACTACCTGCAGACGGCGTCTGGGAGACGCGGTCGGACCGCGGCTCCGGGGACGGTGTTTGACCACTCTTCTCGACCTTAAGGCTGCAGAACGGGACCCAGCACGGGAATTGCCACGTGAATCCGTTGTTGCCTGGTTCACGGCGTGGACTTCCAACTAGCAGCTCCACCATGCCATCAACAGCACGTGGGCAAAGATCGTCGAGCAATTCAAGCGCACCCCAGCAGCTCAGCGTGTCCGACACATACGTGGCCCACAAGCCACCATCATCCACTACCTCATGCAGATGGGGTGGGACCCAGCACGACCGACTCAATGGCACATGCCTCAGGCAGCAGGTCTCAGCGGGGACTCATGGGTGATTGACGTCGCAGAGCTTTCTGGTTTCCCCGACGCCGACATTCCACATCAGCTCCTGCTTGACATCGATACCTGCATTTGCCATCAACTGTGGGTTTGTGCCAGCAAGCACCATGGAGGCGAGGGCCTACATCATGGTGTGGGCAACAGGTCCTACCGCCGGCTGCTCACCTACTTAGAGCGCATGCCACAGGGAGTAAGGTTGTCCAATTTGATGCTCACCATCGCTACGGGCGCCATGTGGACACGACAGCGAGTATTTCAGGAGACAAAGATGCCAGACGTTGACGCCAAGTGCCCCAGGTGCGGTCTGGCCAATGAAGACGACTTCCACCGCGCCTGGGAATGCGAAGGCAATCAGGACAATCCCATCCTTCAGGGCACCAACTATTCACTACCCGAGGCCTGCGCCCGGCGGGACATGTACGTGTGTTTCTGGACTAGGGGACTAATGCCAGCAGCGTGGACGGAGGTACCACAACCGCCACAACATGAACAGTGGTCTTGCCATGGTTTCGAGCAGTTCTTCCCACAATGTCTGCGAGCCCACGCCGATACGACACTTTACGCTTTCGGTGATGCAGGCGGCGGCCAGGACACCAACAACCCACATCTTCGGAGGGTGGGTGTCGGAGCTGTATTTTCTAGCCTCGAGGACAACGACATGGAGATACGTGCTGCCTTCTGGGGGCCGTTACCAGGTCCCCATCCGACAGTGCCCAGAGGCGAGCTCCTCGCTCTCGTCGCGACGGTGGATGCCACAGACCAGGACATCGTTTTTTTCCACAGGCAATGAAGCCTGCTATATCAATTTCCAACACGGCAAGGTCCAGGAACCTACAGGCCGCGACGCTGACCTTTGGCTCAGATTGAAAAAGGCGACGGCGCAGCGTACTGGGACGATCACAGTCATCTGGATACCTTCTCACGCCGAACCACAGGATATCATTCAAGGGAGGATTGCTTCGTCCTTGGCGGTGGGCAATTGTGTGGCAGACACTCTTGCTGGTATCGCCGCCAGTGAGGCACGGGTTTCACCTGAACACCGCCAGCGGGTAGCGCTGGCTGAACAAAAAGCTTTTCAGGTTCGCATGAGGTTACTTCGCGCGGCACTCGACACCCTCGAGGCTCAGAAGCGGGAGTTTCAGTGTCAGAGGGAGCAACGCCCTAAGAGGCAGGCGGCTAAGGCCGACCGACCGCCTGCCCCTCGTTCTTGTGCTCTCTTTGGGCCCCAGCACTCTGTTGACCCCACTGGCTCCCAATGTACTAGGTGCTTTTGTTCCTCCAGCAAGGCTTCGAGGTCTCGTTGGCTCCTTTCGGAATGTTTGGAGCTTCTCAACATAGACGGCACTTATAAGGAGGCCCCTCAGGGGAAGTCGGTCCATGTCGCGGGGGGGTTCGTGCACAGTAGCCACCGTTCTCGGTTCCACGCTGGGCTGAATTTGTGGTTCTGTGTCAGGTGTGGAGCTTGCGCTCAGTTGGTTCTCGGGAAACTCGCGGAACCCTGTCGTAGGCTCACCCCCTCGGGGCAGGAATACTTCAAGCGTATTTCCAAGGGGCTCTGGCCGAAGGCCCTCAGTCGAGCTGAGAAGGCCACCAGAGCTCACAACACCCCAAGTGGGGTGGCGGAGGTCTAATTATCCACATCGCTACGCGATCAGGCAGAGACTCCAGAGAGACTCCGCCTCCGCCTCCTCTTTCTCCGCCTCCGCCTCCTCCTCTTTCCCCTTCTCCTCCTCCTCCTCCTCCTCCTCCTCCTCCTCCTCCTCCTCCCCCTCCTCCTCCTCCTCCTCCTCCTCCTCCTCCTCCTCCTCTTAAGAGTTCAGGGTGGGCAGCCGCTCCCGGGGACAGCCCAGCGGATCCAGCAGCTGTTGCCACCAGGGCCCTTTCCCCTCATGCCAGGATGGGCGGGTAGCGACGCGCATTTCCCGCAGCCCCGACATCGAGACGGAGTACCGTCTTATCCAAGATGCTTTCGGTGAGTCACAGCCGCCCCCCGCCAGTTTTTTGAATCGTCCACGAGGCCAAACGTTGGGAGCACGTTGGTCAAGCTGCCAAGTTGTGTCCCCCCTATTACAGGATTGCTTGTGTTGCACTCTCATGTCGTCTCCGACACTTCTGTGCCTCTTGGGCCCTCTTAGGCCTTCTTGAAGGCCCGGGCTGTATTGGCGAACTCGGGGGCAATCTTGAGTGCGGCTTGGGGATCTCTTGATGCTGTCGTGGGTCATCGCAGGGGTCTTGGCGGGCGATTGAGGCCTTCCTGGTCCGTCTTGGTGACCTCTTGGGGGCATCGGGCAACCATGGCCGCATCTGAGCCACCCTCTGGCGTTCTTGGGTTCTTCTTGGGCCCTGCTACGGGATCGCCACACGAGTGACGCTTCACAGTCTGAGATCTCCCCACGAGGGGCTGTCGGCGGATCGTCTCGTGCCTCGACTCGGTTTCCGCGGGCCAGCTGGCCGCCCTGCGCGCGGGGCTGGAAGCGTGCGCCGCTGGCCGGGCGCAGGTGGTGGCGTGCGAGGCGGAGGGGCCGCCTCGCGGCGGGGAGGGAGCGCAGCTGCGAGTGGTCGTGCGGGGGATGCTGCCCTCCGCTAAGATACACCAGACGTGCCAGATCGCCGGGCTCCCCTCCGCTGCCGTGGTCCGGACCAGGCTGGGCCGCATCCGGCTCGGCGGGGTCCAGGTGGGCCTGTGGACGGTGGTGCCAACCAAGGACGTGTTGGAGACGTCTGATGCGCCAGAAGAGGCTCGTGGCCAGAAAACGCATGAGGAGGAGGAGGAGGAGGAGGAGGAGGAGGAGGAGGAGGAGGAGGAGGAGGAGGAGGAGGCGGAGGAGGAGGAGGAGGAGGAGGAGGGGGAGGAGGAGGAGGAGGAGGAGGAGGAGGAGGAGGAGGAATAATAATAATAAGAATAATAATAATAATATTAACAAGAATAATAATATGAAGAAGAATAATAGTAAGAAGCGTAATACTATTAATAACAATAATAAGAATAATAATGATATTAATAATAATAATAAATAATTAATGATAATATTAATATTAATATTACTAATACTACTAATAATATTAATACTAATAATAATAGTAATACTAATACTAATAAGCATAATACTAATAATAATAATACTACTAATAATACTAATACTACTACTAAGAAGAAGAAGAATAAACATAAGAATAATAATAATAAGAATAATAAGAATAAGAATAAGAAGAAGAATAACAATAACAATAATAATAAGAATAATAATAATAATAAGAATAAGAATAATAAGAATCATAATAATAAGAAGAATAATAATAATAAGAAGAATAATAAGAATAATAATAATAAGAATAATAATAAGAATAAGAAGAAGAATAATAAGAAGAAGGATAATAATAATAATAATAATAAGAATAATGCTAATAATACTAATAATAATAATAATAATAATAATACGAAGAATAATAATAAGAAGAATAATAAGAATAATAATAATAAGAATAATAATAAGAAGAAAACAAAGAAGAATAATAATAAGAAGAAGAAGGAGGAGGAGGAGGAGGAGCAGGAGCGGGAGCAGGAGTATGAGGAGGAGCAGAAGGAGCAGGAGGAGCAGGAGGAACAGGAGGAGCAGGAGCAGGAGGAGCAGGAGGAGCAGGAGGAGCAGGAGCAGCAGCAGCAGGAGGAGCAGCAGGAGGAGGAGCAGGAGGAGCAGGAGGAGCAGGAGGAGGAGGAGGAGCAGGAGGAGAGCAGGAGGAGGAGGAGGAGGAGGAGGAGGAGGAGGAGGAGGAGGAGGAGGAGGAGGAGGAGGAGCAGGAGGGAGGAGGAGCAGGAGAGGAGCAGGAGGAGCAGGAGGAGCAGGAGGAGCAGGAGGAGCAGGAGGAGCAGGAGGAGCAGGAGGAGCAGGAGGAGCAGGAGGAGGAGGAGGAGGAGGAGGAGGAGGAGGGAGGAGGAGGAGGAACTGGAGTCAGGAGGGAGGAGGAGGGAGGAGGGAGGGATGAGGAGGAGGAGGAGGAGCAGGAGGAGCAGGAGGAGCAGGAGGAGCAGGAGGAGCAGGAGGAGCAGGAGGAGCAGGAGGAGGAGGAGGGGGAGGAGGACAAGCTAGGTGCGCTCGCGTCATATCTGACATCCTACCCCTCCCTCTCATCCCTCACCATGGCGTAGATCCCCTCTCTACTCGCACAGTCGGATGTCGACCAGGGCAATGATCCCGAAATGGTACGCGATGCATTGTAGAGCACGGCATGGCATGGCGTAGAAGAGCACTGCAGAGCGTAGTATGTCACAGCATGGCGTGGCGTGGCGTAGTGAAGAATTGCAACACAAAGCTTTACAACGCAAAGCATGGCATCGCACAGCGGCCCCGAACATCACATTGCATAGCATGGCGATAAAGATCAAAGCGTAGCATGGCATAGCACGACGTGACACTTAAGCACTGCATATCACAGCTTCAGCCGAAGGCATGGCATCGCGCAGCGGAACGCAACCTAGCATTGCATTGCATGCCGTGGCATGGCACGGGAGATGACGCCAGCGCTGTAGCGGGAGCACGATTCGGAACGAGCGGAAGCGCGGAAATGAGGCCAGCGATGCAGCGGGAACACGATTCGGAACGAGCGGAAGCACGGGAATGAGGCCAGCGCTGCAGCGGGAGCACGATTCGGAACGAGCGGGGCCCGAAAATGAGGCCGGCGCCTCAGCGAGAGCAGCAAAAATGCAGGCGAAAACCCAACTCCGGGGAATCCTGTGTGTAAAAAAACAGTACGCCGGGGGGGGGGGGGCGAACACTCCTGGAGAGTAGTACTCATATTGAGTAAATGTGGAGGAGGAGGAGGCGACGGCGACAACGGAACCCCCAGACTGGCACCCAGGCCCAGCCGACGGGTGGCGAGGAGTCGGCCACGGCGACGGCGACCGCGGAGCCGCCAGACCAGCGCCCGAGCCCAAACGACGGGCGGTGACGAGGTGACGACGCGGCGCTTGCTGCAACCGCCGAGCCGCCAGAACGGCACCCGGACCCAGACGACGGGCGGCGATGAGGCGGCCACGGGGCGGCGACGGCGACCAAGCAAAGACGATCGTCGGATGATTCAACGCGCTGCATGTGTACCCGCGGCCGTGCCAGGATGCCAGTGCCAGCGGAGGTGCCAACCTCGTCGGTCTTGGCGGCGGGGATGACATCGGTGATCCAGCCAGCTTTGCGAGCAGCTGTGGCGGCAGCCCCAATTTTCAATTCCTCCGCCAAGTGGTGCTCCTGGGCGAGTACGGCCTGCACATGGTCGTGCACGTTGTGCTTCTTGAGCTGCTCCAGGCAAATACCACATCCTGTTACATTGACCGTCATGATGCCGAGCGTGTCGGGATTGTGTTTGTAGCTCTTGGGTCTGCGCTCCGATGGCGTCGCCTTCTCTTTGTCAGTGATATCTCGTGCGTCACGTCGTCTGTCAGCATCGGCACCAGGATCGACACGACCACTCGATCCCACCTCGCTGCTCTTGCTGCTGGGGCAACCACTGAACCCCACAAGGAGCCATGTGTGGCCGTCTTGGGTGACCAGTGCGCGCCCACTGCCTTAGAGTGGGTCGGTACCATCTGCCCGAGACGGCCACTGGAAATAACAGCGCCGTTCCCACCCAAGCTGCCAGAACGGGCCAGCGTCCTGAGCGACCAGTGCGTGCCCACAGCGACGGCGTGGGTCGGTACCGTCTGCTCAGGGAGGCCACTGGAAATACGGTCGCAGTTTCCACCCAAGGACGTCTGTGACAGTGCATCCGCACTTTCCACCTGGCCATCGCTCTCGAGGATGTCGCCGTGATCGTAGCAGAGGAAGCGGTAGTCGTTGCAAGGGGCCGTGTTGCCCAGGAGTTGGCGCAGACGGTCTTTGATCGTGAGCTGGGAGTTCCAGGGCATCGCGATGGCGTGTTGCCACGCCTCGAGATCGTCCGCCAGCGAGTCCAGGACATCGAAGAGCCAGCTGCGGGTGCGAGCTGGCCGTCTCCAGTGTGCGGTACACCAACGGCGAACCAGGTCGTGGATCGTGGTTCCTAGAGGCGCGGTGGCACGGCGAGCGTCTCTGGCCTGGTGGTTCTGGCGGGGTTCTCCATCACCGAGGTCAAAAGTATGGCACACATAGGCGAAGCCATCTTTTCGTAGGTCGTGAGCCCACCTCGCCGACAACTCCGCCAGATCACGGCGCAGGTCCGCCATGCGGCCTTGGCGGTGGTGGAGGGAGTGCGCGATCTGGCGGCAGCCCCATCAGCTGCCTCGGGCGGGGGTTCTCGATGCCGTTGGTGACGTCGCACGCCGAGCCGACCTCCAGCCGGTACAAGCACTGGATCGCGGCAGCCCGATGAGGACCCCGAGCTGCCACTCGATCCCGAGCCTGCCGCCGGGCATCCACGTGGCGACGGATCTCCTTCTCGTAGTCGTCCCTCGAGGAGTAGCCCAGCTCCAACGACCAATTCCAGCACCAGCGGCGCGACAAACTGCGGGCCAACCGTGCCTCGTCGCATATATCACATGCGATGTCCAAGTGGACACACCACAGGTCAAGGGAAAGAAACAGAGAAAGAGAAAGAGAGAGAGAGAGAGGAAGAAGGAGAACACCTGGCAGAGAGAGAGAGAGCGATAGAGACATACATATATATAGAGAGAGAGAGAGAGAGAGAGAGAGAGAGAGAGAGAGAAGAGAGATAGAGAGAGAGAGAGAGAGAGAAAGAGAGAGAGAGAGAGAGAGAGAGAGAAGAAGTGATGGATGGAGAGAGGGAGGCAGAGAGAAAGAGAGAGAGATCCCCCGAGAAGCCGGGGGCAGGCCATGGCAGGCCATGGCCGCGCGCCCAACAAACTTCTGGCGGATGCGAAGGCCAGCGTTCTCAAAGTTGGGCCCCGGAGGCCCTCTCCGTGCCCGAGAACGCTCGAAAGCTATGCGGCGCGAAAGCTATGCGGACGTTGAGGTCGAGAAGTTTGGTGCCCCGCGAACTGAGACCACCGCGACGTGAGTTGTTTGGGCGGCGCTACGTCTCCTGAAATCCTGGGTCGCCTAAATGTGCAAATTTCTTACGTGGGCTGGAACAGAGGGGATCTGATACTCTCGCCGCTGCGCCGATGCATCGATCATGCGTTCGCGGTCCCGGCATGGGAAAATCAGGCTCCAGAGAGGAGGCGGGCGAGGTGAGGTGAGGGGGTGGGGGTCGAGGGTGGGGGAGGGGATGGGGCCTGGGCGGGGCGGGCAAGGAAGGCAGGGGAGAGGAGGGTGGTTGGGACTTCCCCCCCACCCTCCTCCTCCTCGTCGTCGTCCCCTTCCTCCTCCCCAGACGTTGCCTTCGCAGCAACATGTATAGTTGTATGTTCAGTTTCGGCGTCATGAGGCCCGTTTCGGGGCCTGGGCCGCTGAACGGTTTTTGCCGAGGGCAAGGCCTAGAGGGCTGGGGGGGCGCGTATTGATAAATCCGCATGGCAGAGTTTTCAGTCCTCCCTTGCAGACAGAACATCCCCAGCGTGTTGTCTCCTGGCCCCAGGGATGGAAAGCGCACGGGGGAAGCTCAAATACAGAAGGTCAAATTTTGAACCCTCGCCTTCGCTACCAAGCCATACCGCGTCACTCCAAGTACGTACTTTCCAACTGGCAGCCAGCTCGGTATGGGCTGGTAGCGCGGGTGCCCCAAAGCGGGCATCTGTTTTCCTCTACAGCCGTGCTGGCTCAAGACACGTTCGTGCAGTCAGGGTTTGTAGTTATCATTACCCACCCGCAGAACAGCAATGGGCAGCCAGGTGTCCTTCTGCACAGACAAGGTCGCGCGGTCCTCCGTGGAGTCCAACGAGAAACTGCCCGACGCCGTGGATCAGGACGGGGGCCATGCTGCGGAGAAAACGCCCAAGATGGACGACGAGCCAGCCATGACGCCGGCCGTGGACCGAGAGGGCCCGCAGGGGAGCCGGAAGAGTGGCCTGGCGCAGGTTGAGTGGCGAGAGTATTCGATTACCCTGAAGTGGTTCTTCCACCCGTACGTCATGGTAATCATCTGCGTGCAGAACACGTTCTATATGGTGAACACCGTGATCCCGAACATATCTTGGCTCGGCTTCGTCTTGACGTATTGCATGGCGATCTTTCCAAGCAGGCCTTGGTACGCAGTGGTCGTGGCCATGACTGGCATCGTGCCGAGGTGGGCTACAATCTTCGGCGGCGTGCTGTTTGCTGTACTGTCGGCGGCGGCGTGGTACACGAAGAGGACGGGGACCATAGGATTGGTGGTCGGAATGGTGGTATGGACCGCCTTGGTGTTCAAGTGGGTGAAAAAACGTTGCTTCATGCTGGCGTTCGTCGTTTGGCTCCTGTTCGTCCAAGTTGCCATAGTCTTGATCCTTACGTATCACCACAAGATCGTCGAGGTCTTTGGTCTGGAAGGCGCCGCAGCAGGCCTCGTCTTGCCAGCTGCGGCGGCCATGTACTCTGGCGGGGGATTCACCACAATGTGCTGGATCTTGAATCATTGTGACACCGAGGGTGTTCCGAATGTCGTCTTCTCCCTGTTTGTCTGCGTGGTTGTTGGGACGACACAGATTCTCCAGCTTTCGGGCTTGGTGGAAGCCGCGAAATATGACGACATCGGGGCCGGTCTCAAGCAAATGGCTGTCACGGTTGTAGTTGCTACTGCCGGAGATATTTGGAAAAGGGCTGTCCTTAGTGGGCGCTTCTTGAGCGCGTTGACTGGAGGGAAATTTCCATGCGTCATTAATGCTGAGCGGGATGTGTTCATCCGATCTGGTTACTTCGTCGATTTCACAGTGCTGCCGTCTTACCTTTTTATCGGCGTGTGGTGCTTTGCCACTGAAGTACCCTTCGCCCAGCGTCCCGTCTTCTGGATATCCTTCCCTATCTTCGTTCTCATGTCTTTGTTTTCCGATCTTGTCATGTTCATGATTCACCGGATCTACTACCCAGTGAAAAATGAGACCTACATGCAGACGGTGCTTCGCTTGCAAATGCCGGGGCAGAATTTTCCGGCCCTTCAGATCGATGAAGGCGGGAGGTTTGAGCACTATAAGGAGACAGGTCAGTTTCGCAGCTTAGAGGCTGAGGCGAGGAATTCTGGGAGAGTCTCTCAGCACGACACGAGCATCTGGCGGGCCAAATGGAGCCAGCACCCCATTCTCCACGACGAACTCGTCTGCATCATAGGATTCATGGTCCTGATGGCCAACATGAGCAGGATAAGCTTCACCGCCTTCTTCGGCCAGTGCGGCATCACCGTGGCGGAGCACCTGTGCGCGGACTTATCCAGCTGCGCTGCCGCGCAAGCCCGCCGCCGCGCTCGGGCCGGGTACCTGGAGGGGGGTGTGGGGGTGGGGGTCGGTGGGCGCCCGGGCGGACGGGTTGAAATGCCGCGGAGCGTGCCCGCCCGAGCATGCGATCTTGGCGCCCTCTCCTGCGCGGGCGGCGGGGAGCGCAGACCTTGCCCGACAAGCGAGCAGGCGTTGGGCTCAGTGCGTCGAGGGCTCCAGTTCTTGCTCGGCATAGCTCGTGCTTCGCAAGGGACCGAACTGGGGAAAGAGCAAGGGGCCAGGCGCACACCATCTGCTGCAGGCGCAGTGGCGGATATGGGGCTGAGCAGTGCAACGCGGCCGAGCAGTGCGGTGCTGCATAACCAGGCGCTTCATCGCGCGTGGTGGCCTTCGGCTCTCACGCTGGCACCATCGTGTAATAGTCTCTTCTTGCGATGCGCTGGCGGCGCAGATTTTCCTAGAGTCGGCCATCTCGGCCTGATATTATCATAGCACTGTGGCGTAGTATTTGCCCAGCTGACGTGCCAAGCTTCTAGCCTTGATACGCCTAGCAAGTTGCCGCGACAGCAGCGGTTTCGTTCCTGTCGCAAGGGCCACACTCACCATATGCTTCAATCCACAGCATCGGTCTGCTGGCCCCTTCTGGCTGCAACTTCGGGAGTGCACAAAGATAGCCCACGCCGATTCGGCGTAGCCCGATTGCTGCTCTGGCTGGGTAGTTCGAAGTTTGGCATCGGCATGTGACACTTTCTCGGCCTCGCTGGCAACTCGGCACCTCAATGACTGCTCGGGCAAGCGGAGTCGAATGCCGCTCAGGCGTGCGGATGGTGGAGGCTTGGGGGTGGACGGAAAAAGAAGGGGTAACAAGGATAGCATGCATGCAGGGGTGAGGCGGCGTCTTTAGTACAATCATGTTGCCTACACGCTAAAAGTTAATCACGGCTCGACCTCAGGTCTGCCATTCTTTTGCATTGTTGTGCCGTGTGCAAAGCTAATTGCCTCTGCACGTACGTAATGGCGTCTGAGCTTTTTTAACAGCTCCGCCCCCAGCTCCGTCAACGCGCTGAGAGTTTACCGGACATTGGCTTCGCTCTGCCTTCTTTCTTACGGGTGTCCTGTCCATGAGGTTCTGCCGATTCTCTCTGGCCGCTTGGGCCATGCCCTCTCCCCCGCCCCCTCCTCGCCCTCCTTTCGTCTCATCCCCGTCTGCGGGCGCTAGTCGAGCTAGAGGACGTGTCCACAAAACCGCTCAGCGTCCGATTTCGTGAAAGTCTCAGGTACTCAGCGCATTGCCTACGATTAAGTCGGACCTGTCCTTCTACAGGAGGAATGCTCCAAAATAGGTTTAAAACAATAGTCTGGGGACGATTTGTTTTGACTATTTTTGAACACTGTTTGGAGCATTTTTGGACTGTTTTTTATGTTTCGTCCAAGCTCCCCCCGTAGGGGGACATGCCCGACCTCAAGGTACCCAGCGCATTGCCCAAGGGCGGACTGTGGATCGACAGTGCCTCGACGCCGGCTCTTCCGCGTCGTCCACCACAGGGTCTGCGCGTGCGGCCTCTGGCCTCCGAAGAGGTCACCGATATTGCGCCAGCCGGCGGAGGATCCGAGCGCCGTGCTTCGGCAGAAGCTGACGCGGAGGTTCTGCTGCATGTTCGGAGGGCCCCCCCCCCTCCTCCTCCTCCTCCTCCTCCTCCTCCTCCTCCGTCTGTCCTGCCAGTTTTTTTGTTTTTTTGGCCACCTGCGGAGCTCTTCTTGTCGGTGCTTGCCGGGGGGGAGCTCGGCGATTTTCCCCGCAGGTCGTCGGCCGAAGAGTTCCCCGCGCAGGCTCGAGGGGGTTCTGCTGTTGACCGTTCCCTTTACCCTTATATCGCGAGTTTTACTGAAGCGGGCAGTGGTGGAAGCTACGTGGTGGGAAAACATGCTTCAGCAGCAGCTTCAGCAACGGTAAGCAAACACGTGTCCTCCAATGAGCAACGATCGATGATGAGGGAGTTGCCTTGACGAGGGACACTCCTCCTCGCGCCCTCCTCTGTATCATCTTCTTCGGTGAGTTGACGGGCGCTCCGTGGATGCGCTGCGAACGCCTTTCTGGTTCACCTCAGAGTGTTTCGTGACAGAGAGGGTGCGACCTGAGGAATTGTGGGAAACCGAATCCTACCCGCGGCGGACGAGCTCATGCAGCAGAGCATCCATTTCATCCAGAACCGATGCCGACTGAGCATCGGTTCTGGATGTGACAACTCGCCTCTACGAGGCTCCTGGAGCCTCGAGCCATCTTAGGAGGACGAGGCGGAGGAGGAGGAGGAGGCCAAACGATATGAGAATGAAGGGGAGAGGGAGAAGGAGGAGGCGAAGGAGGAGGCCTTCGTAGACCTTTTGATGTGAGATCGTTTGGGGAGCTCTGGGGCCATCTGGCTAGAGGCTCTTTTGGGGCGTCTTGGGGCCCTCTTGGGGCGATCTCAGGCCCCATGGCTCAAAAGGGGGGTGCCGAACATTTGCATCTTTGGACCGTCTTGAAGCCCTCTTGGCCCCTCGGGCTCTCTTCGGCCATCTTGGAGCCATCATGAGACTTCAAAGGCTCGACGAAAGCAAAACGGCGAGCGATCGTAGCCGCCTTGGGGCATTTGGGATGCTTGTGGGAGGCTGTTTCGAACCAACTTGGGCTATCTTGTGCCATACTGGAGGCCATCTTGATGGATGGGGAGCCATCTGGTGCCCATCCTGAACAGAACAGGGCCGTCTGACACCTCGGCCCCACCCCCTGTCCAGACCCAGGGGAGGGGTAGGCGGAGGAGGAGGAGGGGGAGGAGGAGGAGGAGGAGGAGGAGGACCAGTGTAAACTCAAGGCTCATCAACGATGTTGGAATACACTCTCCCTCTAAGCTCCCTCTTCATAGGCCCCTACAAGGATTCATTTCCACTGAGGGAAGTCCGACGTTGGGGGACACCCGTGTGAACATCTGGACGCGTGTCAAAACATCATTCTCAGGACGTCAACGCCACGAGTCAACCTGACTGTTGCGT
Source organism: Prorocentrum cordatum (assembly GCA_963575745.1). Classification (NCBI taxonomy): domain Eukaryota; class Dinophyceae; order Prorocentrales; family Prorocentraceae; genus Prorocentrum; species Prorocentrum cordatum. The sequence goes on along the minus strand of CAUYUJ010016774.1, from coordinate 126,484 downwards.
CTTGACGATCCTGAGTCGTGCCGGAACAGTGTACACAGCGAATCAACCTAGTTGTTGCGCCCTGGTAGTCCTGAATCGCTCCGAAGCGCAATTTCTGGAGTTTTAACCATGAGAACCAGCCAAGCTCTTCTAGCGTTTGATGCGAATTTGCGCGGCGCTATGGCGAGAGCCGCATTTCGAAGACGAACCGACTTCGATCCGTCAAGGTGCTGCAATTGTTTAAACGAATGCGCTCGACGCTAAGGCGAGAGCCACATGTTGAAAGCCACCTGTCCCCAGCCCGTGGAACTCTTACAAATGTTTGAATCGAAGGTTGCGGCGCTACGGCGAGAACCACAGTTTGAACACCACCTCTCTTCAATCCCTGAAATTCTGGCAATTGTTTAGAACGAATGTGCGCGGCGCTAAAGCGGCGCTAAACGCAGATTTTTTCGTTGCCTTGTTGGGGTTTTGTTCGACCTTTTTTCGCAGGTCGAGGCTCAACCCATCAACTCGGGTTCGACTAGAGATCCAAGATGGGGGCGTTGATGCACCGATCGGCCTTTGTGGACCAAGCTCAAGCTCGGGAGCCGATTCGGCAAACTGGAAACGAATGTGCGTCGATCCCCACCCCTTTCCCCCTCGTGCCTTTCTGTGGCAAGGAAAGGGTCCATATAATCGGGGGTCGTGTCGGGTCAATCTTCCTCCGCATCCTCCACTTCCCTCGCCCTTCTCCTCCTCTCTTTGCAGCACTCTTCTTTGCCATACTCAGAGCGCGTATGCCTTAATGTCAAAACGCTCGAGGACTCTGAGAAGGCCGTGGCGGCGGAGCATCTTCCCAACTCCAAGAAGACGAAGAAGGCTCGGGTCCACTCCTCCCGCTGCTCCTGATGCTCCTCATCCTTGTCCTTGCCACTCATCGCTTCGCATACCCTCCCTTGCAGCTGATGCTTGTCCATTTCGCCTTGCCGCCCTCCTCCGTCTCCAGCTCCTCCTCCTCCTCCTCCTCGCCCTCCCCCTGGCGACGATGCTGATGCTGCTGATGCTGATGATGGTGATGATGATGGTGGTCATGCTGATGATGCTGCTGATGATGCTGCTGATCATGCTGATGATGATGGATGATGATGCTGTTGTTGATGATGATGCTGCTGATGCTGATGATGGTGATGATGATGGTGGTCATGGTGATGATGATGCTGCTGATGATGACGATGATGATGATGGTGATGATGATGGCGACTATGCTGATGATGCTGCTAATCATGATGCTGATCATGCTGATGATGATGGATGATGATGCTGTTGATGATGATGCTGCTGATGATGATTCTGCTGGTGATGCTGATGATGATGATGCTGATGATGGTTCTGACGGCGGCGATGGCGACGCTGATCAACCTTATTACAATGATGCTGTTGTTGTTGATGCTGATGCTGATGCTGTCACTGCTTTGGTTGTTGTTGTTGTTGTTGTTGATGATTATGTTGACGTTGCTGTTGATTATGGTTGCGATGATGATGCTGGTGCTGTGGATGATGCGGCTGATGATGCTGATTTTGATGGGATGACGGTGTTGGTGATGACGATGACGTTGATGATGATGCTTCTGAGGATGGTGATAGTGATGGCAGTAATGATGATGATGCTGATGACGATGAAGATGATGATGGTGGTGGTGGTGGTGATGCTGATGATGCTGATGATGGCGATGCCGATTACGATGATCGTGGTGATGCTGGTTGTGGTGGTGGTGATGCTGCTGCTGATGATGGTGATGATGACGATGCTGATAATGCTGCTGATGATGACGATAACGATGACGACGACGCTGAAGATGATGAGGATGATGATGCTGCTGCGTATGATGCTGCTGCTGCTGATGATGATGGGGATGCTGCTGATGATGCTGATGATGATGCTGATGCTGATGATGCTGCTGATGATGCTGCTGCTGATGATGATGTTGATGATGATGGTGATGATGATGATGATGCTGATGATGCTGCTGCTGATGATGCTGACGATGATGCCGCTTGCGACGACGACGATGCCCAGAGGCACGCAATTGGACGATCAGCCGTCCTGTGCGTTTTTTCCGTTCAGCGGCCTGCACTTCATTGGAGTTTGCACAACCTAGCGCGCGGCGAGGTTCCAAGCGTCGGGGGGGGGGGGGGGGGGGAGGATGAGCAAGTTGAGGATGCGGCGGGGAGGGTACCATTGCTGAATAGTCTTGTGTCGGGTCGGGCGGTTGGTTTGGTACCTGGGGGGCTGCTGCCGATTGCACTGCACCTGCTATGATTTGGGCGTCCCTGGGGTGCAACAGACCTCCTTCCCCCTTGCGCGAAGAGGAGGGGGCGGAGGCGGAGAATGAGGCGGTCGATGTTGTGGCCGAGTTGGTGGTTCTGGACGAGTGGAAGGGGTGGAGGGGTGGTGGGGAGGGGAGGGGCCAGAGGAGTAGTAGGGCGATTACGATGTGTATGACGGTGGTGATGAGGATGCGGCTGGATGAGGGATATTGCGGAATATGAGGCGGCCGAGGTGGCAGGGGAGGAGGAAGATGAGTAGGAGGAGGAAAAGAAGGGAGGGGGGTTGGGGGGGGGGGCAGAGGAGGATGAGGATCTTGAAGATGATGAAGATGATGGTGATGATGATGATGATGCTGATGATGATGATGATGATGATGATCATGATGATGATGATGATGATGATGATGATGATTGTGGTGATGATGCTGATGATGATGCTGATGACGATGCGGCTGATCCTGATGATGATGCTGATGATGATGATGATGATGCGGGCGCTGATGCTGATCATGGTGATGATGTTATTGATGCTGCTGATGATATTGCCGATGCTGATGACGATGCTGCTGCTGATGGTAGTGATACTGCTCACGACGACTGTGATGATGGTGGTGATGGTTCTGGGCGACGATCGTGGCGACGATGATGCAGCTGCTGCTGATGAGAATTACGATGTTGACGCTGATGAAGCCGATGATAATGATGATTCGGATGATGCTGATGGTGATGATGATGATGATGATGATGATGATGATGATGATGATGCGGCTGCTGCTGATGATGCTGATGCTGATGATGATGATGATGATGCTGCTGATGATGATGATGATGATGCGGATGATGCTGATGATGATGCTGCAGATGATGATGACGATGACGATGATGATGCTGATTTTGTTGTTGATGATGATGATGCGAATAATGCTGATGATGACGATGCTGCTGCTAATGATGGTGGTGATGCTGCCGACGACTGTGATGTTGGTGGTGATGGTCATGGGCGACGATGGTGACGACGATGATGCAGCCGCTGCTGCTGATGATGATGCTGATGACGATGACGATGATGATGACGATGGCGATGTCGACGATGGCGATGACGATGATGACGCTGCTGATGACGATGATGATAACGATGCGGATGATGCTGATGATGGTGATGATGACGCTGCAGATGACGATGCCGATGCTGATGACGATGATGTAGATGATGATGCTGCTGGTTACGACGACGATGACGATGACGATATCGATGACGATGATACTGATAATGATGATGCTGCTGCTGATGATGATGCCGATCTGACGCTGATGGTGAGGTGGGTCCTGGCCTTGATGCTGATGATGATGATGATGATGATGATGATGATGATGATGAGAGGGCCACGATGGGTGTGGAGGTGGTGGTGTTGCTGCGGATGATGATTATGGGGATGCTGGTGGTGGTGATGATGCTGCGGCTGCTGATGATGATTGTGATGATGATGATGATGATGATGTTGATGCTGATGATAATGCTGATGACGATAATGATGATGATGACGATGACGACGACGATGATGATGACGATAATTATGATGATCTGACGCTGATGATGAGGTGGCTTCTGATAATGATGCTGATGATGATGAGAGGGCCATGATGGGTTTTGTGGTGGCTGTGGTGCTGCTGCTGACGATAATGATGAGGATGATGGTGGTGGTGATGGTGCTGCTGCTGATGAGGATTGAAATGATGACGCTGCTGATGATGATGATCGTTCTGATAATAATGCTGATGATGATGGTGATGATGATGCTGCTGATTGTGGTGATGGTGATGATGGTAATGCTGATGATGATAATGACTATGACGATGATGGTGCCGATGCTGATGATGATGCTGGTGATGATGTTGATGATGCTGATGCTGATGATGCTGCTCCTGATGATGATGATGATGATGATGGCGATGATGCTGATGCTGATGATGCTGATGCTGATGATGTCGCTGATGTTGATGCTGATGCTCATGAAGATGATGCTGATGCTGATGATGATGATGATGATGATGGTGATGCTGATGATGGTGATGATGGTGATGGTGATGGTGATGATACTTATAATGATGATTCTGATGATGCTGATGCTGATGCTGCTGATGATGATGCTGATGATGATGATGCTGATGCTGATGATGCTGATGCTGCTGATGCTGATGATGATGACGATGATGCTGGGGATGATGATGCTGCTGATTATGATGATGCTGATAATGATGCTGATGCTGATGCTGATGCTGCTGCTGATGATGGTGATGATGAGGTTGTTGATGACGATGATGATGATGATGATGATGATGATGATGATGATGATGCTGATGATGATGATGATGATGATGATGATGATGATTATGATCATCATGATCATGATCATGATGATGATGATGCTGATGATGATGATGCTGCTGATGATGATGATGATGATTATGCTGATGCTGATGCTGATGATGATGATGATGCTGATGCTGATGCTGAAGATGAAGATGAAGATGAAGATGAAGATGCAGATGAAGATGATGATGATGATGATGATGATGATGATGATGATGATGATGATGATGATGATGATGATGATGATGATGATGATGATGATGATGATGATGGTG
>CAUYUJ010016774.1:98478-115978 GCA_963575745.1 Prorocentrum cordatum | reverse complement strand
CCGCCCACCAAACCACCCCAACCCAACCCGAAGGCCCCGATTCGCCCTCCATTTCCAGTGAGGGGGGGTCGGGGAACACTGACAAAAACACATAGGAAGCCCGTACCCCCCCCACACCCCCCACCCACCCCGAAATTCGGGTCTTCGGGCTGGGTTGGGGCGGTCTGGCAGGTAGTCACCCTGGGGAGCACAACACGGCACAGGCACAACTCCTGGGAGCTCCGCGCCGATTTTTCTTGGATCGGCGCCTCGGCCCCCCCCCCCTGGCGGCGCCTCGGGCGCCGCCCTCGGGCGCCGCTCCGCGCCCCAGGGAGGGGGGGTCCAGTGCCGGTTCAAAAGATCGGGGCGGAGCTCTGAAGGCTTCTTCGGGGGCCCCCAAAGCGGGGTGGTGACCACACAGTGTGGTGAGTCGGTGGGGATCTTCGGAAACTGGAGCATCTACGTTACCAGTGGCGGCCTGTTTTGCAATCCCAGGAATTTTGGAGGGTCGGGGGAGACGTCGGGGTGGTGTGGTGCATACTTGTTTCCCCGTTTTCCCGTGGAAACAACCAAACATGTATATACCAAGATCCCGTATACACCAGGATCCGCTTTGAGTTCCGCGCTGATTTCTCGGATCGGCGCTTCGGCCCCCCTGGCGGCGCCGCTGGCGCCGCCCCCCGGCGCGCGGTGCGCGCCGATCTAGGAAGTCCGCTCGGATCCTTAAGACATCATGTTTGTGCAGATTTCAAAATTTCTCCTACCTCTCCTTCCCCGTCCTACCCTCCCTCCTCCCTCCCCCTCCTCCCTCCTCCCTCCTCCCGCCCTCCTCCTTCCTCCCTCCTCCCTCCTCGGCTGCACCCAAACATGCTAATACTATGCGTGCGTCGCCCCCCCAGGGGCGACGCACGCACCGAGACATCCCACAGTATCATCGTGGTGGGCGCTTTCTGGCCGTACCGCTCGGGAAACGATGTGCTAGAAGATGGTCATACTATGTGATCGGGTCGGACGCGCGCCTCCGAGGAGGACATATAGTACTAGTATGTCTCTGTGCGTCCCATCTCCCCCGTCCTCCCCTTCCTCTCCTCCTCCTCCTGTTCCTCCTCCTCCTCAATCTCCTCCTCCTCCTCTTCCTCCTCCTCCCTCGTCCTCGTCCTCGTCCTCGTCCTCCTCGTCCTCCTCTTCCTCCTCCTCCGCCTCCTCCTCCCTCTCCCCCGCATCCCCTCCTCTGTTCCCTTCTCCTCGGTCCCTCCCTGCACGATGCGCCCCTCCGCCGCCGCCCCCCGCCGTGGGCCCCCGAGGCGAGGGGTGGCGACTTCACGGCGGAGGAGTCGGAGAAGCTGGCGTCCGAGGCCCCCGAGCTCGGCAGCAAGTCATGGGAGCCTGGCGTGCCCCCTGAATTCCGCTTTTCGCGCCTGGTCGGTGAGACTGCGCCGATTTCAGAGTCGGTCAGCGTCGATTCAGCGTCGATCCAGCGTCGATTTTAAGTCGAGGATTGGCGCCGATTCGCAAGAGCCGACAAGATGGTATGGGAGGCCCCCATGAGTTGCCACCGAGCCGGAGGGGGGAGGGAGCTTGGAGCCGGCTGGGGGTCTGAGGCGGCCCGGCATTCGGTTCCGGCCAGCAGGAGAGGGGCGCGAGGTTCGAACGTGCCGGGCTTGGGAAGGTTCCTTGCCTTCTTCGGCCTCCGGGGGCCGTCTTCGGGCCCCTGAACAGTCAAACACGGATCTGGGGTGAAACTCTGCAACAGATCCAACCCGGGAGGGGTCCAGGGACGGATTTTGAGCGGATTTGGTCTCACCGATTCGTTCGGCCGGACGCGCCGGGGGCGCGGAAAGGCTGCGAGGCTTGCGCGCCTGGCAGCTCTCCTGCATGGGAACGCCGCTCCGCTGGACACCCCGGGGGCGCAGAGGTTCAAGGACAGTGGCACGCCTGGCAGCGCCTATGTGAGGCGAGGTCCCGTTGGGTCTGTGTGGTCCGCCGCTCGCTTCGCCGGACCCGCCAGGGGCGCAAGAGAGTGGTGGCAGCTGCACTCCTAGGAACACCCACTCCGAGTTTCTTAATAAGCGTCGGGGGGACGTCACCCCCGCCGACAGCCCCACATCGACCCCCGTCGCGGGAAGCCACCGCGCGTCGAAGGCGTTCCGACCCCCGTCGCGGCGCGACGACAAGGCGTGGTTGACCCCCGTCGGGGGGGGTACCCTCCTACGCTTATTAAGAGACTCAGAGCAGGGAAGGCGATGTCTGTTCTGGTTATCATCCTGCTGGGCCCCCCCCCTGTGCGCAGGAGGGCGGCGCAGCCCGGCAGGGGCGGCGCCCCGTTGGGTCTGCTTGGGAGATGGTTCCAACTGTGCCCGCCAGGCGCGGAGGAAGACGGCGGCAGTGGCACGCCTGGCAGCACCCAGGGAAGCGAAAGAAGGACGGCAGCAGAGAGGAGAGGAAACTACGGGGGCGGCGAGGGACGCGAGGAGGGAGGATGGACGTGCGAAGGTGGAGGAGGGGAAGGACTCGAGAGCGGAAGGAGCAGCAGCTGCTCCATTCGAGACGAGGCTCAGCCGCAAGTCAAGCGGAAGTCCAACCGCAAGGGTGGTTTGGGACAGTGATGGTGCACATGGAGTTGTTCGGCTCGCCTCCTGGATCCGTGAGGATCGGCAGCCTGACGGCCTGGCCGCGCCCCGCAGCAGCAGCAGCAGCAGCAGCGACTGTAACCGAATGTGGTGCATGTAAACACAGACATTCATGTTCTGTACATGTATGGATACTCTGCACATGGTTGATATTATGTATATGGGTAATCCGTAGAACGTTTACGGGTGGGCTTCTACATTTGCCCATGTTGAGACACTCGTGTACGTGCCTACGTATGCTTGAACTTATGCGTCTAGTACATGTGCACACGTATTTGCATATGTAGAGGTTTTGTAGTTGTTGAGTATGTGTATATGTATGTATTCAGGTATGCATGTATGCATGTATGCATGCATGCATGGATGCATGCATGCACGAACACAAACATGTATGTATGTATGCATACATGCATGTATATATGCATGTATGCACGCATGTATGTATCGATGTATGTACGTACGCACGCACGTACGTACGTACGTACGTACGTATGTACGTATGCATGCATGCATGCATGTATGTATGTATGTGTGTATGTGTGCATGCATGTGTGTATGTATGTATACATTTGTATGTATGTATGCATGTATGCATGTATGCATGTATGCATGTATGCACGTACGTACGTACGTACGTACGTACGTATGTATGTATGTATGTATGTATGTATGTATGTATGTATGTATGTATGCGTGTATGCATGCATGTATGTATGTATGTATGTCTGTCTGCCTGCCTGTCTGTATGTATGTATGTACGTATGTATGTATGCATGTATGTATGTATGTACGTATGCATGTATGTATGCATGCATGTATGTATGTATGTATGCATGTATGCATGTATGTATGTATGTATGTATGTATGTATGTATCTACGTATGTGTGCATATCTATGTATGTATGCATGTATGTATGTATGTATGTGTATGTATGTATGTATGCATGTACGTACCTGTGTGTATGCATACATGTATGTATGTATGTAAAGTATGTGTGTACGCATGTGTGTATGCATGTATGTATGTATGCATGCATGTATGCACTCGCGCAACTATGTATGTAGGCATGCATGCATGCATGCATGTATGTATGCATGTATCGATGTATGTACGTACGTACGTACGTGTGTATGTATGCATGTATGTATGCATGTATGTATGCATATATGTATGTATGTTTGCATGAACGTATGTATGTATGCATGTATGTATGCATGTATGTATGTATGTATGTCTGTATGCATGTTCCCCAATCAGAGCTTGCTTCTGTAGGGTCCTAGCGGATATAAAGCTGAGGTGAGGTGAGCGGCCGATTTCGGTGGCCGGGGCCGGGTGCCCGGGTGCCCGGGGGTGCCCGGGTGGCCGATTTCGGTGGCCGGGCCCGGGTGCCCGGGTGCCCGGGTGCCCGGGGGTGCCTGGGTGCCCGGGGGTGCCCGGGTGCCCGGGGGTGCCCAATAGCCCAATAGCCCAGTAGCCCTATAGCCCTATAGCCCTATAGCCTTATATCCCTATAGCCCTGTAGCCCTATAGCCTTATATCCCTATAGCCCTAATAGCCTTATATCCCTATAGCCCTATAGCCCCATAGCCCATATAGCTCTGTAGCCATATAGCCCTATAGCCCTATGGCCCTATAGGTCACAGTCCTGTAGCCCTATAGCCCGATAGCCCTATAGCCCGATAGCCGTATAGCCCTATAGCCCAATAGCCCTATAGCCCTATAGCCCTAACAAAAATCTGATTGGGTTTTTCTCCGGTATCATATGTATGTATGTATGTACGTTTGCATGCATGAATGCATGCATGCACGCATGCATGCATGCATGCATGAATGCATGCATGGATGCATGTATGTATCTATGTATGTATGTATGAATGTGTGTGTATGCATGTATGTGTGTATGTATGTATGTGTGTGTATGTATGTGTGTATGTATTTACGTATGTATGTATGCATGTACGCACGACTGCACATATGTATGTAGGTAGGCATGCATGCATGTATGTATGCATCTATGCATGTACGTCTGTATCGATTTATGTACGTACGTACGTACGTATGTATGTCTGTATATATGCAGGTATGTATGTATGTATGTATGTATGATTGTATGTATGTACGTTTGCATGGATGCATGTATGTATGTATGCATGCATGTATGTACTTATGTATGTATGTATGTATGTATGTACGTTTGCATGCATGCATGCATGCACGCACGCATGCATGCATGCATGCATGTATGTATGTATGTATGAATGTATGAATGTATGTGTGTGTGTTTGTATATCTGTATGTGTGTGTATGTATGTGTGTGTTGTATGTATGTAGGCATGCATGTATGCACGAATGAAACCATGTATGTAGGTATGCATGCATGCATGTATGTATGCATGTATGCATGTATGTATGCATCGATGTATGTACGTACGTGCGTACGTACGTACGTATGTATGCATGCATGTATGTATGTATGCATTTATGTATGTATATATGTACGTTTGCATGCATGCACGCATGTATGCATGCACGCATGCATGTATGCAGGCATGCATGGATGCATGGATGCATGTATGTATGCAAGCATGTATGTATGTATGTATGTATGTATGTACGTTTGCATGCATGGATGCATGTATGTATGTATGCATGTATGCATATATGCATGTATGTATGTATGTATGTTTGCATGCATGCATTGCTGCATGTATGCATGTATGCATGTGTGTATGTATGGATGTATGTATGTTTGCATGCATGGATGCATGTATGTATGCATGTATGTATGTATGTATGTATGTACGCTTGCATGCATGTATGTATGTGTGTACGTATGTTTGCATGCATGCATTGATGCATGGATGCATGCATGTATGTATGTATGCATGCATGTATGTATGTATGTATGTATGTACGTTTGCATGCATGTATGTATGCATGTATGTATGTACGTACGTTTGCATGCATGGATGCATGTATGTATGTATGTACGTTGGCATGCATGTATGCATGTATGTATGTATGCATGTATGTACGTTTGTATGCATGCATGAATGCATGCATTTATGCATGTATGTATGTATGTATGTATGTATGTATGTATGTATGTATGTATGTACGTACGTTTGCATGCATGCATGCATGCATGGATGCATTAATGTATGTATGTATGTATGTACGTTTGCATGCATGCATGCACGCATGCATGCATTCATGCATGGATGAATGCATGGATGCATGTATGCATGCATGCATGTATGCATGTATGTATGCATGTATGTATGTACGTACGTTTGCATGCATGCATGTATGCATGTATGCATGCATGTATGTATGTATGTATGTATGTATGTATGTATGTATGTATGTACGTTTGTATGCATGCATGCATGCATGTATGCATGTGTGTATGTATGTATGTATGTATGTATGTATGTACGTATGTATGCATGTATGTATGTATGTATGCATGCATGCATGCATGCATGCATGCATGCATGTATGGGTGTATGTATGTATGTGCACACACACATATACATATATATATATACATATATATATATATATATAGATCTTAAGGGCTTCGCCCTCTGCCGCTGGCTCCCCTATTGCCAGTGCGGGCGGCTGCGAGGGGGTATCCTTGGGGCCTCTTGGGGGTCGCCTTGGGGCCTCTTGGGGGCCTCTTGGGGGTCTCCGTGGGGCCTCTTGGGGGTCTCCGTGGGGCCTCTTGGGGATCTTTGGGGCCTCTTGGAAACGATATGTTGAATCTCTTGGAGGTCTCCTTGGGGCCTCTTGGGGGCCTCTTGGGGCCTCTTGGGACCTTCTTGGGGCCTGCTGGGGCCCTCTCGGGGCGGAAAGGTAGAGTTTTCGGTTCTCGGACTCCCTCTTGGGCCTCTCTTTGGACAGTCTTAGGGCCCTTTTGCGCCGTCTGGGGCGCCTCTTGGACCGTCTTGTGGCCCTCTTCGGCCGTCTTGGGGCCATCATGCGGGCCTCTTGGGCCGTCATAGGGGTTTACAGGGCCGTCGTGGGGCGATCTTGGGAACTTCTTGGTCCGTCTCGGAGCGTCGGAAAGCCGAAAAGGCGAGAAGGCCCAAAACCCGCATACACGTAAGGAAAATCATTGATTTTTGCTTCGTGGGGCCCACTTAGGAGGCCTCTTGGAGGCCTCTTGGGCCGTCTTGGGAGCATCTTGGGCCGTCTTGGGGCTATCATGGGACATCTTGGGGCCATCTTGGGCCGTCTTGGCCTCCTGAGGCTCTCTTGGGAGCCTCTTCGGGCAATCTTGGAGGCCTCTTGGGCCGTTCTGGCCGCGTGGTCGCGTCACCATGAGAATCCTGGGGCGGCCCGGAGCAGCCAGGATTTGAGGTTCACCCCCTCCCGTTGGCTGTCTGGTGGCGCGGCGGGGCCTCCTAGCAGACATCAAGCATGAGGCAGGCAACATGACCGGAGAGAGAAAATGCCAAACAACACATCACAACGCATAATACATGGCAGCAGGCCGCACACACCTTCGCAGCCTTGCGCCCCTGGAAGGGGCCGGTGGATCTTTCTCTCTCTCTCTCTCTCTCTCTCTCTCTCTCTCTCTCTATATATATATATATGTACGCAAGTTGAAAACATACTCGTATATCGATATGTGTATGCATGAGTATATGTATATACATGTGGGTACGTCTATGTATACACATATATATTTATATATGGATACACACCTATTAGTGTATATACATTTATATAGTTATACACATATATATGCATATATATATATTTATATATATATTTATATATATATATACAGTTGCAGAGAGAACGCGAGAGAGAAATAGGGCATTATTTTATTCCCCAAGCGCTGCTTGCACTCAGGGGTTCCTACTTGTGCCGCTAAGGAATTCGGTGGGTCCGCCGAGGTTTCGCCGCGTCGCCGCCCGTGGCCGCATCGTGGCCGCCTCTTTGCCGCCCACTTGGGGGGTCCTCCGAGGTTACGCCGCGTCGCCACCCATGGCCGTCTCGTGGCCGCCTCGTGCGCTGGGTGGCTTCTTGAAGGTGTTTTTGGCGTCTGGCAGTCCTCTTGGGGCCCTCTTGTGGCTCCTTGAGGGCCTCTTTGGTCGTCTCGAGACCCTCTTAGGGCGTCTTGGGGCCCTCCTGGGCCGCCTTGGGCTCTCGGGGCTCTCTTCGGAGCCTCCTGGTGCCGTCTTCAAGACCTCCTGGGCCTTTCTGGCCATGCGGTGGCGTCCATGTGGGAATCTTCGGGAGCCTTCTAACAGCCAAGAATTTGAGCCCCCCCCAGGTGTTTATTTCACGCTGCCCCCCCCCCCCCTGCGTAGACAGTATCATGGACACATGGCTGGAGAGACAAGAGACAAACAAATATAACACACCAGAAATACCACATGATAGCAGTCCAGCAGGATCTTTCACAGCCTTGCGCCCCTCCCCCAGGGGGGCTGCGTGTCTAGGTCAATGTGTGTAGATGTATATGTGTATGTGTACACAGCTGTGCATATATATATATATATATATATATTTGTATTTATGTTCACGTACACGCATCTATAGAAATAAAAGGGGGGGGAGAGAGAGAGAGAGGGACAGGGGTATCGAAACATAGGATACACATGTACGTATGTATAGCTGTACATGCTACACATGTTTACATATAGGTCTTATGCACGTGCATGTACACAGAGAGAGAGAGAGGGACACTGAGAAAATGAAGGGGAGAGGGAGAGAGAGAGAAAGAGAGAGAGAGAGAGAGAGAGAGAGAGGGGAGAGAGAGAGAGAGAGAGAGAGAACAAGAGAGAGAGAGATATAGCGACAGAGAGAGAGAGAGAGAGAGAGAGACAGGGAGAACATGAGGGAGGGAGGGAGGGATACGAACAGGGGAGTCGGAGGGAACGAAGGGAGCGAGGGGGAGAGATGGTAAGGGGAACAAGCCTGGGGAGGCGGAGGGGGAGGATACACATGATGGGATACAAATAGTTATGTACATATGCATCTCTCGAAATGTAGGTATGAGTGTGCACCCACCTGTATATTTATATATGTATATATATATATATTCACACTGGTCATGCGTAGATGTATACACAAACAGAGAGAGAGAGAGAGAGAGAGAGAGAGAGAGAGCAGCATATACTTAGAGAGGGAGAGGGCGAGAGAGAGAGAGAGGAAGAGAGAGAGAGAGAGAGAGATAACGACACACACATATATATAGATGTATACATATATATATATATAGATATATACCAAGACATACACATACACACATCCGTATATACATATATGCTCGCCCCTATGATCATACATTTCGCCTTCTCTCCTCCTTCCACTGCTCCTCCTCATTATCCTCCTCTTCCCTCTCCCCATTCTCATCATTCTCATTATTTTCATTATCCTTCTCATTATCATCATTCTTCCTTTTTTTCCTGTTTCTCCTCCTTACGAGGGAGCCATGAGGGAGCCATGGGGGGATCGCACATGCGATGTCCCTTCGATGTCCTCCTCTCTCCTCACCCCTCTCTCCCTCATGGCTCCCTCTATCCATCCTGTCCGCTCTCTCCTCCTCCTCCTCCCTCTATCCATCCTGTCCCCTCTCTCATCCCCTTCCTCTCTTCATATCCCTCCCACCCCATCATCTACCCACCCCTCCCCCTCCCTCCCATTATCCGCCTTTTGGTTCCGAACGCGACCCAATATAACCACCATCACAGTTTATTTTTTTACTTTGGAGTTTGCGGTTGAGGAAGAAGGAGAGAGAGAGAGAGAGAGAGAGAACACAAGAGAGGGATAATATATCAGGTCCGTAGGTAAACTGGCTCAAAAGCTTTTCCTCGGAGATCGCTGCACACCATCCCTGTCCACAGGATGTTTTCGATCACGGGTGGTGTGAAGCATGTCGGCGTTGCGGGTGTTGCTCGGCTGGATCTCCAGTTCGTTGAGCGCCCTCCCACAGCAGAGCCCCCCCACACACGAGGATATCATAGGCCGCATCCAGACGGGGGACATTCATCTGCATGCGTCCCGCGTGCCTTTCACCAAGCAAGACCTCAACGTAGGCATTGCCAACTTGCAGCGGGCCCTCTTCTTGCGGACTGGGACCAGAGGGGGGTGGTCCGCCGAGGCCTGGGAGAGGCTGCGCGGTGCTTTGCGGTGGAAGAAGCAGGAGCGCCGCGGCCCGCAGCCGTCGCTCGGGGCCCTGGCCTTGCCTGCCCCGCCTGCTGGGCCAGCAGCGCAGCCACCGTTGCTTGCGCTCCCTGCGCCGCCAGCGCCGGCTGCGCCCGCCGCGGCCTCGGGCGACGACGAGGGCCCCCCCGACGACTCCGACTCGAGCAGCGCCAAGGACGAGAGCAGCGACGACTCCGACCCGAACAACGACGCGGACCAGGAGCAGCAGGAATACCAGCTGAGCGAGCACAGCCTCCTGGACGAGCTGAAGTTGGAGAACCAGCTCCTGCGCAAGGAGAACGAGCAGCTAGAGGAGGACGCGCTGCGCCTTCGACAGGCCAGCGAGCGCTTGAAGCTCGAGCTCAGCAAGGCGGCGGCCGCGCTGAACGGCTCCTGAGCTGCGGCGGCGGCTCGGCAGGACAGGGGGAACGCGCGTCTTAGGCGAGCTTGCCCGCGCTGCGGCCGCGCGCGGGAGCCTGGTGAAACAATCGTCATCGTCGTCGTGAAACGCCGGGGGCGCGGGGGGGCAACGGGGGGCGACGCCAGAAACGCGCTCGAGAGACCCACGAGAGGGCCTGGGAGGAGGCCCAGGAAGACGCCCAGGGAGAGGGCAGCAGGGCAACTCAGGAAACATCATCACCAATGCAAGCAAGAGATAGTGTCCTCGCTGCTGTTTTGGCTCAATATAGGGTTCAAATTTGTGTTCACCCCTGTGCTATGAAGCGCCCTGCCGCTTCCGCTGCCCGCGCGGCGAAGCGCCCCGCCGCCGCCGTTCGCGGCGCAAGGAAGGGCGCCATCGCCGAGCGCCCCGCGGCCGCGTTCAAACTCTTCCCAGAGCCCAAAAGGGGGAAGGCCCGCGTGCAGGGCAAGATGGGGGAAGGAGAAAGGCACGGTTTCCTGCGTTCGCACCGTTCATGGCGCCGAGAAGACACGGAAGGAGCGCAGCGCGTGGTGTCGCAACGTCGACTCTTTCAACATGGGGAACGAGAGCGAGCTCGTGGACCTCCTGATCAAGGACGGGTTCCTCCTCGATTGGTCAGTGCTGACCTGCCCATTTTGCGGGAGGTGCACCCTCGGCAAACGGTGCGCCAGGGAGTGGTGTGTGTGTGTGTGTGTGTGTGTGTGTGTGTGTGTGTGTGTGTGTGTGTGTGTGTGTGGGGGCGGTTCGGGCTGTGCGCGGCCGTGCAGCGACGGGGGGGACTGCGGCAGGCAGGTGCGCCCCACCCACTGTCGCCCCATTTTCGCAGGTGGCTGGGGAAAGGAGACGTCGTCGTTGAAGGACAAATGCAGGGTCATGTTCGGCATTTCTCACGGGGATGACGACCGCGCAGGTCCACCAGCACTACTGCACCAACTACAAGATGACCGAGGCTACGACCCGCAACCTGGACCTTGCCCGCGAGCAGTACGTGGATAACGTACGAGAAGGACATCGTGCACGGCGACGGCAAGACGTGGGTGGACGTCGAGGCCGACGAGTCCGTCTTCGCTTCTGCGATCACGGATGACAAGGAGATGAAGGAGTGTGAGAAGTGGGCAGTCGTTGTGCAGCGGGGCAAGCTAGAGACCCTGGTGCTGCTCAGAACTGAGTCGGACCGCGCGACGAAGAAGGCGCCTGGCCCAGGCGCCATCAAGAAGACCGAGTGTAAGCCCTTCTTTTTGGGCCGCCTCAAGGATCGCAAGGTGATTCTCCACTTGGACGGTGCCAGGAGCTACAGGATGAAGGCTCCTGGGGTGTTCCACGACTCTGTCAGGCACTGCAAGAAGCGCGTGAAGCGCGGGGGGACGTGGTTGTGGGTCAAGCCCGTGTGTTCCGAAATCGTGAAGCACAAGCTCCCGAGCGGCGCGGTGCTGAAGGTGAAAAGCGGGCGCGCAGATCATCGACAGGGCGTGGAATCACGTCGAGCACCACATTGGCCCCCGCACTTACACGCCGCGCAGTGGGGCGATTGCCGAGCGCGTCCGCTCCGCACAGTGGGAGTACTGGCGTCGCGGACCCGACCCGTGGTCGGCCACGGGCGAGATGCTGTGCGACTTGATGGGGTCCACGTTCTGATCTGCAACAGCGCAAGAGCACTTGTGATGGCTGGCGTTCTATTCGGATTGCGGTGTGTATGCGCCATTCGTTAGTGCGGCTCGATGCCGCTGAGAGGGGTGCCATTCCACAGCGGGGTGCAGCAATCGGCTAATGCTGCCCCGCTAAGTTTATGAAACCTGCACGCGCACGGCTTCGCCTCCATTAAGAAACGAGGGGCGTGGGGGGGGGGGGCGGGGGGGGGGGGGCGCGCGCGCGTCGTGCGCGGCAGTCGCGGCTGCGGCCGCAGGGGGGGGGGGCGCCGTTCCGCTGCGTTTCAGGTTCGTGCGACGGCCGTCGCGTTGCCCCCCGCCGCCGGGCTTTCGGTTCATGCTTCCGTTTGCGCCCGCTCTCTGCCGTGGCGAGGCTGGCAGCTCGCGGCGTCGAATCAATGGGGGGGGGGGGGGGGGGTCGTCGGCGGCGGGGCCTCCGCTACTGATCATATCAAGAACGCGTGGCTGCGCGCGGCGGCGGTGCAGTCCTGCAAGAAGCCCGACGAGCCCGGGCGTTTCCAATCAGACCCTCCCGCTGCGTTCGCCCTCCGCGACGTGCCGCTCCAATGCGCGGACAGCGTCGCGAGTCTGAAGCATTTGGTGGATTGGGTGGCGCTGGGGGGTGGCGCCGGCAACCGCGTGGCGTGTATGGCGCCATGTGCGCAGGCAACCGCATGGCGTTGCCAGCCCCGTTTAAACCTGACAAGGGCCCCGGTGAAATCGCGTTCACCACGCAGCCCCGCATCTTGCCGAAGGGCGCGAACGGCGAGCAGCGCGCGCTGAAGCGCGCCAGGTTCGACGCCAAGGTTCGGGCCGACATCGCCGAGGAGGTCTTCGTGGAGGGCAGGGCGCTCGCTGTCCACTGGGGGAGCTCGGCCGACATTAAGACGCCACTCGAGCTCTTCTTCTGCGTGATGGACAGGCTGGGCGGGGTCAGATCCGCCGCTGGGTTCAGCCGTCCGTGGTCGCAGCCGTCGGCGGTGGCGGTTACGACGAGGGAAGGCGAAGAGCTGGCTACCGGTTCATAGAGGAGTTCGGCCCGAGGGCAGACAACCGCAATCAGTTCGTGGAGTGGACCGACGAAAAGATAAACGACGAGCGCTCGCCGACCTTCGGCTGGCAGGCGGCCGATGTAAAGGAGTCGCTCCGCAAGTGCGCGTCAGGTAGTGTTGGCGCAATGGCGCTCGAGCCTTTGGCGGCCACGCTCGAGCGCTTCCACCCGCTCGTGTTCGACAACGTCGTGGCCCCCATTCTCAAGAGCCACGACGTGCACGGGGCCATGCGGATTGGCAAGACCAGGGTCGGCAAATCCACAGCGTCGAAAACCGTCGGCCTCGCCATCTCCGCCTGCCAGATCGATGAATGCGGCCGCGCCGACCTCCGCCCGAGCGTCGCCGCGACAAAGAAAATCGATTTCTTGCGGCTCGAACCTGGAACAGTGTTCAAGCCCGCTATCGTGGACGACACCGCCCCCCCGAAGTGGGCCTCCGATGCGATCAAGGCCTTCCTCGACCCCGCCGAGGAAGACGCGCTGTTGTGGGCGAGGCCGCAGGGCGCGTACAACGCGCGCCATCGACAAACAATGAAACGCCATGCGGCGGCAAGCCATTTTTTCCATGTGTGTTTTGATGCGCGTCGTTTTCCGCGCGCTGCATAGGTGGGGCGGCGCCTCGTTCGAGCAGCGCCGGCCCCGCCAGATCTGCGTCAATTCGCGCGATGAGAAGTTCGAGAAGAAGGTGCGTTCCATCCGCAGAGGCAAGTAAGATATCAAATTCGACGACTTTTCAAAATCATCGATTACAGCTTCGTGGGCGATAAGCAGAGCGTCTACGACATGGCGGACGTGGAGGCGTACGTGGCGAGGTCCAACGTCGCGCTGCTCACTAAGGGGTGGATGTGCCTGTGGCTGGCGTCAACGACTAAGGATCCAGTTTCCCGCTTCCCGTGGCCAGCGCCCGAGAAGCCAGACCTCTTCGCGCCCGAGACCACACCTATCCTGCAGCGTTCCAGGAAGGATCAGACTTTCACACCGCCCGACTACGACATGCACATGAAGTGGGCCGTGGCCGCCATGAAGAGGCTTGCTCGGGGCGACGACGCCGGGCGCTCGAATGCGATCCGCGGCCCCGCGCTCTTCAACCAGGGCACGCCCCCGAGGTGCAACTTCCCTGAGGTGGGTGTGACGTGGGCGTCGGCGCCGACGCCTCCGCCGCCGCCGGCGCGGCCGTGGCCCCCGCGCCCGCTCCCCCAGTCAACCCAGATGACGATGACGACGACCTTGGTCTCGGCGGCGGGATGGGCGGCGCCGCCGGCGCAGGTGGCGAGTCAGACGTCTTTGGTTTCGGCGGCGGGATGGGCGGCGACGACGGCCCCTCCGACGTGCCCGCCGCGGCCGCGCCCCCCGCGCCTGCCGCGCCGATCAAGAGGGGGCCAGGGGTTTTCCGCTTCCACTTCAAGAAGCCCCAGGGGCTCATTGACCTGAGCACGCCGACGCCGAAGCAGAAGCGCATGACCCTCGATGAGGAGCTCTCGCGCATGGTAGGCGAGGGCGAGGCGGCGGGCGCCGCGGCTGCGAGTTCGAGCGATGTCGCGCCAGCGTGAGAGCGCTCGTGGTGGCTGGCGCTCTGAGGGGTGCGATGTATACGCGGCGCTTGCGATTGCGGCTGGGGGCCGCTGAGTGGGGTGCCATTCTGCAGCGGGCGGGGCAGCAAGCGGCCAATGCTGCCCCGTTGGAGTTACCTGACCCGCGCGCGCGACGTCTCCCGACGAGCAAACAAGGGGGGCGCGCGGCAGTCGCGGCAGCGGCCGCAGAGAGCGAGAGAGAGGAGAGAGAGGAGAGAGAGGAGGGAAAGAGAGAGAGAGAGAGAGAGAGATAGAGAGAGAGAGAGAGAGAGATAGAGAGGAAGATAATGAGGGGATAGGCGGGGAGGGCGGCATTGAACGCACGTTGTGTTTATCAGGTTTTCCAGATTTGCCAGGTTATCCCAGACGCTGACAATTGCAAAACGTTGTGTGTTTCCAGATTTTCCAGATATTCCAGATCTTCCCAGGGACCACCCCTGTGAAGAACTTTTTCCGGTCGCGGCCGCGAGACAAGGGTGGGCCGGCGAGAAGCAAAGTCCGGGGCACGAGCGAGGCTAATTAGCTACAACAGGCACAGGCCGGCTGGCCCGCTCACAAAGCAGCCGCGAAGCTGATGGGGAGCTGACGGCCCTTGTGAAAAAAACGTTGTGTTTTGCGGATTTTCCAGATCTTCCTGATCTTCCCAGAGACTACCCTTGTGAAAAGCGCTGTGTGTTTCAGATTTTCGAAATATTCCAGATCTTCCCAGAGATTACCCTGGTGAAAATCGTTGTGTTTTCCAGATGTTCCAGACATTCCAGATCTTCCCAGAGACTACCCTGGTGAAAAACGTTGTGTGTTTCCAGATTTCCAGATATTCCAGATCTGCCCAGGGACTACCCTGAGTTTGCAGCATAGTCTCTGGGAGGATCTGGAATATCTGGAACATCTGGAAAACACAATGTTTTTCACCAGGGTAGTCTTTGGGAAGATCTGGAATATGTCGAAAATCTGGAAAACACGCTTTTCACAAGGGTCGTCTCTGGGAAAATCTGGATTACTTGGGAAATCTGGAAAACACAACGTTTTTCGCCAGGGCGGTCTCTGGGACGATCTGGAATACTTGGAAAATCTGGTAAACGCTGTGTTTTTCAACGGTTAGTGTTTGGAGAAGACGGAGGCATTCCAATAGAAAGAAGACGGGCAAGAAACGATCGAGGATGAGGAGGAGTATGTATGATGATAAGGGGGGACCACACATATATAATATATACATCAGGGATTAACACACATATATATATACACATATATACATCGCGAGGTATATATGTATATAACAACAACAACAGCAGCAACAACAACAACAGCAACAACAACAACACACACATATATATACATATATATATATATGTAAAAAGAGAGAGAGAGAGAGAGAGAGAGAGAGAGAGAGAGAGAGAGAGAGAGAGAGAGAGAGAGAGAGAGAGAGAGAGAGAGAGAGAGAGAGAGAGAGAGAGAGAGAGAGAGAAAGAGAGAGAGAGAGAGAGAGAGAGAGAGAGAGAGAGAGAGAGAGAGAGAGAGAGAGAAAGAGAGAGAGAGAGACACAAATAGAGAGAGAGAGAGAGAGAGAGAAAAAGAGAGAGAGAGAGAGAGAAAAAGACAGAGAGAGAGATAGATAATGAAAGAGAGAGAGAGAGAGAGAGAGAGAGAAAGAGAGAGAGAGAGAGAGAGAGAGAGAAAGAGAGAGAGAGAGAGAGAGCGAGAGAGAAGGCATGAGCAAAAACAAAAGCGCTTGCGGGCTCGCGCCTGCTGCTGCCACCGCGGACTGTGCGTGTGGCTTTCGGTTGCTGCCGCCGCCGTCGATGCCCCGGTGCTCCGCTGCGTCTGCCGACGTCCCCCTGCCCTGGGCGATGGCTGGAGATACCGGCCGACTTTCGCCACACGGGGGATGCCGTGGTCCACCGCCAGGGTATGACCATATCCACCGCCTCGGAGGCGTGCCCTGGGATCTCGACGAGCGATGGATGTGGATCTCTCGCTCCCTGAGCCCCTGGGACACGCCCCGTGGCGGTGGGCATGGACCTCTTCTGGCAGCGCAGTGGTCGGCGTCCAGTGGGAGGCCACGGCTGCTCAGGATCTGTCCCCAGACCCCTCCCGGGGTCCAAACGCACTAGTTCAAACGCACTAGTTCTCCGAGCTGCGTCCAGCCATGGCGACGAGGCCCCCCCCCCGAAGGCCAATTGCCGTTTTCCCAACTCGTCCTCCCTGGAGATCCGATGTTGCGAAACACGCGCAGAGAGAGAGAGAGAGAGAGAGAGAGAGAGAGAGAAAGAGAGAGAGAGAGAGAGAGAGAGAGAGAAAAAGAGAGAGAGAGAGAGAGAGAGAGAGAGAAGTCGCGCACGTCAAAGGTGCATCGGCAGACCTGTGAGACAGGATCCACTGCCGGGTGGCGCGGCTGTGAAACAAGGAGGCGCCGTGCCCAAAACGACACGCATCCGTGTGGCACGGGATGCCCAAACACCTCCTTGTGCACGAGCCGCTCGCCAAAAGTGCACCCTCGCGACACGGCGAGAAAAGTCACGACCCCCCCCCCCCCGGGCCCCCTCGGCGCTCCGAGCGCCGCCGGGCTCCCTGCCTCTCCGCCCCGCCGCCCCGTGGCGCCTGCAGGCGGACACGCTGGCGGAGATCAGAGCCCTGGAGAAGGGCGAGTCCTGGGCTCCGCCCCAGCCGGTGGTCCCGCGCCCGTCGTCCCAGTTGTCAAGCAGTGGCGAGGCGTCCTGGCTCGCCTATATAGTCCTACCGAACAGTGTTCCGAGAGCCTTTTGTGTTTTCCACGAAGTGTTCTCAGAACGTTTCTGGCGGAGTCATTCTTGTTTTGCCACATCGGGCTTATGCTCTAAGAACATTGCTTTTGTTCTTAGAACATCTTTGGGTTCTAAGAACATGTCGTGGCAGGACTATAGGAATGCCGGGACGGCCGGTCCCGGCTTAATTGCTCGGCCGCGCGCAGAAGGGGGGTAGGGGGAGCGGGGAAGGCTTTTCTGAAGGAGGCTACTTCGTAGAACGCGCGCGGGCCTTGTCTATGAATGTAAGGCCGCC
>CAUYUJ010016774.1:82433-92433 GCA_963575745.1 Prorocentrum cordatum | reverse complement strand
GGATGGATCAGGGGCGAGACGAGGGGCAGCAGGAGGGAGGAAAGCGAGAGGAAGGAGGCAGGGGGAGGTAGAAGGCAAAAGAGGGGAAGCTGATAAGGGGGAGAGAAGGGATAATGAATGGAAGAGGAAGGGGGAACAGAGGATGGAAGAGGAAGTGGGGAAGTTGCAGAGTCCATTTGGATCCGATCCGCCCGATTCGATGTCGATGTTGGCGGGCTCAATCTGATTATAATATGATGTTTCGACGATCCGATGCGGCCCAGCGCTTGCATGGCGCTCTTGTGCATCCAGGCGCAAGCGATTCAAATCTGTTTCGACTCTGTGCCAGTGCAGACCGATTCGACGCACATTTCGATTCAATCCAGCTTACTGATCCGATGGTGACTGATCCTGAGATGGAGGAGATAGGGAGTAAGGAGGAGAGAAAGGGGAGTTGCGGTGCGGAGGAGCAGAGAAGGATTGAGGATGTGGGAGGCGGGAAGAGGAAGTTGCGTGGAGGAACGGGGGATGGGATATCACTGACTAGGTTTACGATGTTCGTGGGTGTTCCAGATGGTGGTAGAAAGTATCAGGTTCTAGGGGGGACACCGCGTTCTAGGGAGTCTTAGGGTGAAGGGGGAGGACAAGAAGGAGGAGCGCGGAGGCAAATTAATAGGGAGTAACGAGAGGCTAAAGATGCTGGTGGTCGTGATGATGGTGGTGATGATGGTGATGATGATGATGGTAGAGAGGATGCCGATGATGACGATGATGATGACGATGATGATGGTGCTGTTGTTGTTCGTGATGATGATGAGGTTTCCGATTCCGATTGTGATTATGATTATGATGTTGTTGATGGCGGTGATGCGGGTGATGAGACTGATGATGGTTAGGATGATGGGCCTTATACTTCATGTTCGTAGTAGTAATGTTCCTGTTTAGTGTGCGGTCTCCTTCTCATTCGTACGCACATTCGCACCAGCATTGTGTTTGTTGATGCGAGTGTTCGGATGATGATGGTGATATTGATAATCATGGTGATGATGATGCTGATGATGATGCTGCTGCTGATGATGATGCTGATGATGACGATGATTGTGGTGGTGGTAGTGGTGACGATGTCGATGACGTTACATGATGTTGGGGGGGAAACACAGTCTATCGCATGTGTTCAAGAGCTTGCGTTCGGAATCCGCGGAGATGTCGCATGTTCTCGAATGTGCGATCGCTATTATTCCCACATGAACATCTATACTTTCTGAAATTTATGGATTGGGGGAGGAGATAGAAGAGGCGGTGGACGACGGAGGAGGGACGCGGGATGGGGACGGACGTTGGAGAAGGAGGGAGGACGACGGTCTCACAGCAGCGCCGGCATGCCGAGTGCGGAATCCCACCCGGGGCTCTGCCATTCTTGCGGCAGGAGCGCCGCTCGGCGCACACGAGCAACGGCCAAGGATTTCGGCTGACCCCCACTATCTCCAAGGCGCTGGAGTCGGCGTTCTTGCGGGGGACGCGCCGATGCCGGCCAGGGCTGGGGTGTCGGGGATGTTTTGCTCGAGGCGGCCTCGGGGGGCGGCACCCGCCCGGGGGCAGTTCCGCAGGAGCACCCGCGGAAGCACCCTCCCCTGGCCCTCGCCCTCCCCCTCGCTTTCCTCCTCCCCCTCGCCCCTCGATGTCTTCGTTGTCGTCCGCCTCGTCCTCTGGGGGGGGCTTTGGGAGCCTCTGGGAGGGCTCTTGGGGCCATCGTGGGCCGGAGGGATCGAGGTGCCCGTTCGTGCTCCCCCTCTTGGGCCCCTTTTGGGTGCCTCTAGGGCCGTCTCGGGGGCCTCTTCGTGGGGCCCTCTTGGGGCGTCTTAGGGCTTTGCAAGGGGCCTCCCGGGCAGTCCTGAGACTGTTGGGGGCATCGAGCGTGAAAAGCTGAGCAGGAAGGTGAGCCTCCAACTCCTCCTCCTCCTCCTCCTCTTCCTCCTCCTCCTCCTCCTCCTCCTCAGCCATCGAAGCCTTCTTTTTGCAAAGACTCCAGCCATCCATTCAGGCCAGAGCACTCATCCCAGATGTCGACGAATAAAAAAAAATAACTCCTCCTCTTCCTCCTCGTCCTCCTCCTCCTCTTCCTCCTCCTCCTCTTCCTCCTTCTCCCCCCCTCATGCTTCTCCTCCTCCTCCTCCTCCTTCTCCTCCTCCTCCCTTTCCTTTTCCTCCTCCTCCTCCTCCCCGCGACCTCCTGCTACTCCACCGCCTCTTCATCCTGCCCCTCCTCCTCCCCCTCCTCCTCCTCCTCCTCCTCCTCCTCCTCCCTCCTCCTCCTCCTCCCTCCCCCTCCTCGCACCCCTGCCCCTCCTCCTCCCGCCCCCCCTCCTGCCCCTCCCACGGCGGCCACGACGTGCTTCGGCACGGACGGCCCGAGGCGTCGGGGGCTCTGCAGGCGCGCGTGGTGCCGTTCGCCGCCGCGTTCCACGGCGCGCTGATGCGGCCGGCCAGGGAGCAGCTGCACCAGGCCTCGAGGGGACTCCTCCCTCTCCTCCTCCTCCTCGTCCTCCTCCTCCTCCTCCTTCTCCTCCTCCGCCTCCTCTTCGTCCTCCTCCTCCTCCTTCTCCTCCCTCCCTTCTTCCCCTCCTCCTCCTCCTCCTCCTCCTCCTCCTTTTCGTCGTCGTCCTCCTCCTCCTCCTCCTCCTCCTACTCCTCTCTCTTCCCCCTCTCCCTCGTCCTCCTTCCTCCTCCTCCTCCTCCTCCTCCTCCTCCTCCTCCTCCTCCTCGTCTCGACCTTCTACACGGGCAACGGCCTCACCTTCGACACCACCTTCGGGGAGCAGGGCAGACGTCGGGCGTCTCGAAAAAAGTCCAGGCGGACGTGTTTCGTCGGTCTTGGTCCCTCGGGGCCCTCACCAGGCCTCGTGGCTGTCGAGAAAAACGACTCGGGGTGAAAAGCTGGTCCCAGGGAGCCCGGGAACTGGTCGGGAGGTCGGGGGCCCGTGTCGAAAAAATCGGAACGTCGGATGTTTTGGGGGAGGAGGCGACGGGTTCAGACCCCAACCGGGCGGTCCAGATCCCAACCAGACGGTCCAGATCCCAAGCGGTGAGAAAGCCAGAACGGTCCAGATCCCAACCGCCAGATAAGGTGGTATAGGTATAATATTGATTTCCTTCCACAGAAACGCATACGACATGTGTGCGGGAAGTTTCAGGGACGCATGTGAAACAGGTGCCAAACTTACAAGGAGTGTGTATGCAACGTCTATGACGGTAAACACCACGTCGGAGTGCTCACAGCTTCTGTAGGATTCCTTCAAGAATCCTGATGCGTCTTTTTAGAATCGTCTTGGTTTCCTCCGGAATCCGGACGGGAATCCTTCGGGAAGCCTTTGAGGAATTCTCAAGAACCCTGCAGGAATCCCTCAGGAACCCTTCAGGAATCTTCAGGAATCTTTCGGGAAACCTCGAGGATCCTCACACACGCGCGCGCGTCGTCGCGCGCGCATGCCGAAATCCTTGGAAAACCTTCGGTTCTGCAAGGATTTCCAAATCGAGTGTCGCGAAAACATATTGACAGCACATGGTTTTGCAACGCGAACTTTCACATACAGATACACAACAACAAACCGTGCGCCCGCCGCCCTTGCGAGTTCTTACGAAAACAAATTGGTTTTCAACATTTGCATGACATACTTACAAATTGGACTCGCGCGCGCGTGTCGACATCGTTCGAGCGCCCTTGCGCACGTGCTGTCGACATAATCCCTTGCAACAAATAGGACGCGCGCGTCGTCGCGTGCGCATGTCGAAATCCTTGAAAAAACCGTCGGTGTCGTACAGGTTACAAAATCGAGTGCCCCGGAAACATTTAACACACGCGGTTTTGCAACACCAGTTCCACCCCCAAACAACGCGCTCGCGCCTTTGCTGGATCTTAAAGGGACCATCTATTTTCCGACATTGCCATCGAATTCTCCCAGGCAGGCCTCTCGCGCCGCACGTCGAACTCATTCGAACGCCCTTGCGCGCGCGCTGGGGTGGGGGGACGACCCGTCTCAAATAATACCATGTGGGCCAATCGCGCGCGTCGGCCGCGCGCGCACGTCGAATTCCTTCAAAAACCTTCATCGCATACGCGAGGACATCGTCATCGTTATCGGCGGGCGTGATCAACAACGGTGCCGTCATTGGCCTTGCCGTCGTCATCGCCACCTTCGCCACCATCGCTATTCTAATAATCGTGGCTACCTTTGTCGGCGTCGCAATGATACCGCGCCCGCCCAAGTCACCGACTCGCACTGACGTGCCCGCTGGGAAGTGCCCAGCGGTCAGCGCCACCGCGGCCGCGTCGGTCGTGCCAAACTAGCTTGCCGCTGTGCGCGCGAGCATGCGCGGGCTAGCGTGTCCGCAGAGATGCACCAGCCAACCACCAAGCACTCATCGCAACCGCCGCCGCTTGGGTCTTGCAAGCCAAATTGCGGGTGGGTGGGTGGGATTTTTGCAGGGGCATGGAATGCGTCAACTCGTTTGTAACAATCAATTGCGTCACAAGGTTGCTCCACATGGTAGCACCACCAGAACTGCTCATGGTCCACAACGGCTAACATATACGTACGCGTTACGCTATCTAATTGGTCTCCCCGTCCATCGGATCTCTCGTTCGTTCGTTCATCCCCTTCTCTCTTTGTCTCCCTCTCTATCGCTTTGTTCGTTTTGTTTATATGCATGTGTATATGTTTGATTATGCGAATGACGTTCGCGCCTTTTGGCCTCTCATCTATAGACTCTCTCGTTGTTTCGTTTCTCCCCCTCTGTGATATCTGCCTCTGTCCGTCACTCCTTCTCCAACCCTTCCACGAGTTACGCACACTTTTCTCCCTTTCTCTTTATACATATATATATATATATATATATCAATTTCTCTTCCCCCCCCCTATCCTTAACTTTCCCCCCTCCTCCTTTCCGCTTCCTTGAGAGCAACTCCTCGTCGCTGCATCACCAGGTTTGTCTGGAGGGCGGGCGGGGCGTTTCGACTCATACGTTCTCCATGCGCGAGGTCCTGAAGCGCGATCATCCAAGCATGTACACGGATGGCGGACGAGATGTGTTCAACGTGCCGCTGTCACTTTAGCGCCGCGCGCGCTCGTCTTAAGAGTTTCCAGCAGCTACAAAGTGTAGGGCGGTCTGCCCTGAACTTGTGAGTCGCGCCGTAGCGCCGCAGGCATTCTCCTTCACAGCTTCCGACGGCTACGAGAGGGGAGCCTTTGTCGTTTTGAGCACGTAACCCTCGCTTCAGCGCCGCACATGCTCGCTTAACACTGGTCAGCAAGTGCAAGGGTGGAGGGCGGTCCCTCTTCAAAATGGGGCTCTCGCTCTGGCGCAACCAGCACGATCTGGCGACATGGGCATTCGCGCTCGTCCAGGGCACCAGTACCTAATTGTCAGCTGGAGCAGTGCTGCCTTTCAGGGCTCCTCGCCAGAGGTCTTGGCGAGCCTGTCCACCTCCACTGCCCCTTCCCTGCCCCGAGGAGGTCGAGCATGAGCCAGGCCAGGGCACATGTTCAGACCCTGACTCGGATTCCCCCCTATACTCGGAGCAACTTCTGGAACGAGCGCGGTCCCTTCCTGTGACGATGGCCAAGAGTCAGGCGTTGATTCCTCCACCCTCCTCTCACGCAAGTGCCTCGTTGTCACCGCCCTCTGCACGCGGTGTACTCGCATGCATCTGGCTTCTTGCTACCAGGTCCCCAGCCACCTTTCATCGCCACCCTGTAACTGTCTATGTTCTAAGTTGCCATCCATCTGGCTTGCAACAGGTGTTCGACGAGCTCGTTTTCAAGATGAAGCCCCCAAGGCGCGCCGACGAACAGATGAGGGAAGAGGAAGAGGAGGAGGAGGAGAGCAGGAGTAGGAGTAGGAGTAGGAGTAGGAGGAGGAGGAGGAGGAGGAGGAGGAGGAGGAAGAGGACAAATGTGCCCCCCCCCACCCAATACGCGCCCTTGCCTCAGCCCACCTTGGCAAAACACCCTCGTCATGTGTACACGGATGTTCTCCTTGCTGTATGCCGTCTTCGGTCATATTTGTTTTTCCCCGAAATTCTTCGCGTGTCTTCACCAGATTATCCAGCGACCGGCGTCTCGTTCACAATCCGCGTGATCTAACTAACTATGGCCTTGCCTGGTGAAGGCTGGCGTCGTTTGGACGCGCCTGGTGTGGTCGGACGCAGCGTTGTGTGTGTGTGCCGATCTGGTGTTCTCGGTCTTGTTTGATGCGAGAAAGGAGAAAGAGGAGGAGGAGGAGGAGGAGGAGGAGGAGGAGGAGGAGGAGGGGGAGGAGGAGGGGTATTTCAATGCTCCGTGCTCCATGCTGCATCCTCCGTGTTCCATCCTTCACTCTCCTCATCCTCCCCGGCCCCAGGACATGTCCTGGGCCGAGTTCCGGCAAGAGGTTCGAGGCAGACCCAGCTCGTTGCGCGGGTGGCGCCCCAGGATGCCCAAAGAGGGCCAGAAACGTCAGACTCCGCCGAACAAGTCGCACGCATGTCCTGGCTCTTGCGCGATCCGGTAGCGATGGGGACTGGGGCCAAAGCGGGGCGCAGGCCAGGGAAAGCAGGGGGCGAGCGACGACGACAACCACCACCAACACGCAGGGGCCCAGGGCCCAGAACAGGGCCAGGGGTGGGCGAGGGGAGAGGGGACGAGCGACGACGACCACCACCGCGAGAACAACTGAATCCGCGGCTAGGGGGAGCGAGGGGGCCGGGGCCAGGGCCCAGGGTACTTGCGGGGAGAGGGGTCGAGCGACGACGACCACCACCAGAATGAAGAAGTCTGAGCTCCAGGGCGCAGCCGTGAGAGAGAAAGTCCGTCCCTTCCTCCTCCGCCTTCGCAGGTCCCCAGAGGACCCGAATCCCCCCGGGCCCCCCCAGAGATCTCCGGAGGCTCCGCATGCCAAGCACGTCTCAGAGCACTGACCATCTTCGCCTCCTCGCCGATCTCCTCCTCCTCTCCTCCCCGCCCCCGGTGCGACATCTACCTCAACGCCGCGGGGGACCGCGCCGCCGCTGGGTCGGACCCAGCTGGCTTCGTGGAGCTGATGCGGGCGCAGATGACGAGCGAGGCGCGGGCAGTCGCGGCCGCCTTCGTCGCCGTCGCCGCCGTATGAGGAGGCGGAGGAGGATATGATGCCGATGAGCAGTAGTTATCCTATTTTTCCTCTCGCTCCTCCTCTCGCTCCTCCTCCTCCTCCTCCTCCTCCTCCTCCTCCTCCTCCTCCTCCTCCTCCTCCTCTCCATCTCTCTCCTCCTCCTTCTCCTCCTCCTCCTCCTTCTCCTCCTCTCCATCTCTCTCCTTCTCCTTCCTCTTCTCCTTCGCCGAGCGAAGGACAAAAGTCAAACTGCATTGCCCAGGGCACTTTTGTCGAGGTGCTCAGAAGCAGTGAGCCCTTCGCAGAGTACGCTCGTCGAGGCAGAAGCCGCCCGCTCCCTTCAAGTCGTTGTGCCCGTGGCCTCAAGCAGCCACCCTGGGGGGCGCCTGCGGGCAGCAGCGCATGCGTGCACCCCCGGCTTGGCCCAAGCTTTCTGCACACTGCTCTGTCCCCAGGCATCCTCCGACATGATTTTTCAATCCGAGGCCCTGGACCTAGACATCGGGCGACTCGAAAAAATCGAGACTGAGATGTTTCGTCGTTTTCGGCCTCTCGGGGCCCTCGCGGGGCCTCGGGGCCGTCAGAAACAAACGCGGGATGAAAAACCTGTGCTGGGGAAGGTGTCGGGAGTTCGGGGGCCCGCGTCTCGACAAAAATCGAGACGTCGGACGTCTGGGGAGCTCCCGACCCCTTCCCTGGGGTTATGATGTTCCAACCTACTTTAGCCTTGATCACAAGAAAGAATGTCGAGCGCCAGCAAAATACCCCAAAGCTCTAGGGCTTTCACGTGTCGGGCCCTGGGAGACACTGTTTCGGCACTGTTTCGACACTATTTCGACACTCTTTCGACATTTTCCTCGGTGCTCGAAATTGTTTCTGGCATGTGGTCCTGGAGTACGATGGGATCCACATAACCCTAGGGGCAGTTTTTTTTCGCTCCAGACCCACTGGAATGGTCCTCTGCTGCCCGATGTCGGGCCCTGCGGGTGCCGCAAGATCGAGGGCAGGGCTGGACCCAAACGGTGTTTTTCTCGCGGTCTCGTGGGCCGCCTTCGCTTCGGCTTCCTTTGTGCGGTGGAGGCGGACTCGAGGCAGAGGCGAGCGACAGCGAAAGAGCAGAACGAGAACGAAGAAACACACCGTTGGGGTTCAGGCCTGATCGAAGGTTAACGCCCGGATTGGAAAAAAGGCACGCTGTCGAAGCTCTGGGTTCTCGGGCCCAGAAGCGCAGGTCACCGGCCGCCGCTCCGGCAGACCCGGGCAGCCCCCTTCGAGCGCTCGCGGCGGGGCGCGGCCGCGGGGGGAAGCATCTCCCGAGAGGCCGGGGCGGCCGCCGAGGACGGGCGAGAGCGAGCGAGAACCCTCTGGCAGCGGCAGGTCGTCGGGTGCCTGGGTCGTACAGGTCGCCCCGCGCCCCCCCCCGGGCTGCATGGACCAGAGGCGGGCCGAGGCCCCGAGGATCCGGGCACAAAGCAAGCAAGAGCCACGACCACAACCAAGTGGAGGGTTTCTCCGGGCTTAGGCGACCCGCCTTCCTCCTCTCTCCTCCTCCTCCCTCCTCCTCCTCCTTCGGAAAAATCGAGACGTCGGATCTCTGGGTTCTGACGATTGGTCGCATGCGCAGGACCCCCCCCCAGGGTGTGTCCTCGATGTGGTTGTGGTCGCTTCCCAGACCCCCGACCTCATGATCTGTTTCGCGACGTCGACTCCCAGAGGTCTCGATCCATTCCCCGAGACTGGCGTTTCATCCCGAGTCATTGTTTGACGGCCCGCGGCCTGGTCAGGGCGCACAGAGGCTGAAAATGGCGACAAACCTTCCGCCTGTTTTTCTTGCTGACTCGACGGGATCTGGGTTGCTGTCCCCGCCGAGGGCCGCTCCAGCAGCGTCCGGCGGCCCCCGAAAGTCGCGCACCAAAAGTTCGAGTGGGAGATGGAGTACATATTTGATGTACCTCAAAATTGACATGCTCGCCTGCATGGACCCCAAACAGTTTGTTTCCAGCAATCTATGTTGCGCAATATATGTTGTGCAATGCATGTTGTGCAATCGATGTGGTGCACTCTGTGTGGTGCAATCTACGTGGTGCAATCGATGTGGAGCGATCTCCGTGGTGCAATGCACGTGGTGCAATGGATTTCGTATTGTCCATGTGATACAATAGCAGCTCGTTCCATGTTGTGCAATCTATGTTGTGCAATCTATGTCGTGCAGTCTTAGTGGTGCGAACTATGTTGTGCACTCTCTGTGGTGCGTTCTTTGTGGTGAAACATATATTGTGCAACCCATGCTCTGCAGTCGATGTTGTGCAATTAACGTGGTGCAATCGATGCCGCGCAAACTATGTTGTGCAAGCTATGTGGTGCAATCTGGTTCAATCCATGCGGTGCAACCTATGTGGTGCACTCTATGCGTTTCTACCAATGTTGTGCAATCTAGGGCGCGACAAGGCGGCGACGGGGCGGCGACGGCGGGAACACAGGCGCATGGCCGCTCACACGGCCCAGTTTCTTAGAGCAGAAGTCGTAAGAACCCCCTAGTTCAATCACTGTCTGGGAAGTTGTTGCTGAACCCACGAATACATAATGTTTATCGTTCCACGAACATTCGATTTATTGCTGGGAGGTTCCAAGCGACGATCGGTGCTGTGGCAAATCAGTTATGTAGTCGATCCCCTACTCGAAAGGCCACTCTTCCCCAGGGTCATCACTCAAACCCTGAGAGCCGACGCCGCGAACACAGACGAACCATCGTAAACCACCACGACCGGAGCCCCCGACCCCGCTGCTCCGTGCCACTTCCCGAGGCGGCTCGATCTGACGCGTGGCCCCGGGGGGCCGAAGCCGGGCGGAAGCGCCCCGTGCGGCAGGGGCCGCCGCGCCCGGGCAGTCAATGCCCG